>CM064519.1:32074698-32227198 GCA_032716605.1 Paralithodes platypus
CGTAGAGTGGGGCGACAGGGTGGTGGTGTTAGATTGTGGAGTGTGATGTTAGATTGTGGAGTGTGGTGATGTTAGATTATGGAGTAGTGATGTTAGATTATTGAAAAGTGATATTTGATAGTTGGTGGTGATATTTGACTGTAGAGTGGTCATGTTTGATTGTGGACTGGTCCTATTATATTGTGAAGTGGTGTTGTTAAGAGTATGGATTAGTGATGTTAAATTATGGAGTGGCGAAGTTAGATTGTGGAGTGATAAGGTTAGATTGTGGAGTGGATTGGCAGGTGATAATAAGGGTGATATTACATGTTTAGGAAGGGATGATAGGGGTAGTAACAATAGTACATATGGTAGCGGTGTCATGCTGTGTGTGTATGTGTATGTGTGTGTGCCTGTGCTTAATATAAAGTATTTAAGGGGGAACGGGCGTTTATATTTAAGGGGGGACGGGCGTATATATTTGCTCATCTATTTACTTTTTAAGTATTGTTTTCCTCCCTAGACCTCCCTCAAGCATTAACCACCCTCCCCCCCCACCCCCCAGGCCCTCCTTCACAATAAATGTGTACATTTTTCGATAGAAACATTACAGGCTCGCTCTGTTATGACGATTTTGTGCAGCTAAATAAGGATCAGTGGTAGTAAAAAGGGTTAATTAAGATAGTTCGAAGCCTGTTAATTGCTGAAGGCCCTTTTTAAACTGAATAAAGTCGTCTAATAGTAGCCAGAGTATAGTTAGAAAAACGTCACATGGTACAGAAAAGGTTAAGGAAAGGGTAAAGAGGGGGCAATAAATGATGCAATAAGGTTGTGGATAGATAGCATGGTCGGTAATGGGAGTGATTGGATAACAAAAGTAGTTTATGAGATTATGGAGAGATGGTATATGTTTGAGAGACGGCTGAATGGGTTAGTAACAAATGCATATGATGTTACGGAGAGCTAGCTTGGTTGTGGAATTGGGTGGTACAGAGGTAACACTATTATAAATGGTTGTGCAGGTATAAGGCTGACATTGTTGTGCAAATATAAGGTATAGTGGTATTAATAGTTTATAATTAGTCTTGAGTGAAATAATGGTACGCTTGAAAAGGGACAGAGGGGTAACAATATTGGTAACGTTCCTGATTGGGGCGATAAGGAGGTTGACGAGAGTTTCTGAAGATGGACAAAGCGTACTGTATGTGGTCAAATAAGAACAAAAATATAAGGCCGATCTCTGTCTTCCTAAGTTTAAGCATATTGTCTACTGGTAAAAAAGATATGTAACTGAAAAAAAGTAGCCACAAGGTTGAAAGCAGTAAGTAAAAAAATAATAATGAAAAATAAGAACGTGCCGTAGAAGAAATGCTAACGAGGTTTTAAATGGACAAGTGGAGTCGGGGAGCGAGGCAGGTATATACGGAAACAATGATGATGGAGTAGGTAATAAATATAAAAGAAAAATGCATGAAGATGTTTGGTGGGCAAAAACAGAGTGACGGAAGCACCAATATATTAAATGTAAAAACAAGATAAAAGCCAGGAAGAACGTAAAAGAGAAAATATAAGATATTTGTGTGTTGAAATAACTTTGAAATGTTGACAGAATGAATATGAACACCATATGAGGGGAGCACTTTCTGACAACGTTTCACAGATAGCTTCTTCAGTTTAGAATCTATCTGCGAAACGTTGTCAATAAAATGTTCCTTCTCAAATGGTGCTTATATTCACATATGGGTCTGTTTCAATAATAGTTAATTAATCGAAAGGGGTAAATGATGAGATGCCAAAGTAGAAGAAGAGGTATATATAAGAACATCTACGAAGGTATCAATGAACCATACTCTGTTGGAATGGTACACTTTTCCACCCCAGTTCTTTCATTTATATTGCCAATCAAAACACCTACTGCAGTATAATTTTTCGCCTTAATAAATTAAACATCAACATTTTGTAGGTGTTCGTTTAATATTGGATAGATAACGCCCTCCCTACATGCTTAACCCATTCAGTAACATGGCATATTTGTAATTATATTCTTACAAGCTTAAGGGGAGGCAGACCGTTTTTCTGGACCCCCTTCTCCCTAATGTTTAGCCTCACTAGTATTGAGATTATAAGACGTTCGGCCCATTAGTTTGGCGATTTTAACACCTTTCGCCCCATTTCGTTGTCAATTTAAAGACCTTTCTTGCCATTTAGGGGTCAATTTTTTCCTGGCGAGCGAAAGCGAGCCTGCAATTTTAAGAGGAACCGGCCTTTGGCCGGGAATTTTTGTATGCCGAAAAATGTACAAATTTATCTTGAAGGGGGGTCTAGGGGGTGTTTTTCTAAGCTTGATGGAGGTCTATGGAGGAAACTAACAAAATATATGAATAATGAATTACTAGACCAAACAAACGGTCTTCCTCCCCTTAAGCCCAGCTAACACAGTATAGGGAAATACTCAAGGAATCTTAAGGGTATATTTGATCCAAAATAACCCTTTCGCTTCCACAGACCGTTTCCAAACTTTATTCAATCGTCTAAAAATAAGTATAATATAATGAAAGAATGCATCATAGTACACAAAGAGATAAAGAGAGGTTCGTTTGTTTTCTGGACCCCCTTCTCTGTAATGTTTAGCCTCATTAGTTTTGAGATTTCAAGACGTTCGATCCATTAGCTTGGCGATTTTAAGAAGTGTTGTGTCATTTAGGTGTCAAGTTTTTCCTGGCGAGTGATAGCCAGCCTGTAATTTAAGAGGAACCGGCCGGGAGATTTTGTTACCGAAAAAATTTACACATTTATCTTGATGGGGGTGGGGGGGGGGGGTATTTCTTAAGCTTGATGGATGTCTTTGAAGGAAACAAAAGAAAATATTAAATGAACAAACAAATCCCCCCTTAGGCATATACCTACCCCCCTGGAGGAGAGAGACGGAGGAGGTACAGCAATAATTAGGATGCAGGACTGAAGAACGTGAAATATGAGGAACAGGAACAAGGCGGGCAGAGGAGTGGGGAACCTGCGAGGGAAGGTCAGATTTGGATTTAGTTATATTTATTTGTTAATTTATTTATTAGTAGTAGTTTCCTTCCTACACCTCCATCAAGCTTAAAAAATACCCCCAAGATCCCCCTTCGAGATATATTTGTACATATTTTTCCAGCCTCCTCCTAACTTTCAGGCTCGCTATCGCTCGCCAGGAAAATTACTGACACCAAAATGGCATAAAAGGTCTTAAATTCGCCTAACTAATGGGGCTAAACATGAGAGAAAGGTGTCCAAAAAAATAAAAATAAAATAAAATAAAAACTTCGCGGGAAGGTCAAGTCACATGAACGGGAGTTTTCTGCATCTCTTCTCGGCAACCCTAGTCCGGAAGTTTCTGAATTCATGATTTAAGGGGGGACTGGCGTATTTATGTTTTTATCTATTTAGCTTCTTATCTATTTAGCTTCTTATTGTTTTCCTAGTTTCCTCAATAGACCTCCATCAAGCTTAAACAAACAAAAACCCAAGATCCCCCTTCGAGATAAGTTTGTACATTTTTCGGTAGAAAAATGTCTTGGCCAAAGGCCGGTTCCTCCTAAATTACAGGCTCGCTATCGCTCGCCAGGAAAAATCGACACCAAAATGGCACAAAAGGTCTAAAAATCGCCAAACTAATGGGGCTAATCATGAGAGATGGGTGTCCAGAAAACAAACTTCCCCTGAAGGCCAAGTCACATACAAATGAGTTTTCTGCAGCTCTTCTCGGCAACCCAGGTCTGAAAGTCTTTGATGTTATGATTTAACACTATCTGATCCCAACTCTTGTGAGTTATTGATATATATTTATAATTATTATCGAGGATTTTGCTTGTTTATGCCATTTTGAGAGCAATGTAGTTACCGTACTTTGTTTTCCAGTCTATAAGAAACGCCTTCTCAGACTTGCTTCAAATTATAAAGATGCCCACTAAGACCCCCTTCATTTTATCAACATTTGTCGATAGAAAAATGTCCCGGCCATAAGTCGATTTCTTCAAAGTTACAGGCGCTCTGTTGCTCGCCCAGAAACAAATCGACACCTGCATAGGGTAAAGCGTGTTATCATTGCCAAACTAATGGGATGAAAAGTATTATCTTCTCCAATCTAATGGAGCTAAACAAGGGAGGGCCATTAAGACCCCCCTCTGACCAAATAGGATTACAAAGATTTCAGCCTATTTTGATAATCAAACTTAAGTCTAATTGCCGGCACCAATACAAAAAGACCTCCAAAATGTTGACAAGCTAAAATACAATAGATGCAGATCGAAAGTCACCTTTGTGTGCCTTGGCCTTTATGGAGGAGGGAGGGTCAGACCATGGAGGTATTAAGACCTTATTACCTCCATGGGTGAGACCGAGGAAGGGAGACAAGCAAGCAGTTGAGCCTCCGACTCTGAGACATATCCCTAAGCTGAAAAATAATTGCATTATGGTAGTAAAATATAATATTTGTTAAAGCTCGTCAGCAGATTGAGGTACAATCATATCGACTGATGGCAAGGACAGAAGAACATGTTTGAGTGTATCTATATTTAAGAGAGGAAAGAGGGAGTAAATATGATCGTATTAGGATTGTGAATGGAGGGAGGACAAACATTGCATACAACTATTTTTGAGGTAGGACACAAGTTGTATAGGTAAATTAATGAAAGATCGCTACATAATTGAAGCTAGTATACTTGAGATAACAGTCAGACAGCTTAAAAGACGTCGGCTAATGGTATATCATAGGCAGATACAAAACTAAAGGGTTTATTGCGCACAAAACAGAAAGTCAACGATAGACTTTTTCTATTGCACTAGACATATCGAAAGCCTTCGATAGAGTCTGGCATAAATCTTTAATTACTAAACTACCCTCCTTCGGTTTCTATCCCTCCATCTGTGCCTTTGTCTCTAATTTCCTTTCAAGCCGTTCCATAGCCGCGGTTGTGGACGGCCATTGTTCACTTCCTCACCCTATAAACTCCGCTGTTCCTAAGGGCTCTGTCCTATCTCCTATTCTCTTTCTAATTTTTATAAATGATCTCCCTAACTGTACCTTAATTCCCACCCATTCATACGCAGACGACTCAACCTTACACTACTCCATTAGTTTTTCAGAACGCCCCAGCCAGCAATCCCTCAACGACAAACGTAATGAAGCCATAGAACTCTTAAATTCTGATCTAAATACTATTTCCAATTGGGGCAGAGAAAACCTTGTTAACTTTAATGCTTCCAAAACCCAATTTCTCCATCTATCTACCCGTCAGGATCTCCCAGCGGACTATCCCTTATTCTTCAACAATACAAAAATCAACCCTTCATCTTCTCTCAATATTCTTGGTGTCTCTTTTTCTTCTGCTCTCATTTGGAAGGACCATATTACCAGTCTTGCTAGGGCAGCCTCCCAGAAGCTGGGTGTGCTCAACCGCCTTAGGGGGTTCTTTTCCCCTGCACAGCTTCTTGCTCTGTACAGGGGCATAGTGCACCCTTGTATTGAGTATTGTTCACATGTGTGGGGAGGTTCCTCTCACAACACTTTCCTAGACAAACTTGAAAGGAAGGCCTTTCGTATCATTAACTCCCGTCCACTCACCAATTCTCTGCAATCTCTCTCTCTCCGCCGCAATGTTGCATCTCTCTCGCTATTCTATCGCTACTATAATGATCAGTGTTCCTCAGAGCTATCCCAGTGCATACCACCTCCTTTACGAAGGGCACGTGGTACCCGTCTTGCAACTCAATCCCACCCCTACTCTGTGCAACTCTCCAACCCAAGAGTGAAACGTTACTCTCAAACTTTCTTCTACTCAACAGCTGAGCTCTGGAACTCTCTCCCAGAATCAGTCTTTCCCTCTTCCTATGACTTAAATTGCTTCAAACTCCGTGTGTCCAGGCATTTTGGCTCGAGCGTCCCTTGATTTTGGCCCTGTCACTCTTTCAACTATGGGGGAGGCACTCGCTATAGGCAGTTATGCCTTTTGTCTCCCTCAATCACATAGAAAAAAAAAAAAAAAAAAAGAAAAAAGAAAAAAAAGTGTGCAAGAGCATGCTAGTCAAAGTAAATGCACAAGAGAGCTACACTGTCAAAATAATGTGGAAACAATTCAGGGTAAATTTAGTGTCCGTATTAGTTTACACTTTACTAAATGGCTTTAAATTCCTTTGACAAAATCGAAATGAAATTCAATCTACAGTGTAATATACCAAAATATCTAGGACCTACAAAAGATGTTGTGTACTGCATTATATTATAAAATAAATATAGTATAGAACTTTAACATTAGAACACGTGGTCATTTGGAGTAAGGGGTCGGGCGCAAGTTGGACTAGATAATAGTCCATCAGGCGCCTGGCCCGGGGAGACGATTAATATGAAGGGTGTGCCTGGAAGTGTGGTGGGAGGGCTTGTGGCTTTGGCTCCGCTGCATGTCTGCCTGCCGAGATCGGAGCCTCTCCGGGTAATCGGGGGCCGAGGGAGTGCTGGAGCGACCTTGGTGGCCCTGGTCTCTGAGTCTTCTCCTGGGTGACCTAGATGTGTGTGAATTTGTGTGTTTGTTTTTTTATCGGTGTTTATTCGTTGTTTTATGTTGTTTTTGTGTTTTCCCCGTTCTTGCTCTGTCTTGAGTCGGCTACCCCCCAAATGGGGATTGGGCCTGAGCATATAGATAGATAGATAGAATACATGTTTATTTTTAGAGCAAGATTATCCACACAAATCATATTTGAAAGGTCAACCACGATTTTTTAATAACACCTTTTGTATATGTTAGTCTGTCAAAGAGAGTCTTTTTCATGATCTGTATTATTTTGAATAAATAACAGATCTAATGTTATATATTATATATTAAACAAAAAAGATAAGCTGTGCCGGACACTTAATATACCCTATTTCTGAGAGTGTAGGAATTAGAATTAAAACAAAAAAAAACATACAATGTATAGAACTACTGAAAGGGAATAAGCCAAAGTAATTTATGCGGACGAGATGCAGAGGTTACACAATAAAGACTAAAACCGGATTGAAGAGAAAAACAACCCATTTTTGGAAGCAGGACAATGAACTCTAATAGAAATCGCGCAAGTGTGAGAATGAAAATGGTAAATAACGAGAGAGAGAGAGAGAGAGAGAGCGAGAGCGAGAGAGAAAGGGGGGGGGTCATGTAACAAGCAAGCCATGATGCAAGTCCAAGTCAAGTGGATATAGGAATACCATCGTGAATACTTATTGGCTAGAGAAAACCGTGAACATGTGAGGAGAGACTAAAACATTTCATAGGTAGTCAGGGATATGTTTCAATGCGATTTATAATACAAGGATGGAAAAGGGAGTATTGTAATAGGATACAAGAGGGATGCTATGAAAAACGAAAGCAAATACAGAGAAACTATACAGGACCCCCAAAACGAGGGAGAAAAAACAAATAGACATAGGTACAAGTATCTTCACGCCCTTTTTAACATTTCATTTCAGAGCGAACGAGTCGGATGTTTTCGGGATAGGAATGTCTCCGATGTCAACAAACTCAATGATTGACAGTTCATTAACCCTTGATTCTAAATTTAAATCATCGTACTGAATAGGTTTGAAGTTAATAGTAAATGAAACAGAGTTAAAATCTGTGCAATTCGAGAGGACCAACATTTATAATCTACATGTTAATGCTCGTATTGTTGTGGAGGTGTTATTTTGAGTTGGTAATCTTTGTTAGTGTGAATCTACATCACCTAGTAGCTGTGTATTGGAGTTTATGCTGAAGACCTCATTCATCTGATGGCATCGATTCGCAAAACCTTGGGCTCTGGTCCATGGATCACAAGCAGGGACAACACGTAATGCAGTACCTATGCCGAAGGTAACCTGCGGACGTGAATGGCAACCGTTGAGATGAGGTAATTTTAAGAAAGAGACACACTGCAGGAGGGAGCTCCTCAGCAAGACCGAAACAAAACAGTGGAAATCAAAAGAATGGGGCACGTGGAAGGGGATAAGAGCAAAGGGAAAGGCTGAAGCAGAAGAGTGAAATAAGCACGAAGAAAGCAAGGTATAGGATAGGGAAGAGAGAGAATACAAAGGAGGGAGACAGGAACAGGATCAAGGCAGCAAAAGATATGAAACAAGACCAACGGAAGGACAGGAAAGCAGCTAGAGGAGTGAAACAGGTCTGTACCAACTAGCACAGAATAAGGCTGACAAGGAGAGGAGTGAGAACGACCAAGACAAACAGGTTGGACGTAGGGAGGCAAAGGGAAATACAGTTCGGAAGGAGAGAAACAGGTGGAAGCAGATATAGAAGTGAGCCATATAGAACGGGCAGACTGTCAAGGAGGATGGGAGCCCGAGGAGTGAGGGGTATACCCAGTACTAAGGCAGACAGGCAAATAGAAGGACGAGGAAAGCCCAAGGGCCGAGGAAAGACCTAGCACCGAGACCAGCAGGCAGAGCGAAGAGAGAGTCGGAGGCAGCAAAGAAAGATGAGGCAGGACGGAGAAAAAAACAAAGGCACCAAGAGGAGTGAGGCAGGCAGGGCTGAGAGAGAGAGGTGGGACCCAAACCCGAGACCAGACGGAGGGATGAAGTGAGTGAGGAAGACAAAGAGGGAGAGACGGATGAAGGCAAGGAGTGAGAAAGTAGCCAGGACCAAGCCAAGAAAAGGGTTAAATAGGACCCAGGACCGAGGGAGTGAAGGGAGGCAAGAAAGGAGTGAGACTTGACCTAGTACCGAGGCAGCATGCAGGAAGTGTGGGAAGTAGACAAGGAGTGAGAGAGGAAGGACCGAAGCAGGACGAAGGTATAGGAGGGAGTGAGGGAGGAAGGGCCGAGGAAGGACGGAGGTAGGAGGGAGTGAGGGAGGAAGAACCGAGGTAAGAGGGAGTGAGGGAGAAAGGAGGGAGCGAGGGAGGCAGGACGGAGACAGGAGGGAGGAAGGACGAAGGCAGGAGGGAGTGAAGGAGGCAGAACCGAGGCAGGAGGGAGGGAGTGAGGGAGGCAGAACCGAGGCAGGAGGGAGGGAGTGAGGGAGGCAGGACCGAGGCAGGAGGAAGTGAGGGAGGGAGGAAGAACTGAGGCAGGAGGGAGGGAGTGAGGGAGGCAGGACCGAGGCAGGACCGAGGCAGGACCGAGGCAGGAGGGAGTGGGAGGCAGGACTGAGTGAGGGAGGAATGACCGAGGCAGGAGGGAGTGAGGGAGGAATGACCGAGGCAGGAGGGAGTGAGGGAGGAAGGACTGAGACAGGAGGGAGTGAGGGAGGAAGGACCGAGGCAGGAGGGAGTGAGGGAGGAATGACCGAGGCAGGAGGGAGTGACGGAGGAATGACCGAGGCAGGAGGGAGTTAGGGAGGAAGAACCGAGGCAGGAGGGAGGGAGTGAGGGAGGCAGGACCGAGGAAGGAGGGAGTGAGGGAGGAAGGACCGAGGCAGGAGGGAGTGAGGGAGGAAGGACCGAGGCAGGAGAGAGTGAGGGAGGAAGGACCGAGGCAGGAGGGAGTGAGGGAGGAAGGACCGAGGCAGGAGGGAGGAAGGAGGAATTAAGGGAGGAAGAACGGAGGCAGGAGGCAGCGAGGAAGGCAGGACCGAGGCAGGAGGGAGTGCGGGAGGCAGGAGGGAGGGAGTGAGGGAGGCAGGAGGGAGTGAGGGAGGCAGGCCGGTGTCGACCTAAATGTGGCTGTAATGAGACCCATCGGTCATCGCGGCCATCCCCCCTACGCGGACGAATGGCTGCATATTACTCAAGGGCCGCCCGGAAAACTTTCTTCCCTCCTGCAGACTCTCAACGCCGGATAAACGCTGCATCATTTGGCCCTCTCTCTCTCTCTCTCTCCCTCGTCGGTTCTGTCTCTGTTTCTACATCTCACTTGCTTGCTCTTTCTACACTCTCACTCTCACTCACTCTCTCTCTCTCTCTCGTATTATTCCCTCACATTTTCTATCTATGTCTACCATCTTTCACTCCATGTCAGTTTACTCACGCTCACACTATCTGTCTGTCTGTCTGTCTGTCTCTCACTCTCTTACTCTTTCCACTCTTTCTCCTATCCTTGGGGCTCTCTAGGATGTTATCGTGCTCGGATTTACTTCTTAATGTATCATTTTTCATTGGCACTGTTGAATTCACTGCGTGTTGTTAAATCACTTCCTACATGTGTCCTCATTGGCAATGTCTAAATTTGAATGGTAATTACTCATCATTCAAATTTGATCAGATATACAACGTTTACTCAATTTCCATTTTATTGTTTCCTGATTCCGCTAGGAAGAGGGCTGTGTTTTGCTGAACGGAGTGAGTTTTGTCGTCTCCGGAACCTACGACGCACTACTACTCTTAAACGGCTGCCTCCACGACAATGAACACCGAGATCAAAGTTGTTCGTTGATCCAAAATGATTAACGTGAACCTGCTGGATTTCTGCTACACTTGCTAAGTAGGTTTGTTTCGCTACGTTTTGTCGTCTGTGGAACCTTTGATGCACTACTCCTCCTAAACGACTGCCTCCACGATATTGCACAGAAAGACTAAATGTGTTCGCAAACTCAACATGAGCAATTTGAACCTGCAATATTTCCGCTAGCGACTGCGGTGGCTTTTGCACCGCCAGATTGTCTAAAACGGGATGTAGCGGAATTAGGATATAGCACATTAATCGACAATTAACACTGTATATTTCAATTACCTTTGTTTCCCTATTCCATTATTTCCTATCTCTCGTTCCCCTTCGTTTGTCTGACTCCTGCATCTACATCAGGATTGTCTTTGTAACTGGATGTCTCTTCTTTCATCTCACCATCTCGTTCTTCTCTGTCAAGTTCTGCCTCCGTCTTATTGCTACTAGTGCTTGGTATGATTAATATTGGAGTGTAAACCTCAATGCCTGAAGATGAAGGGTTTAAGAGAAATTTGTGCAATACATTGACTCGGGCCTATGCAATGCTATATTAGTTAATACCGTATGTTGTAATATTTAGTATATTATATTCCAAAAACAGTTATGGAACCATGGAAGGAGAACTTGTGGATATTGATTGGAATTACTTTATCTTAACCCTTTTAATACTACCTCTGTCTTTCTCTCGTCTGATGAATTAAGCTGCTTGAAGTTCCGTGTGTCCAGATATGTTAACTCTAACGTACCTTGAATTTGGCTCACTTTCCCTCTTGAACTTGGGGAGGAGGGGGGATTTGTTACATGCAGCTCTGTATTCTGTCTCCTTAATACACAGACAAATAATACGTCGTAATTTCCATTTATTTGTTTAATATCAACAAATAATGTTAATGTTTGTTTTTATTGCACAGCAAAATGGAGAAAGAAAAACACAACATCAGTATCACAAAGTCGCTGCACCAATTGGTATCCACCATTCAACACTAACACCTACTGAATTTTCAATACAGCAAACTTAAAATGTTTATTGCAATTTTGATCTGAATTAGGCGAAGACAAGTATATTAGAATGGATTCAAATAAGAAAACGCAGCATTTTAACCGCCACTAGCGATATAGGCAACGCGTACGAGTGTGTTTTTGTTCTGAGTATATGACATTTAGAATCACAACTGTCAATCTAGCCTGGTCCGTCGTAACGTATAGCCGATTTAAGTTTGCAAGCCTCGTAGGGCAACAACAGAGTAAACAGTACAACGCCATATCGTGGATAAACAGTTTCTTTGGATAATAGTTTGGACTAAGCTGTTCAGTTTAGTGTATGTAGGAGAAAAATAGTCTTATTTGCCAGTCGATTTGTAGATATTTAACCTTCCAAAGAACATGGAGTCATTTTTGTATTTCATTCTTGCTAACCTTAAATGAGTTTATGTAGCTTACAGTGAATTTCAAGCAATACAAAGTGTAAGATTTATATCAATTACCTCTTCCATTCCCACAGACCGTTTTTACACACACTGATATCGTCTAATAACAACCAGAATATTATGAGAGAATGCGTCGTACCTTACTGAACAAAAAAATGGACAAAAGAATAGAAATACTATAAAGAGCTTCCTATCAGAATAATTCTTAAGGGGGGTGACCTGTTTTTTGTTATTTCTGTCCTTTTCTCTCTTTCTCTGGCTTGTATCCATTCGGCCCCATTCATCCAACTATTTTAAGACGTTTATCCCCAGCTAGGTGTCGATTTCTTCCTGGCGAGCGATAGCAAGCCAGCATTATATGAAGAAATCCGGCTTCGCCGGAGACATTTTTCTATCGAAAAATGTAAAAATTTAGCCTGCTGTCAAACAAAAATAAAAAATATGCTGGCTCGCTACCGGTCACCAGTAAAAATTTGACACCTGGATGGGGATAAAAGTCTTAAAACAGTAGGTTGAATGGGGCCAAATGGATACAAGCCAGAGAAAGATAGGAAAGGACAGAACAAAAACAGGTCACCCTCCTTAAATGAATTGGTATATTCGGATGCCATAGTCTCTAGTCCACTCATAAATATGTGTGTACTTCACCTATTTCTAAATCATGGAGGTATAGCTCTGGGAACGAATATATGAATATAATTTGCTATACATCAGCTACAAAACTATATATACTATATATACTATATTGAAAGAAGTTCTATCCAAAAATAAATCCAGAAAGTTATAATTGTATGTAGAATAATCATGGGGGTCCTCGAACCCTTATGAAAGGACTATAGAGACACTGGCATCCGAGAGTACCGTGATAGGTTAATAAACATTTGGCCTAGCTCAATAATCAAGTTGCGGAAAGTTTATTTTGCCTTAGACAAAACCGAGAAGAAATATTCTTTAGATTACTTTGATCGAACAAATATTTTCCATAATTTTATACTGACAAGGATAATTTCCATCAAGTGTATGTACTGTAATTTATTGATCTCTTGAAAACTACTTTTTTAGTCTCGTATTACCACAATTGTATACTAAAGTGGTTTCACTGATACTATTGGCATGTCAGTAATTAAGAGTTAGTTATACTGTAGATTTACCTTTTCAGTACTATGGCACTTTTGCTTACAATACTCTGGCTGACATCAAATGATTTTAATCAAATATGAAAGTACTTTTAGGACTCAAAAAGTTAAAATCAGACTAAATTATATTATTGACTCGCACTGATCACTTTCATACTAAATATAACCGCTTACTAATAGTTACCGAGACATAAAAGCATGCGTCATAGTGTAC
Source organism: Paralithodes platypus (assembly GCA_032716605.1). Lineage (NCBI taxonomy): Eukaryota > Metazoa > Arthropoda > Malacostraca > Decapoda > Lithodidae > Paralithodes > Paralithodes platypus. Next base: position 32,087,845 of record CM064519.1, read on the forward strand.
CAAAATTATTATCGATTACAGAGGTATTATTTTAACAAAGGGGGTTCAGCTTACAATGTTGGAGAGTGTTCATGCATGATTGGTTACTACTTGAGTACTTTAGAGAGAGAGAGAGAGAGAGAGAGAGAGAGAGAGAGAGAGAGAGAGAGAGAGAGAGAGAGAGAGAGAGAGAGAGAGAGAGAGAGAGAGAGAGAGAGAGAGAGAGAGAGAGAGAGAGAGAACGAACAGGAATAGTAAGATTTCGATACATGTTCACGGATAATATGCATATTCTCTCTCTCTCTCATTTGTCATTCCGCCTTTGTTTTTACCTGTCAGCGTTTCGATTAGTCATTCTTTTTGTAAGCATGACTCTTTTATTTAGCATGCAGGATGAATTCGCTACCCTGCACTTACACAACTGCGCACTATCAAACTCTCACATTTATGCGCCCACATACACGCACACAAACGTCTTTAGCACAACAAACGAACTTAAAAAACTAAACTAACTTTAAAAAACTAAACAATAAAATAAAACATCCTTATAGTTTGTCTGTCTCACGAATTCTTCTTATCGAAAAAATATATGTATATGCTAAGTTAAAAAAAAAATCATCTGCTACTGCGTGTATATCATAGTATCATCAATAATAGATTTCGCTTTTCACAAAAAAAGGCATGTTTCCTATACTATTGGGTAGTTCTTTCATTGTTAAGGATGTTCAGATTAATGTGAAGGTGATTTTGTACAGTTTGAACAAGAAAGTCACATAGCAGTTGCCATTATATTTCGTCTGCTCTGCTCTGTAGTATGGTGACATCTCAATCAGTAGACCCATTTCAACAGGTAGATCTCAGCCAGCGCACCAACTCAACCAATACTTAGGTTAGGTTAGGTTTGGTTAGTACATTTAGTTAGCATTGGTTTAGTTGGTCCTTCGTGAGTCGGCACTTTGAGATCTTTTGGTTGAAATGGTCTATAGTGGTTAAGGGGGGATGGTTCACTTTTTGGGCATTCATTATTTGTCTAGTTTCCTCCCTAGACCTCCATCACATTTAACAAAAAATCTATTAGATCCCCCTTCTAGATTAATTAGTACATTTTTCGGTAGAAAAATTTCCCGGCCGAAGGCCGGTTCTTCCAACATTACAGGCTCACTATCGTTCGCCAGGGAAAAAATCGACACCAAAATAGCACGAAAGGTCTAAATATTGACGAAGAAATGGGGCGAAATGTCTTAAAATCGACTAACTAATGGGGCAAGCATCTTAAACATCTGAAAACTAATGGGGCTAAACATGAGGGAGAAAAGGGTCCAAAAAACCGGCCCATCTCCCCTTAAGTTGTCCGGAAACATGGTAGTAATGTGTATCTGATGTTGCATAATGCAGACAGGTATTGCATAACTCCTTGGTTATTGCAACATAAGGTGTAATATGTGTTGAGATGACAATTAAAGTGACTTGACACGATGACTTCATATATTTAGCTTTCTGAACATTTCTATATTTAAAAGGATTCTTCTGTTTTGGCATTAAACCATTAAATAGTCAAATCGTTGTCATACAATTGTAGCTAATAGCGGTATGTTATTTCTTGATAGCGTAATGCATAAGTGCGCGTAATTTCGATGTGAGTATCCTAGGTTCGAGTCCTTGGAGTGCCACATGTATTTGTTGGTTTCATTAATTGAGTTTAGAGGTGAAGTTGGTTGATGGAAAAAACATAATAATTCATAGCAGGAATTAGATGGAGGAAAATATAGAATGAACTTAATTTCAGTTTGCTCATTTTTTGGGGATAGCACTACACAATGTCACACTGTTCGAGAACAAATATTCGTAGTCATTCGTTCACCAAGAGTTGGTGTGTTGATTTGAGGGGGGATGGGCCGGCTTTCTGGACCACTTTCTCCCTCGTGTTTAGGCCCATTCGTTTTCAGATGTTAAGATGTTTGCCCCATTAGTTAGTCGATTTTAAGACCTAAGCCCCATTTCTTCGTCAATATTTAGGCCTTTCGTGCTATTTAGGCGTAATTTTTTTCCCTGGCGAACGATAGTGAGCCTGTAATGTTTGGAAGAAACGGCCTTCGGCCGGGACATTTTTCTACCGAAAAATGCACACATTAATCTAGAAGGGGGATCTAATGGATGTTTTTTTGTTTAATTTGATGGAGGTCTAGGGAGGAAACTAGAAAAATAATGAATACATGCAAAAATCGCCCAAAAAGCGAACCATCCCCCCTTAAAGAGTATGCATAAGATTGTTCTAATGGAGACGTCATTATACAATATGTAGAACACGGAATAACACAAGTTCAATCGACCGCGACATCGGCCAAATAGTCATTGTTCCGCTCATCAGATAATATGAAATAGACGACCTGATAATCACCATACTATCCGTCAAACTTAAGGGGAGAAGGACCGTTTTTCGGGACCCCCTTAATTCTCCCTAATGTTTAGCCACACTATTTTTTCGATTTTAAGACGTTGGTTCCATTAGTTTGGGGATTTTATGACCTTTCAACCCATTTCTTTGTCAATATTAGGACTCTTCGTGCCATTTAGGTGTCGATTTTTTCCTGGCGAGCAATAGCGAGCCTGTAATTTTAGGAGAAATCGGCCTTCGGCCACGACCTTTTGCTACCGAAACATTTACAAATCTATCTTGAAGGGGGGTCTAGGGGGTGTTTTTCTAAGCTTGATGGAGGTCTAGGGAGGAAACTAAACAAAAATACGAATAAATGAATTAATAGACCAAACAAAGAGCCACTGTCCCTTAATTACCAGCACCCCCATCATGATCGCCGCCGCCGCAAACTATTACAATCATTATCAACAACGCCACAATCACCTATAGTTATAAATACTGCCACCAACAACGCCACAATCACCTATAGTTATAAATCCTGCCACCAACAACGCCACAATCACCTATAGTTATAAATACTGCCACCAACAACGCCACAATCACCTATAGTTATAAATACTGCCACCAACAACGCCACAATCACCTATAGTTATAAATACTGCCACCAACAACGCCACAATCACCTATAGTTATAAATCCTGCCACCAACAACGCCACAATCACCTATAGTTATAAATACTGCCACCAACAACGCCACAATCACCTATAGTTATAAATACTGCCACCAACAACGCCACAATCACCTATAGTTATAAATACTGCCACCAACAACGCCACAATCACCTATAGTTATAAATACTGCCACCAACAACGCCACAATCACCTATAGTTATAAATACTGCCAACAACGCCACAATCACCTATAGTTATAAATACTGCCACCAACAACGCCACAATCACCTATAGTTATAAATACTGCCACCAACAACGCCACAATCACCTATAGTTATAAATACTGCCACCAACAACGCCACAATCACCTATAGTTATAAATACTGCCACCAACAACGCCACAATCACCTATAGTTATAAATACTGCCACCAACAACGCCACAATCACCTATAGTTATAAATACTGCCACCAACAACGCCACAATCACCTATAGTTATAAATACTGCCACCAACAACGCCACAATCACCTATAGTTATAAATACTGCCACCAACAACGCCACAATCACCTATAGTTATAAATACTGCCACCAACAACGCCACAATCACCTATAGTTATAAATACTGCCACCAACAACGCCACAATCACCTATAGTTATAAATACTGCCACCAACAACGCCACAATCACCTATAGTTATAAATACTGCCACCAACAACGCCACAATCACCTATAGTTATAAATACTGCCACCAACAACGCCACAATCACCTATAGTTATAAATACTGCCACCAACAACGCCACAATCACCTATAGTTATAAATACTGCCACCAACAACGCCACAATCACCTATAGTTATAAATACTGCCACCAACAACGCCACAATCACCTATAGTTATAAATACTGCCACCAACAACGCCACAATCACCTATAGTTATAAATACTGCCACCAACAACGCCACAATCACCTATAGTTATAAATACTGCCACCAACAACGCCACAATCACCTATAGTTATAAATACTGCCACCAACAACGCCACAATCACCTATAGTTATAAATACTGCCACCAACAACGCCACAATCACCTATAGTTATAAATACTGCCACCAACAACGCCACAATCACCTATAGTTATAAATACTGCCACCAACAACGCCACAATCACCTATAGTTATAAATACTGCCACAAACAACGCCACAATCACCTATAGTTATAAATACTGCCACCAACAACGCCACAATCACCTATAGTTATAAATACTGCCACCAACAACGCCACAATCACCTATAGTTATAAATACTGCCACCAACAACGCCACAATCACCTATAGTTATAAATACTGCCACCAACAACGCCACAATCACCTATAGTTATAAATACTGCCACCAACAACGCCACAATCACCTATAGTTATAAATACTGCCACCAACAACGCCACAATCACCTATAGTTATAAATACTGCCACCAACAACGAAGATCCCCGACAATCACCCTACTATGGGGAGACTGACTGTTTGTTTGGTCTATTAATTCATTATTCATATAATTTTGTTTTCCTCCCTAGACCTCCATCAAGCTTTGAAAAATACCCCCTAGACCCCCCTTCGTCTAATAGTAGCCGAAATCCAATAAAAAATACGAAGTCGGTAAAAAATGGGTTAAGCATCACCACCACCAATACCACAACAACCACCGCCGCCACAATCATTTTAACAACCAATAACTAAAACCATAATAATAATAAACAACAACAACAACAACATCAACAAAAACAACACTACAACAACACTACAACAACACTACAACAACAACAATAATAATTTTCCATAAAGGTGGAGCTACACGAGCGCTTTTATCGGCAACTATAATGATTCCCAATTTTACTCTTTGTGACATTCATTACCTATTTGACACTGGTATCGACAACTAGGCTGAAGGTTAATCATAATAGGTGACATTTGAAGAGAGAGTGAGAGAGAGAGAGAGAGAGAGAGAGAGAGAGAGAGAGAGAGAGAGAGAGAGAGAGAGAGAGAGAGAGAGAGAGAGAGAGAGAGAGAGAGAGAGAGAGAGGAGAGGAGAGGAGAGAGAGAGAGAGAGAGAGAGAGAGAGAGAGAGAGAGAGAGAGAGAGAGAGAGAGAGAGAGAGAGAGAGAGAGAGAGAGAGAGAGAGAGAGAGAGAGAGAGAGAGAGAGAGAACAATACAATATACCGTACTGTATATGATATACTGCATCGAATTATCATGTTAAAGTTGCAGGAAAAAGTTGCAGGGAAAATGGGCAGTGTAAATCCACCTTAAGGGAGCCCACCTCCCTTTTGTTGTGCTTTCCCTCCCACTCTCTTTGGCTTGTATCCATTTGACCCCATTCACCCTACTGTTTTAAGACGCATACCCCCATTCAGGTGTCAATATTTTCCTGGCGAGCGGTAGCGAGCCAGCATATTATATAGCAAGTTAAATTTGTAAATTTCTCCGGCGAAGCCGGATTTCTCCATACAATGCTGGTTCGCTATTGCTCACCAGGTAGAAATCGACACCTGGATGGGGATAAACGTCTTAAAACAGTTGGCTGAATGGGGCCGAATGGATACAAGTCAGAGAAAGAGAGAAGAGGAGAAAAAGATAAAAAAGCCGGTGACCCCCCTTAACTACCACCATGACCCTCCTGACATACCTTATCGGAAGCTCTGGCCACGGGAAACTTATTACGCCATTAATCATGCTAACATATGCTGCACAAATATCATAACACCATCCATCATCAGTTGAAGGACACCCAGCAACCCCAAAACATATGTAAATATATACAGTATATATTACTTTTACCTTCAAATACCTTCAATAGGGTGAGGGCTGGTGCTGTCCTTTACCCAACCTTAGCCGTTTCTGTCTATCTCTTTTCCTGCACTACTTTTCCTACTTCGGTGGTGGGAGGCTAGGAAACCTCCTCCCCTTGTACAAATTCACGGCGAGAGAATGCGAAAGTGGTCCTGAACCTTAAGAATTGAACTATAAATGTTGTTTTTGTTCTATCTCTGTCTCGAGTCGGCCACTCCCAGCTATGGGGTATGTGCCTGAGTATATACATACATAATTTATTATATACATACATACATACATTACTGAGCTCTTGAAACATACGGAAGACGATACATACACATTTTTGCATTCTCAGCTTGCAGACATTTATTAGTGATTGTACTCGCCTTCTGTTGTACCTGTATCCTTGTGTCAGTATTCTCCCCATGTTCGTCCCTGTCACCAATATGATTCCTGATGGCCTTATCTCATCCCATTTTTGGAAACTCATTTACTATATAGCTGTCCTCTTACAACCTCTCATCATATTATATTATATATATATATATATATATATATATATATATATATATCAGACGCCTGCCTCACCGACAAAGTGTATGTTATGGCCCATTTCATGTAATGCAAAAGGAAATATGTATATAGGTTTTCCTTCTCAATATTGTGACATAGTTCCTTAGAAACATGCTCTTTTAATTTTCGCTCAATAAAGATTTTAAGCCATCTGATTTGTTATATTTATTCTTCACACCTTAAGAATATATATCTTTATTTTTACTACACCAAATCTCGTCATGTTCACGTTGTCATTTACCAGTATTATCCACCACTTCCAATGTGTGTACTATAATCTATTATTGCTCTTTTGTTATTCCGTTTTACATTACCTTTTTATCACAATTAGCTTCATATTCCTTGACAAAATATCCATTACCTCCATACGACCACTTACGACTTTCAATTCTTTGTGTCAAGTTGTACGAATCATCCCTTGTACTGTACCATACATCTATAATTACTGTATTTGAGTTTGACCTTGCGTTGTCCTACAAAAGATCCTTCAGTTAGTGTAATTTCAGCACTATTCTTTGGAATTTTTCATCGTATCTTTTAACAATTGCTTTATGTAAATCAGGCAGTTGTTAATAGATAGGAAGAAGAATTCCAAAGGAAAATGCTGAAATTACACTACGGTAACTATCTGGCATCCTGCACTCCATATACATATTACACATCAATATTGTCTAAATCACCTTCCATAAACTTTGTAAAAATGGATTAACGTATATTTAAATATTCTTATACAACATCATTAATCTTCCAACTTTACACTGCCATCTTCAATGATTCTACCCGTCATCTTTGTGCCGAATCTTCATCTAATTTTCAGATATCTTAACTGATCCCGCTAGCGTATATAATTCACTACTCCACATTATGAAATCTTCTCCCAGCATCCCTACGTCTACCGTAATACATCCTAGTATCATCCAACCACATCTCTCACTCCACTTTTCATCTTCCAGCCAACGCTCTGTCCTCAATTTACTTATTGTGCAATATCATCCGTCTTCATGCAATCCTCCTACAAAATCCAAAATCCTACCTACCTGTATCTAGCACTCGAGTTTCGCCTATTCATTATTCTACATCATCCTGAGATAAATCACTCAAACAGGAAGCTCATGATATCCAATCTTGCAATGTAATTATGTATCTTCCTACAACACCCTTCACCCCATCGATAGAGAAACCTACCACCCCTTAAGGGAAAAAAATGGAAGACAAAAATGCGAGAGTCCCAAGTTAGCGCACCTGTCCTCCACAAGGGTTGGGAAGTTACACAAAACGCAGTCGGGTTGGCATATGACGAATGACAGACCGATGATCAGGAGACAGAGGCCATCTGTCAGTCCGGGCGTGACGTCTTCATCTGCACGGGACGGGGGGAGGGGGACGGGGTTAAGGAGCTGGGAGGGAGGGACAGGGAGGGAGGGGAGGGATGAAGGAGATGGGAGGGAGAGGGAGGAGGGAAAGGGGAGGGGAGGGATAGGGAAGGGGTGAAGCAGACAAGAGGGGACAGAGGGGGTTGGGGTGAATGGAAGGATAATGGGGGTGGGTGACGGGATGGAGAGAAGGAGACGGAGAGGGTTGGGGAAGAGGTTAAGTAGATGGGAGGGAAGACGAGTAGGAGAGAGGGGAGATAGGAGGGGGACGAGGAAGAGAGAGGGAGTGCTAGGTAGGGGGAGAGATAGGGGAGAGTTGAGAAGAGGGATGAGGAATGCCGTGTAAGAAGGGAGAGGTGGGACGGGGTATACAGAAGAGGGATGAGGAATGCCGTGTAAGAAGGGAGAGGTGGGACGGGGTATACAGAAGAGGTATAGATGAAAGGATAAGAAATGCTCAAGTAGGAAGAAAAACCGAAGAGAGAGAGAGAGAGAGAGAGAGTCATAAATGGATTGTTGGAGAGACGAGATCGAATAAAGAACGTAGAAAGAGGGATATTGGGGAATAAATAAAAGAAGGAACAGGCTGAGAAAAGGAATGAACAACTAATGTAGTGAAAACAGTGAACACGAGAAGGATACAAACAAAGAGATAGAAGAAACTGAAAAAACTAATAATATAAACAACATAAGGAATCAAAGCTGAGAGGATATTCCAATAGTGTAAATTTAAAGTGAAGCAAGGGGGTATGACAAGAAGATATGAATGGAAGGTGGAAAAGTGAAATAAAAATATATACACATTGCAGATTAACCCTTTCATTATAACATGAAATATTCTTTCCGTTTATTTTGGCTATTAGTGTATGATTTTCTTAATCTAAGAAGGATTCTGTGGGAATTTAAGGCTTAATTCAGATTTATTATATCCCTTTGATTCCTTGATATCAATGCTAAACTGTATGAAATCGCCCAACTGATAGCTTGAATACAAAAAAACACTTATGGTAACGAAAGGGTTATTGTTGATGCTCACGAATATAATAGCAGGAAGAAAAATACAAATGCAGGACAAAGTACACACATATGAAGTAAACAAACAAGGGCAGAGCCTTCGAATACAAAATAGAAACCCAGCTAATTCTCTCTCTCTCTCTCTCTCTCTCTCTCTCTCTCTCTCTCTCTCTCTCTCTCTCTCTCTCTCTCTCTCTCTCTCTCGAGAAAATCCATCTCCGAGATTTTATTTTGTTATTGCTAGTAGTAGTAGTAGTAGGCAGTGTAATCATGTAATTATTTCCCCCCTGGTAGCTTCAAATTTCCCCCAAGGGGGAAATTTCCCCCAGGTTGGGAAATGCTGGTTTAGAGGGTGGGGAAGGCGAGTGAAAAAAATAGCAAACTGTGAAAGAGATGAATGATGAGCGGTTAGGTGGTTGGGAGAAATGGGGAAGAGGGGTGGGGTGGTATTAAGAGGGGTAGGGTGGTATTAAGAGGGGTTGGGTGGTATTAAGAGGGGTGGGGTGGTATTAAGAGGGGTGGGGTGGTATTAAGAGGGTGGGGTGGTATTAACCCCTTCAGACTCATATGACGCAGAGGTTGCCAGATTAGCAATAAGAAATAGAGTTCTCTCACTCTTATAATTACCTCTCCAAAATTAGTTTTCTGCCCACAGCTAACTCAAAGACAACTGCAGAGGTTGAAGTAACTAAACTAAAGGTTTCTAAATACCCCTGATGGTAACAGGTTTTAAAGTATCCCTAATAGGCTCAAAATCGCGTCATATGTCGGAGAGGGTTAAGAGGGATACTGTGGGAAAGAATGATTGAAGTAAAGATCCAGTTAATATTAATTGTGTGTTATTTATTATATACCGGTATATATAATTATATATATATATATATATATACTGTATATATTATCATTATTATTATTAAGAAATATTTAATGTCCTTCAATTACTCTATATTTTGTTTTTGTATTTGCCTGGCCTTCAGCAACAGTGAGGTAGAGTGTTGGGACTTACACTGAAAGGCAAATACAATTAAATTAAGTAGAGGAAATATAACACAATGCAAAATTCATGTGTGCCATGCAGAACACATACTGTAGCAAAACAGGTACGCAAACTGTGGTACAATAGTTTAGTGAAATGATGGGAATGCTCTTTATTTGAAACGTATTTATGATTGAAATTAGAATTGTGATCGATAATGAATAGAAATAACAGTCAAACGATATAAGTGGTACATTGTAAAATAATGGTTATAAATAAGGAATGTAGAGAATAATTAAAGGGTACAGACATTAATATAACCTTAAGGGGAGGTATTTAGTTTGTACCCTAGACCTCCATCAAGCTTAAAAATTACACTCCCTTGACCCCCTTCAAGATAAATTTGTACATTTTTCGGTAGAAAAATGTCCCGGCCGAAGGCCGTTTCCTCTTACATTAAAGGCTCGCTATCGCTCGCCAGGAAAAAATCGACGCCTAAATGGCACGAAATTTCTAAAATTTGACAGAAATGGGGCGAAAGTTCTTAAAATCGCCAAACTAATGGGCGAACGTATTAAAATTTCAATAGCAGTGTAGTTAAACATGAGGGAGAAAGGGGTTAAGAAAATAATCCCTCAAGTGGAAATCTCCTCTTAAAGGAACCGTTTAATGGGTTGTGATTCACTAATTTCCTAAAAGGAATGACAGGTTTCGTGCTATTCTGGCTACCACTAGAAACAATGTCCAGCTTAAGAAGCATCTGCATGGGTGAAAGGGTGAGTGCTTAGCTCTCTCATGCACATCGAAATAGTACTTAAGCTGCAGACTATCGCTTAATAATAAGACACATCTAAAAATAGTCATGTATTGAAAGGATTACTTGCATGGTTCTAGTTGTGTAGTGATTAGGATTCTGAATATGAATCTACCGGTTTGAACTCCATGCAAAATAGCTGGATAGAACTCCCATTAATTATAACTAAACAGTTCCCCCTGTATACCATGGTAGAATTCCTCCTGGCGTGCGACATCTCACTTTCCTTTAACTTCTATAATTATTATCTATCACCGAAACAGTAAAAAATACCCAAGCCTATTCAAATACATAATATTTGATATATTGATTAAGATGTAAAGCCTAAGATTTAGCTATTTTTGTCTAGAGAAGAAAGGAAAAAGGTAAGTACCGGTAACAATAATTACATCAAGTATTAGGAATAAGAAAAATTCATGGTAACGTAATCTAGCCCAACTTAATTTAAAAGGACACACACACACACACACACACACACACACACACACACACACACACACACACACACACACACACACACACACATACCACCACACACACACACACACACACCACACACACACACACACACACACACACACCACACACACACACACACACACACACACACACACACACACACACACACACACACACACACACACACACACACACACACACACACACACACACACACACACACACACACACACACACACACACACACACACACACACACACACACACACACACACACACACACACACACACACACACACACACACACACCAGCTGTGCAGATAGCGGAGAGGACTACCACACTGACGATGACCTGCTGTTGATGATGATGACGAAGAGGGGGCCGATTAGCGTGACAGGCAAGGTCGGGGAAAGGATGATCAAGCGAAGTCATCGGGGGAACCACTGCAAGACAAGTGTAACGTCTCGCGTCCTTAAGGGGGTAGTATTTGCTTTTTCTGGACCCCCTTTTCCCTCATGTTTAGCATATTAGTTTTAAAGTTTTAAGAAGTTCGTTCCGTTAGTTTTGAGATTTTGAGAGTTTTCGCCACATTTTGTTGTCAATATTAGGACCTTTCGTGCCATTTAGGTGTCGATTTTTTCCTGGCGAGTGATAGCGAGCCTCTAATTTTATAAGGAACCGGCCGAACTACCGAAAAATTTACACATTTATCTTGAAAGGGGGTCTAGGTTTTTTTTCTTCTAAGCTTGATGGAGGTCTAGCGAGGAAACTAAAAAATAAATTAATATAAATATATACTGCATGTATATAGCCCAAAAACCAAGCACTACCCCCTTAACCGAGAAACAACGAGGGACCTTAAGAGACCCCTGCATCTCTTTCGCACCTGCGTCAGTAGAAAGTGCAGCCATTATAATTGTTGACAACGGAAGTAACGACTACACGCACGACCCTCATTTTTTGGCAACTTGCATTCGGATATTTTACCTTAGTAACATTTTGAGATTCATTTGCACTGGTATCAGAAACTACATAGAAGGCACAATTTTGTAGTTGGAAGAATATTCATAAACATAACTTAAAGAAGACTATCCAAAAATGTAGTAAGAATAATCCTGGGAAAAATTTGCGTGAGATCCTCCCTAAAGCCGATATTACATGAACGTTTTTTTGTCTTTCCCAAAACTGTATTTGACATTAGTCTGGCAGCTTCTGAGTTAAACTTTTCAAATTATGTTATCACCTAAATCAACCCGTCAACAGTCTAGTTACCGATACCGATGCAAAAGATCCCAGATTGTTTTTGCCGGTAAAAAAAAAAAAAAATATTGATTATATAAGTTTTCGTGGTGTACCCCTCCTTAAAGAGTAATAGAGACATGCAACTATTGGTAGGCAAGTTCAGTGAAACATTCTATATAGCTTACAATTAAATGGTTAGAGTAAGCCTTATTTAATCCATGGGTGGTCATTTTGGACTCTCCTGTTTTGCCTCATTAATTTGGTCGATTAGTACTGTATATCCTCAATTAAATGTATTCATCTCTAGCCCCATATTCATTCCAGCTCTTTCACCTCATTTTCCTCCTTATCTATTCTAATCCGTTGACTAGTTTGTCTGTCTATAACTCTATATGGTTGTATTCTGAAAACATTATATCTTTTCTTTTTCCCTCTTTTACGTTGCTCTGATTCTCAAACATTATATTTCCTAGTCTCTTGCCCTCTTCCATTTTTGTTCTCATCTCTCTTTGTCCATCCATTACTACTCCTCAACCACCTTTATAACTCCCCCCATTTCTCTCCTGCCTCCTCCTGCTCCCCCTCCACTTCCTCCTCCTTCTTCCCCTAATCCTCCTTCCCTTCCTCCCCTCCTCCTGCCACCCACCCCCTCCTTAAACTCTCCCCTCCCCCACTTCCCCCTCCTCCCCTCCCTGGACATATTGGTGTGGTTGGCCTCCTCCGGGTTGACACGACTCCTCAGAATGTCCACTTTTTATCACCGGGTCCTGGAAATCCTCGTGACGCGAAAGGGGGAAAAGAAGAGCTGTTTGTAAGAAATGCAATACATAAGCCTTACAGTAAGCGCCATATTGTATTCCTATCATTCTTAAGTACCACATGTAAGAACATAGGAACATAAGAAAACGCGAGTATGCAGAGAGCCGATTGGTCCACACAAGGCAGATCCCTTTCACACCCAACTCATCTCTTCATATAGAAAGTTAGGGTAAAATACATTGTACGTTACTCCGGCGCATATTGATGCCAATTGATGACTGTGATGGGTGAATTACCCATGCTGGTACACAAGGGCTCTTACTGTAGATACGATCTACGTTGCAAAGTTTTATTTACTTTTTGAGTAGTCACAAGTGTCAACTTAATTCAGGTTACTTAATTTTAAGTAGGTAAACAAGGGTCTTTCTTACCCTTTAAATAACTGTGGAAAAGGTATGCATCAAGTATACACAACATGAGTACCATTTTAGTAGTTAAGTCCACAAGGCCTCTCGACACAAGTATATACAATATTTAGTATATACATTTGATCATCATCACCATAAACCTTGTAAGGTTCACTGCAGAACCGGCAAATCTCCATATGGAAATTAGGACCGGCCTTCCAAAGCGGACGATGACAGATACGATATCACAAATAAATCTTTGATATATTGTATTGTCATCATATATAAGACAGAGCTAAAATTAAATATGAATTATTATTTTCATTAACTTGTAATTTGACCTCTTCTGATATCGTCAAAGATCCAAAACTTTCTTTTCGTATTCAAGAGATAATAAATAATAAATTAAATACTTTAACTACTCGAAAGAATACTGTATGTATTGATCAAACTTACACAAAATTGTTGAGTAATGATAAAGTTAGTATTCAGCAAGCATCATCATAAACACTTCTGCCATGACGTCATATTGAATTTTGCCCGGAAAATACTTTTAATTAATCTGTAAAAGCTATTTATGATGCAACACACATGTCATTGCATTAAGTAAATTTGGCAAACTTACTTAATTTAAGTCAGTGGGTTATTAAAGTAAGATAACCTTCAAAGGTATGGTTTTACTCATGTTTTCAATCTGCGTCCTACAAAATATAATATAATGTTATGCATCTGAATAATATCAGCGCAATTCATATAACACATTAAACTTTATAACAACCTAAACATAATAACGTCAAACAGTATTTGGTAATCCAACAAGAACAAACGAGATAATGGTCTTCTAATGGAAATAAGAAACAGTATTTACTTCCCCTTATTATTGTTATTAGTATTATTACCGTTACCCCATCATAGTCATCACAATCAGCACCTTTCAGAACAACTGAATCTGTGCTGTAACATCATCATCAGCATCATCATCATAATAATCTTCATTATCATTAACATCATCATGATCAGCATCCTAATGTTCGTCATGATATTCATCTTCACCATCATCGTTATCATAGTCATACCGACGTTGATGAACAAGGTAGCTCGTCATCATTATCATCACCATCACCGTTATCACTATCGTATCAGCATTAATGGATAAGGTAGTTCACCTCGTGCCTACCTAACACGCTTTCCTTCCAAGTCATATGGGCTTCGTCCTCCATTTATTATCGCATCTTAGGTACGAGAACCATTTAATTTAATGAATGAATTAGTAAATTATTGTTGATTTAGCAATTACAATAATATACACGCATCTGAATACAATTATACATTCCAGAATATGAAATGATGCCAATGCCCAAATGGGTCAGGCTTCGTAACTTAAAACTCTACACTTTTCACTATAGTTAATATCGTATACCCCTTATGGAATCAGACATATACTGTTATGTGTTACATATTCTGAATTCATCATCTTATCTACTTCTGGTTCATCTAGTCAACCATATTTCCTATACTCTAATTTGAGTTTTAGAACATAACATCTCTATCTATGACCATATTAGTTCAAAGTATTACCATGTTCACCTTATACATATTGTTGTGTATGTGGAAGAGGGAGACATAGCGCAAAACTGCCTGTGACGAGTGCCTCCCCCAGGGCCAACATCAAGGAATGTTTGAGCCAAAATGCCTGGACTCACGGAGTTTGAAGCAATTTAAGTCATAGGATGAGGGAAAGATGGATTCAGAGAGAGTGTGTTTCGGAGCTCAGTTGTTGAATAGAAAACAAATTGGGAATATCGCTTCACTCTTGGGTTGGAAAGCTGCATAGAGTAGGGGTGGGATTGTGTTGCAATATACAGTATATTGTATGTACAGTATATATGTATGTACTTAGGCACATATCCCACAGCTGGAGATTGCCGGCTCGAGACAGAGTCCGAACAGAAACAACATGTGTGTGTGTATGTGTGTGTGTGTGTGTGTGATCCTGCGCACTGCTTTCAATTTCACAAAAATCCCTTTCCGTACGTAATTCAATATGTTTTCCTTTTTCTCATATGTCCATTACTTCCTTCTGACACAGCTATTTCAGCTTGATTACCTAATATTTTCATCATCACAATCCTTCATTTAATTCTGAAGCTGATAACATTACAGGAAATTAAAACAGTAGGCATTGGAAAATCACACACATTTAAAAAAATTAACTCAAGGTTGCTATATATGCAGAATTATAAATCTTCTTCTCATTTACTTCCTCATTCTCTTCGTACTTTCATTTATCCTCTCGTCCCCTTCCACCCCTCCCCCTCTCCCTCCCACATGACGCATGGGGCCCTAAGATTGACTGACAGGTCCCATCCTTCAAGTACCTCGGTTGATTGACGTCTATTTGCATGACATCCACTGCTCGCGGAGAGAGAGAGAGAGAGAGAGAGAGAGAGAGAGAGAGAGAGAGAGAGAGAGAGAGAGAGAGAGAGAGAGGGGGAGGGGAGGGGAGGGAGGAGGCATGGCAAGGGAGAACATCTAGGAGACTATGAACAAAATATATATAACATGCCTATGGTGCTAATGGAGAAAGTAGTTTTGAAACCTAAGCAAGTAGTCCCTCAACTTATTCGTTTAATTTAGGTTTTAATCAGGGGTACATACATATTTTAATCATCGTGTCTTAACAACGAAACATCCCGGCAGTATTGACAGCACCATACGTATTTGCAAGGCGGAAACAAAAAAAAAACACACACACACACACACACACACACACACACACACACACACACACACACACACACACACACACACACACACACACACACACACACACACACACACACACACACACATATCCACACACACACACACACACACACACACACACACACACACACACACACACACACACACACACACACACACACACACACACACACACACACACACACACACACACACACACACACACACACACACACACACACACACACACACACACACACACACACACACACACACACACACACACACACACACACACACACACACACACACACACACACACACACACACACACACACACACACACACACACACACACACACACACACACACACACACACACACACACACACACACACACACACCGAGCGGTTGTGTTTATCGGTACATATCAATTTGGTGCATGCTTAAGAGTACATTTTTCGATTGTTAAACCTAAATTACACTAACCTAACCTAACTTACCTAACCTAACCGAAAACACTCCATTTCAACGTATTTTAAAGAGTGTCTCCCGATTAACTGTTGCCCCAAACCTCATGTACCTGTAAACCTACAAATATCCAGAGATTTGTACCAATAAACCTACAACCGCTCGTACACACACACACACACACTCACACTCACACACACTAGCTGCACAGTTCAATTACCGTCGGAAGCAGGTCAAGACGGCAATAATCCTAAATGGCCATAACCGAAACTGCTACAATTTTAGACAGTGTAGGCTAGATCAGGTTAGGTTAGAATAGGCTAGGTTAGACTTGGCAACAATAGGATACATTAGGTTTGGTTACGTTAAATTTAACTTAGTTACGCTTAGTTGAGCAAAGTAAGGTTAGAAAACTGTGGCCGTACTGGTTGTAGACAAATAGACATATAAGTTTGTGTCGACCGCTTGTTGAGGGAGGCAAATTCAATGAAAGATCATTAACTTAGTTCCTTACCAGCAGAATGGTGCACGGGTAATTGAAGTTAAGCTATATGATGGCAAGTATAACGTGTGTGTGTGTGTGTGTGTGTGTGTGTGTGTGTGTGTGTGTGTGTGTGTGTGTGTGTTTAGTAATTCTTCTTCTCGGGGCCTATTAACCCCTTCAGCACGAACACGCCTTTTTTGCCTCTTACTCTGGCTATCAGTAGGCATATGATAAGGAGTTGTTAGAACTCCTGTTTCATTTGCCTGGCTTCCCCTACTGTTTCTAGTTGTGCCTCACATACACAGAGTAATCCATCTAATAATCACCAACTCTTCCTCCGATTAATTTGACTACACTTAACCCTTTCACGCATTTATGACGCAGAGGTTGCCAGATTAGCAATAAGAAATAGAGTTCTCTCACTCTTATAATTACCTCTCCAAAATTAGTTTTCTGCCCACAGCTAACTCAAAGACAACTGCAGAGGTTGAAGTAACTACATTTAAGGTTTCTAAATACCCCTGATGGTAACAAAGGCTTTAAAGTATCCCCAATAGGCTCAAAATGGCGTCATATGTTGGAGAGGGTTAACAAGCACACCAGACATCTTTACAAAACCTTTAAATTACCTATAATGTACCTAGATTTTGGCTCTGTCACTCTTTCAACCTTTAGGAGAGACATTTGTTGCGGGCGACTTTGCCCTTTGTCTCCTTCATGCACATAGGAAAAAATATATATAGGTCACTACTCATTTATGCACGAGAGACTTATTTCACCCACTTATAACTTATATAACTGATTCTATGCCATATATCTCATAACTGTATTTTGAGAAGTATATTACTATTATTGCTGGTACTTATATATGAACTTGTATATAGTTAATCTGAAATATCCTAAGATTATACCCACCATATAGTAAGAACCATATTAGTTATCCTCATTTTTAACTTGCTCATATATTAAAGTGTAAGGTAAGGTATCCATAACTCCCTCACTACATACAAATAATAATTATAATAGGGTGAGGGCTGGTCCTATCTTGAGTGAGATTTGGCATCCTTTACCCAACCTTATCCGTTTATGTCTGTCTATTTTACTGTCCTACGTTTCCTTCTGGGAGCAGGGGGCTAGGAATCCTCACCTACTAGAAGAGACAGAAATGGGCGAGGGAACGCGAAAAAACGTAAAAAGATAAAAAATAAAAAATTACGAAACGGAAAAATATGAACACAAATATATACATTTAATTGATAAATGTGACATCAAATATATCAAGATATATTTTAGAGGAAGAAAAATAATCGAGTACTTCGTAATCGATATTTATACGTTGTGTAGCGAGATACAAAATCCAGTTGTTCTTAGAAACATCCACGTCTCTTAAACATCAATATAATATAACTAGCGATACCGTTGCAAACAAATATGCAATGACCAACCGGATAAAAGAAAATGGAGAAACTCCTAATTTGATTGTTTTAATTTGTGGAAAGCATCCGTACCCTTGCATAGATTTTATAATGATAATATAAGTTAATTATCTGTGTTTACTCTCCCTGTGTGTCCCTACATATCTTGCATAAAATGAACGGTGCACTTCCTGTCAGCGATATATATTTGGCTTCCAAATTTTCAGTTCAGTATTTTAAAATGTGTTGTTTTCCTCCACTTTTGAAGGATTAGGCATGCACTTCTCTTTTCAAGCAAAGTGTCAATAGAGATCATTCCATAGGCCATAATTATATAATTCGTTGCCTAATGACAGTTTAAGGAGAGATTTCCACTTGAGGGATTTTTTTCTTTGCCCCTTTCTCCCTCATTTTTAGCCCCATTGCTTTTGAAATTTTAAGACGTTCGCCCCATTAGTTTGGCGATTTTAAAAAGTTTCACCCAATTTATGTCACTTTTAAGACCTTTCGTCCCATTTAGGTGTCTATTTTTTCCGGGCGAGCGATAGCAAGCCTGTAATTTAAAAGGAACCGACCTTCGGCCGGGACATTTTCTACCGAAAAATTTACAAATTTATCTTGAACGGTGGGTCCAGGGGGTGTAATTTCAAGCTTGATGGAAGTCTAGGAAACACACTAAAAACCTCCCCTTAATGGCTCAATAATTACGGCGACAAAATAAAAATTGTTTTATCTCCACACCTCTGAGGGTTTATCAGGGTTTGCAGCTTTTGCTCGTAAGTAACCGAGGAGTATCAGACTATGTGTATATAAATATCAAATTTCAATGTACAATATATTAACATATTAATATGTTCTTATCGCCAGCCTACCTAAGGTGGTGCCAAACAAAAACTGTCGATAACCTACTAGCCTCCGTTTCCAACGGGCAAAGTTAAATTTGATGAAGATATTATACCCAAATAACAGAAAAACGTTTTATTGTGACGGCACAACATGTTTCGACTCTCTCTAGAGTTCACTTCAAGTGTTAATTGGGAATTAAATGGAATTTTCTTTATTTAATAGAGATTACACATTTTATATAGTGATAATTAAGGAAAGGTCAAATCTGAGAGGAAGTGGTATCACCATAATTAAAATAAAATAATAACACCTATATGAAACAATGAAGGTAGACAATAAAGTACAGTAAGAAGACTAAGATGGAACAAATTAAGCAGAGGGGGAAAAAACCGCGAATAAGAGTCGGCACAATGAAACAAAACTCGCACCCCCCCCCGTCCTACTTACACATGCAGGGAGCGTTTAAAAGTAATTGACTTAATTTGGTAAATGTCTCCAAATTGACTTTCAAATGAGGTTTCCCACATACTGCCAAGAACGGTTCCATTCCAGCGTCACCCTCTGCTCCCCGTATTGTTCTTTTCACTCCTTGATTTATTGCGTAGAGGGCTGGGACGAGGGAGACAGGGAGGGAAGGGTTAGACAATAGATGATATATGGTAGATCTTTCTATTGTTTCTGGAAAAGGGTGGCCCTTAATTATCTCGTGTAGGGTATGATTTTGGGTAAAACTAAGTATTTAATTGAGCATATATGACAGCCAGGAAATTCAATATGAATGTCTGTAGGTATTGTGTTTATATATATATATATATATATATATATATATATATATATATATATATATATATATAACGTGTCTTGAACGCTAACTACAGTATAATTATTTGACGTTGGTAATTAATTATATATCGGAATAAATGTACAAACAATCTACATAATGAACAAAACGTACCGTTCAACCACCTTTAGTAATTAGATATATTTATCCGTATGTGTTGCAAAGCGAGAACAATGATGAAGCTTCGCATTGCGGTTATTATACTCAAAACAATATGATGACCAGATGTGAAAGCAGTTCCAATATTAACGTGAGGGTCGTATCAATTAAGGGAGGTGACCTGCTTTTTGTTATTTCTGTCCTTTTCTCTCTTTCTCTGGCTTGTATCCATTCGGCCCCATTCAGCCAACTATTTTAAGACGTTTATCCCCATCTAGGTGTCGATTTCTTCCTGGCGAGCGAAAGCGAGCCAGCATTATATAAAGAAATCCGGCTTCGCCGGAGAAATTTTTCTATCGAAAAATGCACAAATTTAGCCTGCTGTCAAACAAAAATAAAAAATATGCTGGCTCCCTACCGCTCACCAGTAAAAAATTGACACCTGGATGGGGATAAAAGTCTTAAAACAGTAGGCTGAATGGGGCCAAATGGTTACAAGCAAGAGAGAAAAGGACAAATAAAAAAAAGCAGGTCACCCCCCTTAAAACGTAGTATTTGATTAAACTT
This sequence comes from Paralithodes platypus, assembly GCA_032716605.1. Lineage (NCBI taxonomy): Eukaryota > Metazoa > Arthropoda > Malacostraca > Decapoda > Lithodidae > Paralithodes > Paralithodes platypus. The sequence continues at coordinate 32,108,784 of CM064519.1, forward strand.
CTCAGAGCCTTGGGTACTATGGTAAATGGCATTATACTAATACAATTCAAATAAAGACAAACAAGAGAACACGGCGAGTAAAGCCGCTGTCACACGAGCGCTTTTTCCGTCAATTTTCCATGAGCAAGTTTTTTCTCGTATTATTTCAGGACTTTTTGGCACTGGTATCAGCAAATAAACTGAAGGTAGGTTCTGTTAGGCGGCTGAATTCTGATTAAGTGTAATTTATGAAGCTTCCAGACCATAATTGCCCGTAAAAATTGCTCGAAAAAGGGCTCGTGTGACTCCGGCTTAAGATAATCAAGACAAAAGGTATAATAACAAAGTATAAAGGCCATAGACCAAATTATTTCTTTTAACATATATTATACAAATCGCATCATATACCGGTATCAATATGAGCTTTACTGGGAAACATTCCGTAAATTAAATAGCAATGTCCGTGACTTCAAGAGCCTGACATAGCTTTTCTATATAAACACAAAACAGATCACCTCTTGAAACAACACCTACAATGATGAATAGCAAACTGCACATATCGACGAATTGAAGTAGAACAACATTAATATGATAATTATCAAGTTAGAACAGAATGAGGTCAATTCCTTTTCAGATTTAATCCAAAGAGTTTCATATAACACGTGATTTTAAAGGATTCGAAGATTAAATCATTACTATTTTATACATTACAAGCACAATAGCACATAATACTACATTGTATTATCTTAGGATATATAACACAGTCAAAAGGATCAATGTCATTTATTATGTGATATGGTTTCAGTAATTATTTTAGTTATATTATCGCCATAAAGCTAGCATGTGAATAGAAACTGAAATCTCAAATGCGTAAGTACGTTTCTATTATATGCTTGTCCTCGAACTGCTGTTGTTCCTGGTAACTTGTTGGAATATACATGTTTTGATCATATTTTATCTGCTTCTAAAACGGAGGCTATTGAATAATTATTATCTTTTTGTTGTTATTATTAAATATATTATTAGTATTGTTGTTGTTGAGGTTGTTGCTTATTAGGCATGGCTGAGGATATATATGACTATCATGCTGTTGTTGCTTAGTTACGGTGTTGAAGCTTGGTATGCAAATGGATAGGATTAAAACAACGTACTGTGCGACTTGAAAGTCAACGCCGGATTTCAAACCATGAAAAGCAAAGGTGGGTTGCGGATACGGCCATTTTGACTGGTCGTCGAAGTTGTTGAGACACACAGTAGTATTTTGGCAATAACAATGATATGGCCGCGACTGTATTGCTGTAACTTATTAACATCCCCATACAAAGTAGGTGAAATACACGACAAAGTGTACAGAGAATCTTTACCTCGCATACAAACTCAGTAAAGCATCTACACTACACTATTGGAAGCGTTTAAAATCACTGAAGCTGTATTCATTATAACGTAGAAAGGAACGATGCTTAATAATATGCACTTGGAAAATTGCGAAGGGCTTAGTATGAAATCTACACACCCCAATAGTCATGACTCTCAGTGATCGGAGAAACTGGGAATGTCATATTCCCCGGATGAAAGAGCAGGGTGCTATGGCTATGTTGCAAAAGGCTTGGTTATAACATAGAGCAGGGTGCTATGGCTATGTTGCAAAAGGCTTGGTTATCATATAGAGCAGGGTGCTATGGCTATGTTGCAAAAGGCTTGGTTATCACATAGAGCAGGGTGCTATGGCTATGTTGCAAAAGGCTTGGTTATAACATAGAGCAGGGTGCTATGGCTATGTTGCAAAAGGCTTGGTTATCACATAGAGCAGGGTGCTATGGCTATGTTGCAAAAGGCTTGGTTATAACATAGAGCAGGGTGCTATGGCTATGTTGCAAAAGGCTTGGTTATCACATAGAGCAGGGTGCTATGGCTATGTTGCAAAAGGCTTGGTTATAACATAGAGCAGGGTGCTATGGCTATGTTGCAAAAGGCTTGGTTATCATATAGAGCAGGGTGCTATGGCTATGTTGCAAAAGGCTTGGTTATAACATAGAGCAGGGTGCTATGGCTATGTTGCAAAAGGCTTGGTTATCATATAGAGCAGGGTGCTATGGCTATGTTGCAAAAGGCTTGGTTATCACATAGAGCAGGGTGCTATGGCTATGTTGCAAAAGGCTTGGTTATCACATAGAGGACCACGTCTCTTCAACAAACTCCCATGGCGAATAAGAGACATGACGGGTGTCTCGTTAAACAATTTAAAGAGAGCCCTTTCTGTCGAACTGCGAAAAGTGCCAGATGAACACACCTTTGCAGGAGAGCGTGCTGGCCCTTTGAACAGTTTGCTGCACCAAATCTCAACCCACATAGAGGGGCGGTGCGTTCCTCGGTGCCACTTGAATGGTAGAGAACTCTACAAACATGGTATACAAAGGTAAGGCTTAGAGCAAGGCCTCCATTCATAATGTGCTGGCGGAAATAATTGCATTCTCAACCCTGCAAAGTGATAACAATTTCGTTTATAGTTTTCGTTGTATTTGTTGATATATTGAACAAAAATTATATCCCTTACGGAAAGTGCTTCATTTACATTTAGCTGGTAATAAAATTGCATACTCAAAAGTGCAGAAGGGGACTTCGAAAGACAAGTCACGACTCACGTATAGTGTACGAAGTTATGTGCTTGTATTATTTCTTATCTCCAATATATCAATACTGTCCGCATGCATTCACTCGCTCCGAAACATTGCTCAGGGCTGAAGTGGGAAGTAAAGATGCCTCAATTTAGAGTGATAAACACACCTGCCTCCATTTACAGTGAGAAATAAGGATGTCAGTATTTACAGAGGCCCCAGCCCCTGAATTATGCCCGTGGTTACCTAGGTGTGATGTATCTGGTTCTGCCCCTGGTATTTGTCATTGTGTACCTCCTTCACCCGCTATCTCACGCAGGTCGGGGTTAAAATGTGTGTGTGTGTGTGTGTGTGTGTGTGTGTGTGTGTGTGTGTGTGTGTGTGTGTGTGTGTGTGTGTGTGTGTGTATGTGTGGTGTGTGTGTGTGTGTGTATGTGTGGTGTGTATGTGTGTGTGTGTGTTTATTTGTCATTGTGTACCTCCTTCACCCGCTATCTCACGCAGGTCGGGGTTAAAATGTGTGTGTGTGTGTGTGTGTGTGTGTGTATATGTGTGTGTGTGTTTATTGTGTGTGTGTGTGAGTGAGTGTGGGTGTGTGTGTGTGTGTATTTGTGTATGTGTGTGTATATGTGTATGTGTGTGTGTGTTTTTATTGTGTGTGTGTGATCTCTAATTGAATTAGAATAGTAATTCACCGAATTAATTCACCGAATTAATTCACCTAACACCGAGCCGTCACGGCTCGGTGTTAGGGCCTGCCTGGATAGCCTTAACCCCACTATGGAGTTATCGGTGTCAAGTTTTGTCCTCCATCAGCATTAAGCCCATTCCACGGGAGTGTATAATTAGTGGCAGTGAAGGCTAGACGACAGCAATAATTATGGGCCAGTGAGATTCATTGGTACGGTACTACACTGTAAACACAGCAATAATGATGGGCCAGTGAGATTCATTGGTACGGTACTACACTGTAAACACAGCAATAATTATGGGCCAGTGAGATTCATTGGTACGGTACTACACTGTAAACACAGCAATAATTATGGGCCAGTGAGATTCATTGGTACGGTACTACACTGTAAACACAGCAATAATGATGGGCCAGTGAGATTCATTGGTACGGTACTACACTGTAAACACAGCAATAATTATGGGCCAGTGAGATTCATTGGTACGGTACTACACTGTAAACACAGCAATAATTATGGGCCAGTGAGATTCATTGGTACGGTACTACACTGTAAACACAGCAATAATTATGGGCCAGTGAGATTCATTGGTACGGTACTACACTGTAAACACAGCAATAATGATGGGCCAGTGAGATTCATTGGTACGGTACTACACTGTAAACACAGCAATAATTATGGGCCAGTGAGATTCATTGGTACGGTACTACACTGTAAACACAGCAATAATTATGGGCCAGTGAGATTCATTAGTACGGTACTACACTGTAAACACAGCAATAATGATGGGCCAGTGAGATTCATTGGTACGGTACTACACTGTAAACACAGCAATAATGATGGGCCAGTGAGATTCATTGGTACGGTACTACACTGTAAACACAGCAATAATGATGGGCCAGTGAGATTCATTGGTACGGTACTACACTGTAAACACAGCAATAATTATGGGCCAGTGAGATTCATTGGTACGGTACTACACTGTAAACACAGCAATAATGATGGGCCAGTGAGATTCATTGGTACGGTACTACACTGTAAACACAGCAATAATTATGGGCCAGTGAGATTCATTGGTACGGTACTACACTGTAAACACAGCAATAATGATGGGCCAGTGAGATTCATTGGTACGGTACTACACTGTAAACACAGCAATAATTATGGGCCAGTGAGATTCATTGGTACGGTACTACACTGTAAACACAGCAATAATTATGGGCCAGTGAGATTCATTAGTACGGTACTACACTGTAAACACAGCAATAATGATGGGCCAGTGAGATTCATTGGTACGGTACTACACTGTAAACACAGCAATAATGATGGGCCAGTGAGATTCATTGGTACGGTACTACACTGTAAACACAGCAATAATTATGGGCCAGTGAGATTCATTGGTACGGTACTACACTGTAAACACAGCAATAATTATGGGCCAGTGAGATTCATTGGTACGGTACTACACTGTAAACACAGCAATAATTATGGGCCAGTGAGATTCATTGGTACGGTACTACACTGTAAACACAGCAATAATGATGGGCCAGTGAGATTCATTGGTACGGTACTACACTGTAAACACAGCAATAATGATGGGCCAGTGAGATTCATTGGTACGGTACTACACTGTAAACACAGCAATAATTATGGGCCAGTGAGATTCATTGGTACGGTACTACACTGTAAACACAGCAATAATGATGGGCCAGTGAGATTCATTGGTACGGTACTACACTGTAAACACAGCAATAATTATGGGCCAGTGAGATTCATTGGTACGGTACTACACTGTAAACACAGCAATAATGATGGGCCAGTGAGATTCATTGGTACGGTACTACACTGTAAACACAGCAATAATTATGGGCCAGTGAGATTCATTGGTACGGTACTACACTGTAAACACAGCAATAATTATGGGCCAGTGAGATTCATTGGTACGGTACTACACTGTAAACACAGCAATAATTATGGGCCAGTGAGATTCATTGGTACGGTACTACACTGTAAACACAGCAATAATGATGGGCCAGTGAGATTCATTGGTACGGTACTACACTGTAAACACAGGTTGCCTTACTTGTAGTCAAATTATACACACATAAAAAAGTGTTTCAACCGTTTATGAGTTATTACTTAAGGGGAGGTTTTTAGTTTGGTCCCTAGATATCCTTCTAGCTTAAGATTACACCCCCTTGAGCCCCTTTCAAGATAAATTTGTACATTTTTCGGTAGAAAAATGTCCCGGCTGAAAGCCGGTTACTCTTAAATTACAGGCTCGCTATCGCTCGCCTGGATAAAATCGACACCTAAATGGCACGAAAGGTCTTAAAATTGACAGAAATGGGTTGAAAGTTCTTAAAATCGTCAAAATAATGGGGCAAACGTCTTAAAATATCAAAAGCAATGGGGCTAAACATGAGGGAGAACGGGGTCAAGCAAAAAAATCCCTCAAGTGGAGACCTCCCCTTAAACAGATATACCGAACATTACTAGTGTGTGTGTGTGTGTGTGTGTACAATTGTTGTCATTGTGTTCATTTTGTACAGTGTAGAGCGCCTTCTTCCATGAACGGCATGGCAACTGTACTCAGAGTAGCTGAACAATAAAAACTACGTGATTTTATGCTATTGAATTCCCTTCCTCGCTATCCTGAGTTCGTTCCGAGTCGACCTTTTTGGCAAATATTTGTCACAATCATATGCACACTATAATACCCATCTGATGTTAATATCTATCAAGCATTACCTTACAAGACAAGCAAATTCATAGTAGACTAAGATATAACCAATATCTGACGGTCAAATGTAGTGTAAATGCCAACGAAACAACTCAATCTACACGGTACAGATGACGCAAAGAGAAGGAGGGAGGGAGGGAGGGGGGCGTCCAGGGGTGGCAAATATATCTTGACCATTTGTAACAGAGGCACCGGGCCCTGTGATGGATGTACTCTGTCGTCTGTTGCACCTTGCCGGGATGATGCACTTCACCCCCGCACGCAAATAACAAACTCACTTTTTCACACGTACCGGTATATTGGTGTATTGAGAAATGGTTTATGACGCTCTGTGAAAAGTAAAGTATATATTGGTGTGAGTTTGCCTTTCCATGTACACACAAACACACACAAACAGGTTCACACATACACACACACACACACACACACAAACATATACACACAAACACATACAAACAGGTACACACACACACACACAAACATATACACACAAAAAGGTACACACATACACACACACACACACACACAAACACACACAAACATATACACACAAACACATACAAACAGGTACACACATACACACACACACAAACACACACAAACATATACAAACAGGTACACACAAACACATACAAACAGGTACACACATACACACACACACACACACAAACACACACACACAAACATATACACACAAACACATACAAACAAAATACACACAAACACATACAAACAGGTACACACATACACACACACACACAAACACACACAAACATATACACACAAACACATACAAACAGGTACACACACACACACACACACACACACACACACACACACACACACACACACACACACACACACACACACACACACACACACCACATACACACACACACACACACACACTCAAACCACACACACACACACACACACACACACACACACACACACACACACACACACACACACACACACACACACACACACACACACACACACACACACACACACACACACACACACACACACACACACACACACACACACACACACACACACACACACACACACGTTTGTAAATGCATACCTAATCCTGCTACCATTAACACAACAAGATATATTACGTACATTTACAAACCGAAAAACTATAATATTATCAACCAAATCGAACAAACACCTGCCCTCGAAAAGTAAAACAAACACAAGACTACTCACACACATACAATCACACAACCCCTCCCTCTACCACCGAACACAAACCCCCACACGAGGACCACTCTTGGGCCAACATACATCAAAGTAACCCAACAACCACGAAGGAAGGCGTTACACTTAAGGGGGGTCACCGGCTTTTCTTATCTTTCTCTCCTTTTCTCTCTTTCCCTGGATTGTATCCATTCGGCCCCATTCAGCCAACTGTTTTAAGACGTTTATCCCTATCCAGGTGTCGATTTCTTCCTGGCGAGCGATAGCGAGCCAGCATTGTATGGAGAAATTCGGCTTCGCCGGAGACATTCTTTAATCGAAAAATGTACAAATTTAGCTTGCTGTCAAAACAAAACTATATAATTATATGCTGGCTTGCTAACGCTCGCCAGGAAAATATTGGCACCTGGATGGGGGTAAACGTCTTAAAACAGTAGGCTGATTGCGGCCGAATGGATACAAACCAAAGAGAGGGGGAGAGAAAGAGAAACAAAGCAAGGTTTGCTCCCTTAACCCCTTCTGTACCGGTGACGTCTATATAAGTTTATTATAGCTATATTTCGACGATTTTGTGCAGTTTAAAATGGATCTGTGGCAGTAAAAATGGTGAAGTGAGATAGTTCGAAGGCTGTTAATTGCTGAAGGCCCTTTTTAAATGGAATGAAATCGTTTAATAGTAGCCAGAGGAAAATGTATAAACCTTCGCCGGTACAGAAAGAGTTATGAATGTAATGGAAGGGGCATGCAGTATTAATCCAGTGTCGGGTGGTTGACAAGGTGACGTATTGGCCGGGGCTTGTAAGTGGCTTATTATGGAACTTATCTTTCTCGTCTTTCTTTCTTTATCTGAGTTTACTTTATCTTAACCCGTTCTGTACCGGCGAAGTCCTCGTAAGTTTATTCTGGCTATATTTAGATGATTTTGTGCAGCTTAAGAAGTATCTGTGGTAGTTATAATAATCAAGTGAGATAGTTCGAAGCCTGTTAATTGCTGAAGGCCCTTTTAAAACTGAATACAATCGTCTAATAGTGGCCAGAATAAAGTTAAAAGCACGGCACCGGTAATGAAGGGTTTAACCCCTTCAGACTCCTATGACGCAGAGGTTGCCAGATTAGCAATAATAAATAGTTCTCTCACTCCTATAATTACCTCTCCAAAATTAGTTTTCTGCCCACAGCTAACTCAAAGACAACTACAGAGGTTGAAGTAACTAAACTAAAGGTTTCTAAATACCCCTGATGGTAACAAAGGTTTTAAAGTATCCCTAATAGGCTCAAAATCGCGTCATATATCGGAGAGGGTTAACACGCGGGTTGATGTTCTATTTACATGTTTCCAATAATTATGCCAGTTTATCTTACGGTGTTTTTATTAATCATCTTTGTCACTGAAACCCATTGTAAACACAGGGTATGTTACTTATGTCTCTTCTTAATTTAATGTCACAGGTAACTAACAATAAATAAGCCTATGGGGAGTGAATCTAGTGATTATCTTTGTATAGCTGTTTTTTATTTCAATCATGGGTTATACATGCTAAGTTGATGGCGTTTTAGAGGGATCTGATGGTGTGTAGAGGACTCGGAGAAATGCGCAATCGTCAAAATACTAATATTCATGCCCTACTGGTATGTTTAGTCAAGAACCAGGCTAGCCGAAGTGTGAGGTAATGGTTGTTTTGTTTGGCTGGCTCCCCTTGTCCCTCATGTTTACCCCCATTAGTTTTGAGATTATAAGACGTTCGGCCCATTAGTTTGGCGATTTTAAGACCTTTCGCCCTATATATTTGTCAATATTATAACCTTTCGTGCCATTTTGGTGTCTACTTTTTCCTGGCGAGCGAAAGCGAGCCTGTAATTTAGGAGGACATATTTCTACCGAAAATTTTGCAAACGTATTTAAAGGGGGGATCTTGGGGATCTTGGGGTTCTTGGGGATTTTTTTTTTTTTTTTTTTTTTTAGCTTGATGAAATTCTAGGGAGGAAAAAGTAAATATTAAATATATAAATACATCGACCAAAATACAAACCCTTCCCCCCATAAAGAACCTCCCCCCCCCCCCCCCCCCCTGGGCCCATTAGGCACCCACTCAGCCACTCTGCCACGGTAGGTCAAAAGGGTTTACTGCCTCTTCGTCCAGAACACGTTTCTCATAAAATCCTGTTTAAACTAAGGCTGACCAATAATTCCTGACAAGACCTGATCTAACCTAATTTAACATACCCTCACTTGACATTACCTAATATAAATTGCTCGAAAATGGCAGAAGCAAGCAAACTCCTTATTTACAAATATACAACATCATTATAACCCACAAAACGGCGGACCAAGCCTAACTAAAGCCGACCTTAAACCTAACCTGACCTATTGAAGCCTAATCTAAGCAAACCTAGGGGAGGTGTGGCGGAGTGGTCTTGCCACTGGCCTGGTAATCCAAAGGTCCCGGGTTCAAATCCCGATGTATCAATGGAAAGATATTATTGGGATGGAATTTGTGCTGTACCTAGTATCAGTGCATTACCACAAAGCCCACCGAAACGCTAATAAAATACCCTCATTGTTCCCTGATTAAATAGCACTGTATGAATATTCCCATATTCAAAATATGCTATAGGGGTGCAATGCCTGGTGAGTTATCTGCTCAACAGGTGGCGTTGTGTATGTGTGTAAGAGTGAGAGTCGGAGTGTAGGGGGTGAGACAGTGAAGCACGGGAACGAGGTGGCTTCAGAGATGGGGTCGCTTCGGGCCATGAGTGAGCACCGTGCCTCATGTGAAGGCAAGATGGCAGGTTCTCGTTGTACTCTACGTGCTTCACATGTCTCACTCCCTAGACTGGAACAAGACCTCACGGGCTTCACTGCTCATTGTACAGCTGTGAATGTCCAGGCTCTCAGCTTATGCCCGAGAGGGAGTAAGTTGGAATATAGAAAAAAAAGCAAAAAAAAAAAAGCAAACCTAATCTAAGCAAACCTAAGCTAGCCAACTCCAACCAACTTAACCCTTTATGTACCAGCGACGTGTTTTATGTTCATTCTAGCTATATTTAGACGATTGTATACAGCTTAGGAAAAATCAGTGGTAGCTAAAAGTTTTGATGGAGATTGTTGGAAGCCTTACTAGTGCTAGAGGTCCACCCTAAACTGATTAACATCGATTAGTAGTAGCCGGAATAAAATAAAAAGGATGTCGACGGTACAGAAGAGGTTAAGGGGGCCCACCTCGTTTTATTTTCTCTCTTTCTCCCTCTCTCTCTGGGTTGTATCCATTCGGCCCCATTCAGCCAACTGTTTTAAGACGTGTATCTCCATCCAGTGTCGATTTTTTCCTGGCGAGCGGTAGCGAGCCAGCATATTTATTTAAATATTTTTGACAGAGGCTAAATTTGTACGTTGTTCAATAGAAAAATGGGTCCGGCGAAGCCGGATTTCTCCATTCACTGCTGGCTCGCTATCGCTCGCCAAGATGAAATCGACACCTGGATGGGGAGAAACGTCTTCAACAGTAGGCTAAATGGGACCGAATTAATACAAGCCAGAGAAAGAGAGAAAAGGAGAGAACAAAATCCGGTCACCCCCCTTAAAGAATGAGCGATGAGACTTACGAGTGAAATGACCTGCGACCACTAAAATTACGTCGGAGGTCGAAGTAATGACGACGGTGACGAAGTGGGAGATGTAGTGCCTGTTAGACCTATTAGCACTATTTGGTTTTGCTTATTTATATATATATATATATATATATATATATATATATATATATATATATATATTATATATATACGGTATATATCTATAGTTTGCTTTGGGGATTTTGCTTACTTTTGCCATTTGCAAGCAGATTATTTGTTAAAAAAAAAAAAAAAAAAAAAAAAAAAAAAAAAAAAAATCCCTTACTTCCTTAAAAAAAAATGCCTTCCTACACCTTATTGTAGCAAACAAATTCCATTTTTCGATAGAAAAATTTGCAACTGTTCCTAAGTTACAGTGTCGCTATAGCGCCTCCATAAAATAATCGACAACTAAATGGGATGAAGTGTCTTATAGCCAAACCAATGGGGTAAAAAGTCTTAAAATCCCCAAACTAATGGAGTGAAACTGAAGAGGTACAAAAAGCCCTCCCTGAGACCAAATAGGGTTAACGTCGTCCATTGATCGCTATGTGATACTCATCTTAAATTATACCCATTAACTTATTACTTCTATAAACTAATCTTAAATTATACCCATTAACTTATTACTTCTATAAACATAAACTAATCTTAAATTATACCTATTAACTTATTACTTCTATAAACTAATCTTAAATTATACCCATTAACTTATTACTTCTATAAACTAATCTTAAATTATACCTATTAACTTATTACTTCTATAAACTAATCTTAAATTATACCCATTAACTTATTAATTCTATAAACTAATCTTAAATAATACCTATTAACTTATTACTTCTATAAACTAATCTTAAATTATACCTATTAACTTATTACTTCTATAAACTAATCTTAAATTATACCTATTAACTTATTACTTCTATAAACTAATCTTAAATTATACCCATTAACTTATTACTTCTATAAACTAATCTTAAATAATACCTATTAACTTATTACTTCTATAAACTAATCTTAAATTATACCTATTAACTTATTACTTCTATAAACTAATCTTAAATTATACCTATTAACTTATTACTTCTATAAACTAATCTTAAATTATACCCATTAACTTATTACTTCTATAAACTAATCTTAAATAATACCTATTAACTTATTACTTCTATAAACTAATCTTAAATTATACCTATTAACTTATTACTTCTATAAACTAATCTTAAATTATACCTATTAACTTATTACTTCTATAAACTAATCTTAAATTATACCTATTAACTTATTACTTCTATAAACTAATCTTAAATTATACCTATTAACTTATTACTTCTATAAACTAATCTTAAATTATACCTATTAACTTATTACTTCTATAAACTAATCTTAAATTATACCTATTAACTTATTACTTCTATAAACTAATCTTAAATTATACCTAGTTAACTTATTACTTCTATAAACTAATCTTAAATTATACCCATTAACTTATTACTTCTATAAACTAATCTTAAATAATACCTATTAACTTATTACTTCTATAAACTAATCTTAAATTATACCCATTAACTTATTACTTCTATAAACTAATCTTAAATAATACCTATTAACTTATTACTTCTATAAACTAATCTTAAATTATACCTATTAACTTATTACTTCTATAAACTAATCTTAAATTATACCTATTAACTTATTACTTCTATAAACTAATCTTAAATTATACCCATTAACTTATTACTTCTATAAACTAATCTTAAATAATACCTATTAACTTATTACTTCTATAAACTAATCTTAAATTATACCTATTAACTTATTACTTCTATAAACTATTCTTAAATTATACCTATTAACTTATTACTTCTATAAACTAATCTTAAATTATACCCATTAACTTATTACTTCTATAAACTAATCTTAAATTATACCCATTAACTTATTACTTCTAAAAGCTAATCTAGCCAGTGTTAAGGGTAGATTTGTATTTATTTGCATTTCTTTGTTTATGTATTTATTTTAAAGTATTTTTAGTTTTCTCCCAAGACCTCCATCAATCTTTAGGAAATACCCTCGTTTGCCGGGACAACAAACGACACCTGAATGGCACAAAATGGTCTTAAAATCGTCAAACTAAAGGGGGTTAAACATGAGGGAGAAGGGGGTCCAGAAAACCAAACCTCCCCTTAACCTTGGTAGAATCTTGAAATATTGCAGTAAGTTTACTTGAAGATAATTATTTTGTGTTTCAAGATACAATTTAGTCACTCGCTGTTCCTAGCTTAGAGTTGCAATGATAAGGTTAAACATTCAACTTTCATCAACTTCAAAACCAGTTGTGTATAAAGCTACAGTCAATCACTCGCAATTCTGAGCTTAGAGTTGCATGTTTTTAAGGATTTTACCAATCCAGTGTGTTCATTTGGTAGTCAAAATTGTCTTTGTAAATCGACCCATGACCATACACGATTATTTCACATTTTATCTTATTTGTTTTTTAAGTAGTAATTTTCTCGTCTTCTACATCAATAAAACTAGTGGCACTTATATTGTCCGTAATATTATGCCCTTATGAAGGTATATTGATAGTAATAAACTCATCTAATATAAGGATAGATAGGTAAATCAGTCAATATATCCAATGATTTTTCGAGTATATACCTTTTTATACCCTTGATTTTGCAGTTTTCTGCTAATTGCTGTCCTTTCCACGCTTGGTTTATAAAAGACTTTAGAAATACTATATGTAATTCTACGGAGAGGGCTATACCATGATAAGGTTTGTGCACCAGGACCAAGAGACGCCATAAATAATCTACATACAAATGTCTTCGTGCTAGCCAGAATCCACCGATACCACATCGTCAAATATTTATACAGTAAGCTGTTCTCTTTAAAAGGTCTTCTTTAAACAAATTTAGTACGATGAAGCGTTTCTATACTATATCTTGCTCTCAAAAGATGATTATATACAACATAGGGAGGTCTGTGGGAGTGAACATGTTGATGGAGATATACTTTCTATTTTTTTTTTAATCGTTAAGGGTCTTCATAATTAAAATTAAGTCGATTAATGTTAACTCGAATAATATTAAAATAATTTCGCCAAACTGAAGGGGTCAAAGGCGGTGATACATTGGCCAGATCAGCCGAGGACGCCTCACTACTGACGAAGGAAGGATTAAAGTGCAGCGCGTGAGGAAGGGCCGCAGTGACACATACAAAGAACATAATTACAAGCCCAAGTTCGTGTGTGTGAGGGGGGGGGTGCATGTGTGTGTGCGTGTGCGTGTGTGTGTGTGGTGCATGTGTGTGTGTGTGTGGTGCGTATGTGTGTGTGTGTGGGTGGTGCAGGTGTGTGTGTGTGTGTGTGTGTGTGGGTGGTGCAGGTGTGTGTGTGTGTGTGTATGTGTGGGTGGTGCAGGTGTGTGTGTGTGTGTGTGGGTGGTGCAGGTGTGTGTGTGGGTGGTGCAGGTGTGTGTGTGTGTGTGTGTGTGTGATTGTCGTTTGCTTTTGTGTGTGTGATTTATTTCGTGTGTAAAGTGCATGTTTCTATGATCGATTGTTCAAATATCAGTATTGTAAGCATTTCAATGTTAATGCATTTGTTGTGCTAAGGCACGTGGGATAGATATGAAAGTGTTATTATAATTGTGTCCCATTCGTGCTTGCAACAGAGACGATAATCCAAATGTTGATTTATAGAGAAAACTAAATAATGGTTTAAAATGAACTTCAAACTGCACATTGAATATAGCAATTAAATTATTATTATAAATCAGTTCACTCCATTATATATTACTTATGCATAACACATACACATATTCAGTTCAAATAAGTGCCAACAGAAACTATTGTGGTTGTGACAAAACCACAGTTATGAGACAGGCAATAACAGGCACGGACCAAGGTGACCAATGATGTGGTTGTTTAAGGGGGTCACCGTTTTTGTTTGTTTTATCTTTCTCTCTTTTTCTCTCTTTCCCTGGCTTGTATCCATTCGGTCCCATTCAGCCAACTGTTTTAAGACGTTTATCCCCATCCAGGTGTCGATTTCTTCCTGGCGAGCGATAGCGGGCCAGCATTGTATGGAGAAATCCGGCTTCGCCGGAAACATTTTTCTATCGAAAAATGTAAAATTTAGCTTGCTGTCAAAACAAATATATGTATGTGCTGGCTCGCTACCGCTCGCCAGGAAAATATTGACACCTGGATAGGGGTAAACGTCTTAAAACAGTAGGCTGAATGGGACCGAATGGATACAAGCCAAAGAGAGATGGAGAGAAAGAGAAAAAAAGGGAGGTGGGCTCCCTTAACTGCACTGGTGAGAGGCAGTAGAAAAGATACTCTGAATGTTTGTGTTCTGATAATGTTCTGTAAGTATCAGTGTGTTAATAAGTCTTCCAATCATATGAGGCCAACTCGTGTGTCGGTCTGACCACCACCAGACGATTTTATTCAACTGAGAAACGACCTGTCAAACTGGATAATTAATTTAGATATTCTACAACCCTTTCAAAGTTGAGGCAAAACTTCTGGGTGTCGCAATAATATAGGATAACAAAATGTGTCTATTGAAGGAGTTATCAGTGTCTGCAATTGTAACTTGCTGGAGGCCCCTTGCTCATTTTTAGCAAGGTTGTTGGTCAAGTATGTGATTTTGGTGAAAAGTAGTTTGTAGCGAGTTGGTTAATCAATGTTTGGGTCTTTGTCAATTTTAGCGAATTAAGTGGTCATTATACTAGGATAGTTTGTCATTATTAGGTGAGTATTATATTTTCGGGGGTTTGGTTGGTACGTTCACCTTGACTGGTTCATCTATTTTTAGGTGGTCAGGCGCTATAAAATCTATTGTCATTTATAAGGGATAGGTTGAGCACATTAGGAGATACAGTTGGTCAATATTTAGGGGTCCTGTTAGTCAGGCATATTATGGGGTCGGGTATTAGGCTTTTATGAGAAAGTTACTCTTGAGTTTGTTGGTTAGTCAGCTATATTAAGAAGTTAGTTTGTTGGTTAGTCAGCTATATTAAGAAGTTAGTTTGTTGGTTAGTCAGCTATATTAAGAAGTTAGTTTGTTGGTTAGTCAGCTATATTAAGAAGTTAGTTTGTTGGTTAGTCAGCTATATTAAGAAGTTAGTTTGTTGGTTAGTCAGCTATATTAAGAAGTTAGTTTGTTGGTTAGTCAGCTATATTAAGAAGTTAGTTTGCCAAAAAGTGGGGGCTCTGTTCCAGTCAGTTACATAAAGAAATGGTTGGGTGATTGGTTTGTGTATGTTTGGTCCTTGCACTAACAATGGTTGGGTGATTGGTTTGTGTATGTTTGGTCCTTGCACTAACAATGGTTGGGTGATTGGTTTGTGTATGTTTGGTCCTTGCACTAACAATGGTTGGGTGATTGGTTTGTGTATGTTTGGTCCTTGCACTAACAATGGTTGGGTGATTGGTTTGTGTATGTTTGGTCCTTGCACTAACAATGGTTGGGTGATTGGTTTGTGTTTGTTTGGTCCTTGCACTAACAATGGTTGGGTGATTGGTTTGTGTATGTTTGGTCCTTGCACTAACAATGTGTTATTTCTGAATTTTATATTCTGCTGGCACTAGACGATCTCTTACAACTAAAACATGAATTGCCTCTATCAAGAGGTAAAATCTATCACAAATACACTTTATATTCCCACAGATTCTTTCTAAACTTAATCATATTGCCTAATATTCGTTCAAAGTACTCACGGTACTTTGAAAAGGTTAATTGAGGATTTGTGTGGCAATTATTAATACAGCTGGTTAGTCAATTAATTATGGAGTTGGTTGCTAAATTAATGAGTAGGTTGAATAATCAGCTAGGTAGTTAGTTGGACACTCAATTAGGAAATTGGTTGAACACCCCATGGGAGATGGGTTGGACAAACAAATAGGGAGAAGGTTAAACCAACAATTACGGGGTTGGTTGATCAAATTGCCAGAGTTTTCGCTGGTAAATCTGAGGTTTGCTAGATACATGATTTATTACGGATGACGTCCAATTATATATATATTGGATAATACTAAACCATTATTTTCAGATCAGTAAACACTTCTCATATTCAAGATGTTTAGAATTGAAGAAACCGTTGAAGTTGTTCGGTGGGGGCCTTACACAAGGTTGCACTTGGCAGTGACGCTCATCAGGGTTGACTACATAATCAGTTTACCACAGTTTACCTCTCTGGATGAGACATCACAAATTTCCACTAACTCCAGCTTTCTATTAATACTGATAGATGAACAGATGTTCAGGTTGTTAGGAAATGTGGCCAAATAGTCACAGGGCACCAAACATGACACTCAACAATTACATTACGCTCTAAACGTTAAGGCGACTTTATCAATAACATTACGCTCTAAAGGTTAAGGCGACTTACAGATCACATCAATATGTGGTTAATTATGTGTTTATGCATTGGGCTGCATATTTGATTTGGGAATTAGGTTGACACTACTAAGAGATTGGTTAGTGTCTCAAATAGTCAAAACATTGTTGTCATTTAATTGCAGGATTAAGCAGCTAACGGTTCTTCAATTTATGCAAATCTTAGCATGCTATATCATTAGGAGGTTCATGAATTAATAAGGAAACTTGGTTACCTAGTCGGGAAATTGGTGCTTTAGTCGGTACAGGCCACATCAATGAACATACAACCTGGAGATTATATATATATACTGTATATGAGGTGTTAGTAACACCTCATTTTACTAAAACTTTAAATATTAAAGGAGTTATTAATTTCCTTCTTAGACGTATACCGTATACCAATACGTCCATCATTACAGGAAGCCCACCTGAGACCACCAACCTCCTACACTTTTGGACCAGAATCATGATATCTTAATTGCCGTGATGAAGCGTCATTATCACAACATTCACGTAGGTGCATTTAGCTGGTGTCATACCAACACACATCCCGGCAATCCGTTTCAGCATATTCTCGTCTAGTAGTTTCAAAGAGTAATTTTTGTTACCGGAATTAAACTGCATAATATATTCTATGATCAGTCTAGTCTCCAATGCTTAAACTATTGAACCTCGAGATATTGCGAAAAATAACTTGCTCATCGAAAATTGCCAGAAAAATCTCTCGTGTAATATTTCTGTTACCAAGGCGGTGAGCGGTAGTTAGTATGGTTCACTGCCGTACACATAATTGCTCTCAAACACTATAATTAAAGTGGCATTACAAATTCACCTTCACCAAGAGCGATTACCACATTCGTATCATGTAGTTTGCTGTGCTTGCTTGCGTTAACTTCTACCTAGATTGTATCCTTTGTCTATGTCCTTAATAAATATGATGTGATATAGATGGGATTCAGCTTCTTTCAATGTGTATTCTTCAGCAATTCCCTGAGGCAAAATTACGTATTAGGACGAGCAAATCAATTGGATTTCACTAAATGCAATCGAATTATTGTCTTGAAAATGAGAACTAAATATGTAAGATAAATTCCACCATGAGCGTCATCTATCAATATGGGGAGTGGGGATCATATCATATTAGATATTAGTATATTATCTCCGAAATCTGTAAACGGAATAACGTGATATGTGGAGGCTAAATTAACTTTTATAATCAATACTCTCGGTGTTTTTCTGCATGTACATTATGTATGATTGTTGGACTATTCACCAATTATCTCGAAGACAAATATATGAATGTTGATGAAACTTTATTCAGTAGCTGTTAAATTTTGGTTACCATAGGAAAATTGACTAACGGGACCATTCACCACCCCCCTTTGTTTAACCTCCCAATTACAGAGCTCCACGAGACTAATCACAAGAACATTCAGACACAGACCAAAATCTGTATGAATGCTGGTAAAATAATGCTCTACCGAGTTGGTGCTATGGTGCTAGCTGCTAATAGGCTGAGCACCGCCTCGGATACGCTTTCATAATTAGGTCTTACTGTAGCAAATATTCAGTTTTATGTCGTCCATAAATTTAAGCAAGCTTAATGGCTGTTTAAGCTAACGCAATATGCCTCTAGTACTACGAGCAACATCCATTTACTTTTGCTATTCAACCATTCATACTATATTGCGATAAGAAATTATACTTCTACTATCCCCAAGGGCTCTTCTCCGACCCTATGCATATATCCCATCATCATTATGAAGAACCCCTCCCTCTTCCTGAGTTGTGTCCTCTTAGTTCATACCATATTAATTTCTAGTATTTGGAACACTGCTAACATTCCCTCTCACATTTGAAATTGTTCTTGTTGCCCTTTTTATAAATAACCTTTATACGCCCTCGAAAAACTTCCTCTTCTCTGGTATAAGACATTTGAGCACTGCAACTCCATCATATCCTTGCATATGCACACCCAGTTTCTCCTACCTGAATCACTCCAAGTGTCTCCTCCCTTAGATGTAGCACTCCCAGCCTCTCCTCACCTACCTGAAATACTCCCATTCTCTATGTTTGCCTCTCCTCCACTCGTTAAGGGGAGGTTTCCACTTGAAGGACTTTTTTCTTGACCCCTTTCTCCCTCATGTCTAGCCCCATCGCTTTTGAGATTTTAAGACGTTTGCCCCATTAGTTTGGTGATTTTAAGAATTTCCGCCCCATTCTGTCAATTTTAAGACCTTTCGTGTCATTTAGGCGTCGATTTTATCCTGGTGAGCGATAGCGAGCCTGTAATTTAAGAGTAACCGGCCTTTGGCCGGAATTTTTTTCTACCGAAAAATGTACAAATTTATCTTGAAAGGGGGTCAAGGGGGTGACATTTTAAGATTGCTGGAAGAGTAGGAAACAAACTAAAAACCTCCCCTTAAAGCACTCTCAACTTATCGCCCCTTGTCTGAAATACTCATAGCTGTAACACTCATAGCTGTAACACTCAGAGCTTCTCCTACACTACACTCCCAGCCTCTCATCCCCAAATTATAACACTCCATGCCTCTCCTCCCCAAATAATAACACTCCTAGCCTCTTCTCCCCTATTTGCAAAACTCTCTGCCTCTTATCTCTTAGCAGAAGCACTCCTAACCTTCCTTTCCATAGTTGAAACAAGCTTAGCCTCTATTCGTATTTTATAATTTACATCAAGCCATCGCAGTCCGACCCTTCCTCACTCACTACTATGCTCCCCTCTGTCCAGCCCTATCCACCCCTATCTCTACTCAACTCTCCCCACCCCTGTCTACTTCACTCCCTCCACCTTTGTCGTCCCCACTTCCCACGCTTATCCACCTCTCTCTTCCCCTCTCTCCCCACCCTGTCCTTCCCGCTCCACACTTCCCTCTCCTCCCCACTCCCCTCAGCATCGACACAAGGCTGGTGTATATGAGTCCGGATGATGAAGGGCCTCTCATTCCCGCACCACCAGCTGGCTCCTCTGATGAACACATTAACACCGTCACTGCCTACCCACTACCTCCACCTCTCTCACTCCCACAGCATCCACATCCCAGGAGAGAGCATCCACCTACATAACATTTATCCACAGAAAGTAACCACCAACAGAGCATTTATCATAAGAGAGCATCCACCACAGAGCATTTATCCCCAAAGAGCATTCACCACAGAGCATTTATCTACAGAGCACATCCACCAACAAAGCATTTATCATGAGAGCATCCTACACATAGCATTTAGCCACAGAGAGCATCCACCAGCAGAGCATTTATAATAAGAGAGCATCCACCACAGAACATTTAGCCACGGATAGCATCCATCAGCAGATAATTACCTATTGAGAGCATCCATCAACAGAGCATTTAGTCACATTGCATTCAAACCTAGAGTATTCACCAAGAGTATAGACAATTATCCCAAGGGCATCAAACAGGGCATCCACCCCTTATCCATCCACCAACAAAGCATCTGCTCTCATATAATCCACCCCCATAAGACTCAATCCACAACATTCACTTCACAGCATCCATCCTCCAGAAAATCCTGCCTACTTCCGTCAGTACATTCGACCAAAGATCAGATTAGCCAGCCTTCTATTAGTACTATTCATACAGTATCCAACCTGCAGTATTGAAATTAGATTATGCATTTCACCCCTTGATCATGTCAAAACCCTAAAATCGATTCCAGTGGATGTTCAAGCCATTTACTCTGTTCCAGTCAATTGTGCAGAAAATCCAACAAATTCCAACCAATTTCCAGATTAACAAGCTCATTCCATCTGACCTGAAGAGCATCCAGTTCATTAACAGGAGATAAAACCAAATTCCACTTTATGCGCGGATAACCAAATTGATACCAGCTTAATTTCAAACAATAACTTTGACCCCTTCATACTTGTATACCCAATGTATTCATTTATCTCCAGATCAGTCCAAAACGATGAACGCGAAAACTCATTATTAAGAGATAATATAATAGACGGTAGCATTTAATTCATAGCTTCGCATAAAATAAATATGAAGAAATTAAATCAATTAAAAAAATTCAAATTTAATTATACGTCATAGAAATCCGAAATAGACAGTACTGTATATACATGTATTTCGGGGGATGAGGTGGGGGGGGGGGGGGGGGGGGTACATTAATTAAGAGGTATTGTAGAAAGAGAAGAATTACTCGTACATTACAAACGTTAATTATATGTGAACATAAGTAAAGTGAAGATGGTGCCCAAAATTCATCCATCCCCGTTTAGAAGTTTTCCAGATTAATTGTGCACACACAGATAGACTAATGCAAATATATTGACAAAAAACATATTGAACTGATTACAATAGCCGTTATCGCAAGCGACACCGCCCGTAGAGTGTTCAGCAAGAAAACAAAGTAAAATAATTAATTCTGCAAAAGTTAAGGGGGCCCAACTCGCCTTTTTTTCTCTTTCTCTTCCTCTCTGTGTGGCTTGTATCCATTCGGCCCCATTCAGCCCACTGTTTGAAGAAGTTTACCCCCATCTAGGTGTCAATATTTTCCTGGCGAGCGATAGCGAGCCAGCATATATATTTTTTTGTTTTTACAGCAAGCTAAATGTGTACATTTTTCAATAGAAAAATTTCTCCGGCGAAGCCGGATTTCTCCATACAATGCTGGCTCGCTATCGCTCGCCAGGAAGAAATCGACACTTGGATGGGAATAAACGTCTTAAAACAGTTGGCTGAATGGGGCCGAATGGATAAAAGCCAAAGAAAGAGAGAAAAGGAGAGACAAAGAGACAAAGAAAAAAAGCAAGTGACCCCCCCCCCCCTTAAAAGTCCGCGAACAAACACATATGAACTGAAAGCCATTACATGTGTTTTTTCAGGTATTTCGTGGATGCCTTTGTGTGCCTCCCCAACCAACCCCTCGCAACACACAACATTACCTCTCCTCATTTTATTGTGCCGTGCCATTGTGTTGCACTATAAGGCATTAGTCTGCTGCCTTGCGAACATTTGTCTGACCCCTCACCTCCGATACATGTCAATTTGTTTGGCCCGCAGCTCGGAAATCATCGTGTCGCTTCTGCTCACCCGTTCGAACCCAAACGGCGGTACATGTATTTGTTTCAGTCTGATTCAAATTTTACCAAGATGACTATTTGTATACATGTTCTATCAATTTGATATAATTTAATTGCTAGGGCGTTGGTAATATTAAATGCATACTAGAACTATTAAACATTATGCGTGATGACTAACATGTCTAATAAAAGAGTGATTATATTTTGTTATATTGAGAATATAGGAAAGATAGGATTATTGGTACATAAAATCTAGTTTAGCGTTTAGATGTACAGTATAATAATCAATAAGATATTACTTTAATATGTTCGCAAATGGCACAACAACAATGGCCAATCTTATTTTATTTACTCTCTCTCTTTCTCTCTCTCTATCTCTCTCTCTCTCTCTCAGGCTATTGCAAGATCCAAATAGGACGGGCAATATTGCAATTTGGCCCCTTGGTGCTGTCTCCGGCCCCTTTCCTCCTCTCTAATGCAATTAAGGGTCACTTCTGTAGGGCCGGGGGAGGGTAGAGGGTTGAAGAGAAGCTAAGAAGAGAATACAAAGGAATACAAAGGAGAACAAACTGCAACAGACCTATTGGTCCTTACGGGGCAGTTTGTAAGGAGATATGGAGAGAAGGAAGAAAATAGAAGCCAGGGAAGAGAAAATGAAGATAGAAAACCTAAGAATGGGATGAAGTACAAATAAAAACAAACAGACAGGAAATGATGCGAAAGAAAGGAAATGAACATGCGAAGAGGATGAAGAAAAGAAGAGAGGAAGGCTGAGAATGAGCAGAAAAATGGTTGATAATTTGTGTAGAGGGGCTGAGTAGGAAAGAGAAACACTGGGAATATGAGAAAGAGAGAAGCTGGGTAAAGCGGGAAGAGAGAGCAAGAAGTTGAGAAAATAGGGAAATAGAAATAGAAAATAGGTTTATAATGGGAGGGTGAAGATTCAGAATTTAAGGAGGATAATCTGAGTGGAGGAGAAAAGCAGCTTGGAAAAGAAGGGGATAAGTTGTGAAAAGGATGAGAGGTACTGGGAAGAGCTTCCGAAGAAGTAAAGCTGAGAAAAGAGAAAGAGTCTCTGAGTAAGATGAGAAAGTTAAAAGGAGGCTGAGCAGATTAAGGCAAGTTAAGAAGAGGAAAAGCAAGTAACACGAAAGAGAAGACACACTATGGCAGTGATAAAAGATAATAGAAGAAGAAGAATGGTAAGAGAGCCTGATACAATAATGACAAGGTGACATGAGGAAGTGAGATAGGCAAAAGAGAAGATCAAACAGAGATGAAAAGTGGCTCGATAATAAAGGCAGATAAATATGAAAGGAAACAAAACTTAATTGAAGAGGATGGGGGGAAATTAAGTAGTACTGAAAACATGAAAGATAATTAAATTAATAAAAAACTAATTAGAATGTCAATAATTTGAATCCCGAAAAAGATATACAGGGAAATAATAAATAAACAGCAGCCGAACACTAACATATAAATCCGCTGGAATTTATATGGAAAACTGAGAATAGCAGAAAGTGAGAAAGATAATAATAGGAACAAGCTGAAACATTGGGACGTGCAGAAAAATAGAGACTAGAACAAAAATACGGACAAGCAGAACACAATGGTAACAACTAGAAAAGAAAAAACAGTAGAAAAAATGGGACAGGCAGAAGATGACCAAAGCCACAGCACGTTTCACTCGCTGCTCAACCACGACAAGTCATACGAGTACTTTCTTCAGCAATGTCCGACCAGCAGCAATCTTCTGACCGTACTACAGGGCTCTATTTAGCTAGGTATATACTCTTAAGGGAACTGAATTTAAAAGAACATAAGTGGCTTAACCAATGTAAAACGCGCCTTCAAACGCTTCCAGATCTGAATAATGGAGATAATTTTCCGGTAAGACACTCACCTACAATTGCCTCTTCCAACGCCCTCCCTCCTCCCCCCATCTCCCCTCCCATTCTCGCTACCGACCGACCGCAAGCACAGTACCGTAACTCCACATCTGCTTGCTTTACCTGTGACCACCTTAGTTATTACACGACCAAGGAGTCCACCGCAAGCCCTCCCTCGCTGCACTCGTTATGGGATACTCTATATTGACCACAGGAGCGTAGGAGTGGAACTGGTACACGCACATAGAATAGGCACACATACATGTAATACTTGCACACGCACATTATGAATAGACACGAACGCAGCTTTTAGATACAGGTAAGCCTATATAAGAGATCGTTGTACCACATGCTTAATACACACACACAGACTCACACATGTCTGAAAGTTTATTCCATCCCCTGCATTACACACACGAAAGTTGATCTACCATATGCATTGCACACAGTCACACGCACATACATACAAGGCATATCTGAAAATTTGTTTACGCCGAGCAACACACACACACACACACACACACACACACACACACACACACACACACACACACACACACACACACACACACACACACACACACACACACACACACACACACACACACACACACACACACACACACACACACACACACACACACCACACACCATACACACACACACCACACACACACAAACACACCACACACACACACACACACACTCACACACACACACCCACCCACACACCACCCACACACCACCCACACACCACCCACACACCACCCACACACCACCCACACACCACCCACACACACACACACACACACACACACACACACACACACACACACACACCTGAAAGTTGATCTACCATATGCATTGCAGTCAAACTCACATACATACAAGGCATATCTGAAAGTTTGTTTACGCCGAGCAACACACACACACACAAACCTTTAAGTTGTGCAGTGATGTAAGTTCCTATACAGACCCTAAGGCTCGCTATGTGTCATTACCCAAACGCTCTCTCATTATGTTCTCCGTGTTGCTACTTAAAGTGTGGCTTACTGCTCTTTACGCAAACTTCAACTCCTTTGTAAATTCAAGTATCCTCACTAACATTCATGTACTTTGAACACGTATGTTTGCGGAAGCTGTCAGTACACAAGAAGCCACGTGTTTATAATATTATAAAAACATATTTGCTTTTACGACAAATCCGTTTTTTTTTTCTAAGTGATTGAGGGAGGCAAAAGGCAGAACTGCCTATAGCGAGTGCCTCCCCCATAGTTGAAAGAGTGACAGGGCCAAAATCAAGGGACGTTCGAGCCAAAATTCCTGGACACACGGAGTTTGAAGCAATTTAAGTAATAGGAAGAGGGAAAGACTGATTCTGGGAGAGAGTTCCAGAGCTCAGCTGTTGAGTAGAAGAAAGACTGAGAGTAACGTTTCACTCTCGGGTTGGAGAGTTGCACAGAGTAGGGGTGGGATTGAGTTGCAAGACAGGTACCACGTGCCCTACGTAAAGGAGGTGGTATACACGGGGAAAGCTCTGAGGAACACTGATTATTATAGTAGCGATAGAATAGCGAGAGAGATGCAACATTGCGGCGGAGAGAGAGAGATTGCAGAGAGCTGGTAAGTGGACGGGAGTTAATGATACGAAAGGCCTTCCTTTCAACTTTGTCTAGGAGAGCGGTGTGAGAGGAACCTCCCCACACATGTGAACAATACTCAATACAAGGATGCACTATGCCCCTGTACAGAGCAAGAAGCTGTGCAGGGAAAAAAAAAAAACTAAGGCGGTTGAGCACACCCAGCTTCTGGGAGGCTGCCTTAGCAAGACTGGTAATATGGTCCTTCCAACTGAGAGCAGAAGAAAAAAGAGACACCAAGAATATTGAGAGAATATGAAGGATTGATTTTTGTATTGTTGAAGAATAAGGGATAGTCCGCTGGGAGTTCCTTACGGGTTGATAGATGGAGAAATTGGGTTTTGGAAGCATTAAAGGTAACAAGGTTTTCTCTGCCCCAATTGGAGATAGTATTTAGATCATAATTTAAGAGTTCTATGGCTTCATTACGTTTGTCGTTGAGGGATTGCTGGCTGGGGCGTTCTGAAAAACTAATGGAGTAGTGTAAGGTTGAATCGTCTGCGTATGAATGGATGGCAAATGAGGTACAGTTGAGGAGATCATTTATAAAAATTAGAAAGAGAATAGGAGATAGGACAGAGCCCTGAGGAACACCGGAGTTTATAGGGTGAGGAAGTGAACAATGGCCGTCCACAATCGCGGCTATAGAACGGCCGGAAAGGAAATTAGAGACAAAGGCACAGATGGAGGGATAGAAACCGAAGGAGGGTAGTTTAGAAATTAAAGATTTGTGCCAGACTCTATCGAAGGCTTTCGATATGTCTAGTGCAATAGAAAAAGTCTCACCGAAGTCCCGAAAGGAGGATGACCAAGAGTTAGTAAGATATGAAAGAAGATCACCAGTAGAGCGACCCTTAAGGAAGCCATACTGGCGATCTGAGAACAGATAATGAGAAGAGAAATGCTTAAGAAATTTGGAAGCAAGAATAGTTTCAAAAACTTTAGAAAGACATGAGATGAGAGCAATTGGACGATAGTTGGAGGGTTGAGAGCGGTCACCCTTCTTTGGGACAGGTTGATTGTGAGCAAACTTCCAGCATGAAGGGAAGACGTTAGAGGATAGACAGAGACGAAAGAGTTTGCCTAGGCAGGGAGTCAGCACGGAAGCACAGTTTTTGAGAACAACAGGAGGAACACCGTCCGGACCGTACGCCTTATTAGTATTAAGCCCAGAGAGGGTAGAAAGTACATCTCTAGAAGAGATCAGGATATTAGGTATAAGTAAGAGAGAGGAGGGTGGAGAGGGAGGAATAGCACCGTAATCATCCAAGGTGGAGTTTCTAGCAAAAGTTTGAGTGCAGAGTTTAGCTTTGTCAAAGGAAGAAGTGATGGTTGTGCCATATGAATGGGAAAAGGGAGGGAAAAACGAGGAAGAGAAATTGTTGGAGAGGTTTTTGGCTAGATGCCAGAAAGCTTGGGAAGAGCTAGAGTTGGATAGTTCAGTGCATTTATTATTGATGAAAGAGTGCTTGGCAAGTCGAAGAACAGATTTGGCTTGATTCCGGGCAGAAACATAGGTATACCGGTATAATATTATATATATATATATATATATATATATATATATATATATATATATATATATATATATATAATTATACAGTATATACTAGATATATATATATATATATTTTTTTTTTTTTTTTTTTTTTTCTATGTGATTGAGGGAGGCAAAAGGCATAACTGCCTAAAGCGAGTGCCTCCCCCATAGTTGAAAGAGTGACAGGGCCAAAATCAAGGGACGTTCGAGCCAAAATGCCTCGACACACGGAGTTTGAAGCAATTTAAGTCATAGGAAGAGGGAAAGACTGATTCTGGGAGAGAGTTCCAGAGTACAGCTGTTGAGTAGAAGAAAGTTTGAGAGTAACGTTTCACTCTTGGGTTGGAGAGTTGCACAGAGTAGGGGTGGGATTGAGTTGCAAGACGGGTACCACGTGCCCTACGTAAAGGAGGTGGTATGCACTGGGATAGCTCTGAGGAACACTGATTATTATAGTAGCGATAGAATAGCGAGAGAGATGCAACATTGCGGCGGAGAGAGAGAGATTGCAGAGAGTTGGTGAGTGGACGGGAGTTAATGATACGAAAGGCCTTCCTTTCAACTTTGTCTAGGAGAGCGGTGTGAGAGGAACCTCCCCACACATGTGAACAATACTCAATACAAGGGCGCACTATGCCCCTGTACAGAGCAAGAAGCTGTGCAGGGGAAAAGAACCCCCTAAGGCGGTTGAGCACACCCAGCTTCTGGGAGGCTGCCTTAGCAAGACTGGTAATATGGCCCTTCCAAATGAGAGCAGCAGAAAAAGAGACACCAAGAATATTGAGAGAAGATGAAGGGTTGATTTTTGTATTGTTGAAGAATAAGGGATAGTCCGCTGGGAGATCCTGACGGGTAGATAGATGGAGAAATTGGGTTTTCGAAGCATTAAAGTTAACAAGGTTTTCTCTGCCCCAATTGGAAAAAGTATTTAGATCAGAATTTAAGAGTTCTATGGCTTCATTACGTTTGTCGTTGAGGGATTGCTGGCTGGGGCGTTCTGAAAAACTAATGGAGTAGTGCAAGGTTGAGTCGTCTGCGTATGAATGGATGGGAATTAAGGTACAGTTAAGGAGATCATTTATAAAAATTAGAAAGAGAATAGGAGATAGGAGAATAGGAGATAGGATATATATATATATATATATATATATATATATATATATATATATATATATAATATATATATAATATATATATATACATATATATATATATATATATATATATATATACAGTATATATGTGTGTGTGTTTATATTAAGAAATCCACCTCGTCCCTATTCTTGCAATAATACTTATTTCACTCAGTCAATGCAATAGTCGGGAGGGAGGGAGGGAGGGAAGGGACTCCCCCCCCCCACCTTGTATATTAATATGGCAATATTAAACAAAACAGGTAAAACAAATATTCACATTAAGAAACACAATGATAGGTGCATGAACTATGTGTATTAGCAAATAATAGGACAACCATGTTCATGAATAGCGAGTTATCATTGAGGTCCAATAACATGGACCAGGGTGGCTAGGGTCGTCTTTCAATCCTAACCCGAAATCGGTCATGCAATAGAATCATAATTAATTGCCTTAGCTTCCTTAAAATTCATGCATTAGTCCTTAAATTATCTTCTAAACGGATATGCAGAAAAACATAGAGACAAACAGAGAGGAATGTTAGCAATATACGGCACATGTCAGTGGCCTGCAGGTAAACAAAAAATAACACAAAGCCATTGAGGCATGTCCAAGTCATTCAAATTCCTTGCATGGTATTATAGCTAAACTATGAACCCACCGATCCAAATCCTGCGGGGTTATATTGTACCTGATACATTACACCTAACCTATAACCCTAAAAAAAAATATATAAATTCCCATTCTGCATTTTCATAAATGTGGACCAACACTAAGCATAACCAAGCGAAAGAGTACTTTTTCATGAATAAATGCAAAGCAATATTCGTAGAGGTATATACACATGGATCAATTATTGAACAAAGGTATATATTAGTGCCAAGAAATTGTAACATGAATTATACAATGTACATTTTATGAATAAGCCAATTCTATGATAGAATGTCGATAAATAGGTAGCCTACTCATTGACATAGCTAACTATGATCATGAGCTTTGTGATACAGCATACATGAATTTCGTAAGTGGATATAGCAAGCGCGTTTCGATCACAAGTAAAGGGGGGTGAAAAAGAAAACGAGCGAAGAAAAGAGAAAATGTGAAAGAAGAGTATGCAAGAGGAAAGAAAGAGGGATAAATTTAAATACGGAACGAATCGAGGAGAGTGAATTAATACGGAAGGAATGAGAAGTGGAGTGTGTACGACAAAATAATAATACCTAGAGAATTATAAGGAATAATGAAAGGGTATTATGGCGTTTATGTGAACAATTAGGCATACGATTTTGGTTTGGAGTAGGTGACAATTGACAACATAATCTCGCTCTCGCTCTCTCTCTCTCTGTTAAAATAGAAAATAATTATTTATATTCATGATTTTTTTTATTTAATGCACATAGGACTAGTTAATGTTAAGAAGACAAAAAATAAAATAAAAAAACAGACAACACGGCGAATCTCCGATAGGAAGACAAAAACAGGATAGCCACTTGATGTAGTAATACACAACAACCTAATATTGCAAGGCAAAGTAATATATAAAGTACTTGTCCAGCGCAATACAACATAAAGGGAAGGGGTTGCCAGTATAACTAGAGAGGCACTGGAGAGAGCGCATCCCTCCGCCTGCGCTGGAGAAGTATGTGCTATACCGATCACCACCAAAATAGAATCGTATCTTCCTTGGCGCATATCCTATCTGGGTAGCAAATTTCGTGAACGTTGGTTTATAGCTTTATGAGCCGCTTACACTGTCGGAGGTATGCGCTCTACCGATCACATTCCAATTTGAATAAATTCTTACTTGCCGCATGCCATATCTTCTCACCGAATTTCGTGAACAGTATTTCATAACTTTTCGAGATATCTTGTCTACAAACAGACAAACTGAGCCAAAAAACATAACCTTCGTCCAAAGAAAGAGAGAACGTTTATTTTCATTCTGGGGTTGGAGACTGGACAGAATAGGAGTGGGATTGTGTTGAAAGGCAGGTGCCACCCACTCGCCGTAAGGTAATGGGTGTGCACTGAGAGAACACTGGAGAACACTGATTGTTGTAACAAGGATAGAAGAGTGAAAGAGATGAAACATTGCAACGTGAAGAAAAAAATTGAAGGGATTTGTCAGAGGTGGTGAGTTGATAAACAGAATGCTTGGGACTCGACCCTTTCGAGAAGTGATTATATATGTATATATATATATATATATAATATATATATATATATATATATATATATATATATATATATATATATATATATATATATATATTATATATAGAGAGAGGGAGAGAGAGAGAGACCGCGCCCCGTTCTGATTAATGAACTGTCACCCGAGTAACCCCCGCTGCTTCGTAGGGGGTCCTCTCTCCCCTCACCCCCCCCCCCCTGCCCCCCTACGCCCCCTTATTCTCAGACCCCTTCCTCCTTTTCTCCCTTAGTCTCTCCTCATCATCTCTAGTCTCTCTCCATCATCACTTCCTGGTCTCTTTTCATCACCACCTCCTCGTCTCTTCTCATTATTAAATTTAATTTCATTATCTCTTATTGTCTCCTACCATCTTCTCTTCATCACGTCTTTCCTTGTCTCTTCTCATCATCTCGAAGTCTCTTTTCACCACATACCCTCTTAATATCTCCTAGTCCGTATTAATCATCCCTTTGTCTCCCAATATCTACTCAACATCTTCTAATCTCTCCTAGGCTCTTCTCATCATCTCACCATTATCTCAGAATATCTTCTTGTATCTCTTTACCAAATAGTATTTCTTAATCATCTAGTATCTCTTCATCATCTCTTAGTATCTCTATTATTTCATATTATCTCTATCATCTCATTATTTCTTCTCGTCATACTCTAGTATCTCTTAATTAACTACTAGTGCCTTCGTATCATCTAGTATATCTTCATCATCTCCCAGCATATCTTCATCATTTACTAGTATTTCATAATCTCCAAGTATTTCCTCACCGTTTCCTAGTACCTCATAATAGTCAAGAGTCTCATCATCGAGCATTATCTCAATTTATCCCCGTATGTCATCATCTCCTAGTACTTCAGTCTCTTAGTGTCTATTTATGGTCTCCTAGTATCTCTTAATCTCCTATACATCATTCTTTATAGGTAAGCCGGAAATTATAACCCCTAACCTCTGTAGCTCAAAAAAGGGTTAGAGTAAATGGGCTGTAAATATTCCCTAGCTGACTCTAGTAGAAGTATGAGCTCGATTACTCTCGTCGTCATAGAGTCATGGAGGTTAGCAGTAATCAGTGTTGGCCTACGTATAATGAATAGACTATAGTGCCTACTCATCGGCTCCTAGTATATAATATTGTTTAGCGTCTATTCGCCATCTAGTATTTCATAATCTCCTAGTTTGTCCTCAACATGTCCTAGCATCAGGTAATCTCCAAATATATCTTCATAATGTTCTTGTTTCTCATCATAATCTATATCTCTTCTATATCGTATTCAGTACGAATCTATTAGAGTCAATGGGTTATAATGATCAGACAGTTATTACCCTTTCGATTTTTAGAAATCATGCATGTAATAATTTGATACTACGCAATAAGCCAATCGTATTACATTGTTATAATGATGTAATCATTGGGGGTTTATAAATGAATGGCAATATTAAATGAAGTGTCTATGTCAATATACCCATTAAAGGATTTTTTAGAAGTCATAAACGTCTAATTATGAAGGATAAAAATGTATTTCACATAATCCACTCATTACTAGCACACAAATATTGTTTTCGTATATCTTAAATTGAATACATATAAGTTTCATCCAAATCTTCTGTTTCCGATTCTCTTCTTCTTCATCATGCTTAACATTCTTACACTTCATTGCCTTCTGTTTCTTTACTATGAATATTATTATGTTTATCCTCAGTTCCTTTTCTACGAGTTTCTGTTATGTTAGCATGATTTAAACACTCCTCGGTTATTCGCGATCTTGTCTTGACTTATCCAAGTAAATTACTCCATTCTTGATATAATTTAGCTACACCCATTGAATCGTGTGTGTGTGTGTGTGTGTGTGTGTGTGTGTGTGTGTGTGTTTTGCAACCTCCAGAAAATTATATTCTTTTTCAGGAAGGACCTGTCAGCTTTAGAGGGTTAATTTAACAATCCCTTAACAATTCTATATATATATACTGTAGGTTCTTCCGAAGTTGAGCATTAATAAACTATGAAAAGTATAATACCTATCAATGTTCTTTGGGTCTTCCATCATGCTCCTCCTCTTTCAACAGTCCTAATGTTTATGTTAATTTACAATTATGTTTTCTTGCGCTCCTGTTGTTACGTTCCTTTCCCGTTTTCTTTTCTTACGTTTCTGTTTGAACGGTTCTTTACCAGTTTGTTTTCTTGCATTTCTGTTTTACGTTACTTTACCATGTTGTTTTCTTGCATTTCTGTTTTACGTTACTTTACCATGTTGTTTTCTTGCATTTCTGTTTTACGTTACTTTAAGAACATAAGAACATAAGAAAATGGGAGTCTGCAGAAAGCCGATTGGCCTAAGCAAGGCAGATCCCTGTCCCACACAAACCCCAATTACAAAGCCCAATTATAGGCTCAACACTCTAATACCCTGAGGATCATCTTACCAAAACGGTTAGAGATTAACGCAGGATTACGGGGGTCTGCAGAGCGCTGATTGGCCCAACCCTGCTGATCCCCCTTCACACCCAACCCTTCTCGTCCATATGCTTATCCAATTTTATCTTAAAGCTCCCTATCGTTTTTAATCCCACTATAGCACTTGGTAGTCCATTCCACCCATCTACAACTCTGTTACCAAACCATATTTGCCTATATCTTTTCTGAAACGAAATTTATCAAATTTGAAACCATTGGTACGAGTTCTTTCGCTATCACTGAGCTTTAGTACATTTGTCATGTCCCCTTTGTTAATCCCACTAACCCACTTGAACACCTCTATCATATCCCCTCTAACTCTGCGTCTCTCTAACGAATGTAAGCCTAATTTCTTCAACCTTTCTTTATACGGAAGATTTCTAATATTATGGATCATTTTTGTCATTCTACGTTGTACTCTCTCCAATGAATCTATGTCCATTCTGTAATAAGGACACCAAAATTGAACAGCATAATCCATATGGGGTCTCACTAATGACAAGTAAAGTTTTAAGATAACATCAGCAGTTCTGTTACTCACACTCCTTGAGATGAACCCGAGAATCCTGTTTGCCTTGTTTCGAACGCTTATACACTGTTGTCTAGGCTTCAAATCATTGCTAACAAACACACCTAGATCTTTCTCACAATTCGAGTTTTCTAATTCCACATTAGCTAGTTTATATTTAACATTTGTATGCATCTTCCCTATCTTTAATACCTTGCATTTGTCAATGTTAAACTTCATCTGCCAATTTACTGACCATTCGTGTAAGGTATCTAGATCCCTTTGGAGGCACTCTATATCTCTATCTGAATCAATTGTTCTCCCCATCTTGGTATCGTCTGCAAATTTACTTATCCTACTAGTTATACCTAAATCAAGGTCATTTATGTATATAACAAACAACAGAGGACCTAATACAGATCCCTGGGGGACACCACTTTTGACTGCTCCCCATTCTGACTTCGTACCATTTATGCTGACTCTCTGCTTCCTACCAATTAGCCATGACCTAATCCATCCCAACAACGCCCCACCTATTCCATGCGCCTCAACCTTTCTCATCAATCTCTCGTGGGGGACTCTGTCGAAAGCTTTACTGAAATCTAAATATTTATATCATATGACTTGTCATTATCTACTGCTTCATATACCTCTGAGAAAAAACTAAGCAAATTAGTAAGGCAAGAACGTCCCTGAGTGAATCCATGCTGAGAAGAATTTATTAAATTAAATGTATCTAAGTGGTTTCTAATTTTACTAGCAATAATTGACTCTAGTAGCTTTCCTATGATTGATGTAAGACTAATGGGACGGTAATTGGATGCTATTGATTTGTCACCTTTTTTGAAGATCGGAACTACGTTTGCAAGCTTCCAAGCTTCTGGAACTATACCTGTCTCCAATGACTTGTTAAATAAAATGTTAATGGGTAACTTAACTCATCCCTACATTCTTTTAATACTCTAGCATATACCTCATCAGGACCAGGCGATTTATGAGGTTTCAGTCTGTCAATTTCCTTAAGCACATCATTTCTACTTATAGTAACCGTACTTAACCTATTTTCTATACTATCGCTATATACCTTACGGACTTCTGGAAACTGTGCCAAATTTTCATTAGTGAAAACGGAAAGAAATTGACCATTTAATGTACTGCACATTTCTAAATCATTTTCTGTCATTTCTCCTATCGAAGTTTTAAGGGGACCAATTACATCTCTAACCTTGGATTTATATAGTTGGTAAAAAGCTTTAGGATTATTTTTTGAGTCATTGGCAACCTTAATTTCATAATTTCTTTTTTCTTTCCTAATATCCTTTTTTACCTGTCTTGATAGATTCTGATAGTAAGCAAGTAGGTGAATTTCGCCTTTTCTAATTTTTCTATATATTCCTCTCTTTTGTCCTAGAAGATCTAATAGTCTATTATTCATCCATTTGGGTTGGTTCTGTGTTGATCTAAATTTTCTTTTGGGGATGTATTTATTTTGTGCATTGAATACTGACTTGATAAAATTATCGTATGTATCTACCAAGGTTGACGTCTCTTCCTGACTTAAGATGACAGGTGCCTGAGAAGGGGTACACTCATTTGGACACCTGGATCGACTTAATTTTTTGACCATAGGGTCCGCTAATAGGGCTCTTCTTAACCCACCATAATTGGCTTTTCTAAAGTCAGGTATTAATGTTGTATTCTCTCTGGTATTACCTTTCCATTGTATATTAAAATACACAGAATTGTGGTCACTATTTCCTAGGTGGTCCCCTATCTCTACATTATTTACCATATGTTCATTGTTACTGAAAACTAAATCGAGAATATTATTACCTCTAGTCGGCGTATCTATGAATTGAAATAAAAAACTATCTTGTACTACCTCTATAAACTCCTCAGAATCAGAGTCTCCTATTTGATGCTGCCAATCTATATTCGGAAAATTAAAATCCCCCATAATGCACACATTGCTAAACCTTGATGCCATTTTAATTTCCTCCCATAATGACGTTCCGTCATTTCTACTCATATTTGGCGGTCTATACATAACT
This sequence comes from Paralithodes platypus, assembly GCA_032716605.1. NCBI lineage: Eukaryota > Metazoa > Arthropoda > Malacostraca > Decapoda > Lithodidae > Paralithodes > Paralithodes platypus. The sequence continues at coordinate 32,144,511 of CM064519.1, forward strand.
CCAATAACTATGGTCTCACTACCTTCGTTAACCTCTACCCAAACACTTTCATTATCGTTATTTAGTCCAATACCTGATTTAATACAGCTTTTTAATGTACTCCTGACAAACACTGCTATACCGCCACCCCTCTTACTTGTTCGGTCATATTTAAACAAACTATATCCTGGTATATCAAATTCTGCTAAAAAATGCCTGGTTTCTGTATTAATCCACGTTTCAGTTAGCGCTATTATGTCTATATTTTCTTTGCAAACAAGGGCTCTAAGTTCGTTCATTTTGTTACATAGACTCCTACAGTTTGTGTAATATACTCTCAATTTACTTCTTTTCTTTATACCTAATTTACCAGTTTGTTTTCTTACGTTTCTGTTTTACGTTACTTTACCATGTTGTTTTCTTGCATTTCTGTTTTACGTTACTTTACCATGTTGTTTTCTTGCATTTCTGTTTTACGTTACTTTACCATGTTGTTTTCTTGCATTTCTGTGTTACGTTACTTTACCATGTTGTTTTCTTGCATTTCTGTGTTACGTTACTATACCATGTTGTTTTCTTGCATTTCTGTGTTACGTTACTTTACCATGTTGTTTTCTTGCGCTTCTGTTTTTATGTCCCTTTTCCTTTTTGTTTTCTTTCCCTCCTGTGTTTATGCCCCTTTACCATTTTTGTTCTTGCACTCCCGCTTTACGTTCCTTTACCATTTTGTAATCTTGCGTTGGTTTGCTTATATCACGCACCTCTTTTATTAACCCTTTCACGCACATATGACGCAGAGGCTGCCAGATTAGCAATATGAAATAGAGTTCTCTCACTCATCTAATTACCTCTCCAAAATTAGTTTTCTGCCTACAGCTAACTCAAAGACAACTGCAGAGGTTGAAGTAACTAAACTAAAGGTTTCTAAATACCCATGATGGTAACAAAGGCTTTAAAGTATCCCTAATAGGCTCAAAATCGCGTCATATGTCGGAGAGGGTTAACACTCCAAATGCTTACATACTTTCATCCTGTTTATATTTTTTTGTTCTGCTCTTTATGATCTAGTCATTCTCCTGCTTCAACCTTGCCCAGGCTTGTGATATTTTATAATAGTCTCTTTAAGATCCTCTGCATTTATATGTTCTTTTTCTACCAACTTCCCAATGCTTATCTTTCCCTTTCCTACTTTGTTTAGTGCCCCTCTGTTTCCTTGTCATGCTTCTCTCGTTCAAAGCTCCCCATGCTTCTATTCCTGGACCATAATTGTCATTGTATATCATTATTCTTATATAATCCTCATATTTCCCTTTCCTGTTGTTTTGCATGCCCCTGTTCCCTCATTATTATCCTAAGCTTTCAACCATTACTAATGTTTTGTTTTAACTTCCTCTCTCGTATTGTGTTCTCATACTTCTCTACTTAACCCCTTGAGTACCAGGGACGTCCTTTTAATTTTATTCTGGCAACTATTACACGGTTCTGTTCAGCTTAGGAAGGATGTGTACCAAATAAAAAGTTACAGACTACATAAATTATGTTTTTAGCTACCGGTACCATACATCGTTCCTACGCTTTACAAAATAAATCTTCTAAATGTAGCTGAAAGGGTTAAAAGCTCCTAATAATTAATTTTTTTCTCCTCCTGTCTTGTTATACTCTTTTATTATTATAACAGCTCATCTTCGATCAATGCTCCTAACACATATTATATCGTCTGCATAATGCTCTCCAATTCGTGCATCGTAGGTTGCCTCTACCAGATTTTCCCCGCACTTACTCCTTTTTGTTCTCTTCGCTGTGTATGATTTCCTTTCACCAATCTCTCTCTCTCTCTCTCTCTCTCTCTCTCTCTCTCTCTCTCTCTCTCTCTCTCTCTCAGTACAAACACTGCCTTTACTATCCTCTTCTTCTTCCTGTCACTACCTCTCTACTCGCTTCCTTATGCGCTCACTTCTTTTTCATCTCCTTTCTTCTTTCTCCTCTTCTCATCTCCTCTTCCTGCTCTTCCCTTCTACCTATTTTTCTTCTTCTCTTTATCTCCTCCTTCTAACATATCTCTTTCTTCTTTCTCTGTTCTGCAGGCACCATCTAGCTTCCCTCATCCTCCTCCTCCTCATCCTTTGAAAAAAAAATTTGCTAATGATAGATTAAAATCCTCACAAAATGACGAAGAACGGGTGAAATTTGTAGAGCTACGACGCAAAGCCAAAAAGTTAATTAAGCAAAGTAAAAAGACCCTAGAGTTACATATTGCGAATCAAAGTAAAACAAACCCGAAAGAATTCTATAGTTATATCAGAAAGAAAAAAGTAGTTACTTCAACTGTTGGACCGTTAGTCGATGAAAATGGAGAATACACCAAAGACGAAGTACAAATGAGTAATGCCCTCAATACCTTCTTTGCATCAGTTTTTACAACAGAAGACCTCAGTGATATCCCTACACCATCGCCGATTCAGATTGATAATTCAGATGTTCTAAGCAATATCACCGTTACAGAGAGAGAAGTATTGAATTGTTTAGATAAACTCAAGGTAAATAAAACGCCAGGACCTGATACAATCTCGCCTAGAGTTCTAAAGGAAGCTAAGGATGAGCTCTCCAAACCACTGACATTACTATTCAATAAATCCTTGCAGTCTGGATCTATGCCTGATCAGTGGAAGCTAGCCAACGTAACACCGATATTCAAAAAAGGCAGCAAATCCCTACCCAGTAACTATCGTCCAATTAGCTTAACCTCAGTTGTATGTAAAATGCTAGAAACGGTCATACGAGACAGACTCGTAAATCACTTAGAGGAAAATAACATGCTTAAAGATACTCAACACGGCTTTCGTAAAAAAACGTTCCTGTTTAACAAACCTCTTAGACTTCTTCCACGATATCCTCAACCTCTACAATGAGAGTAAAGCTGTAGATATTATATACCTTGATTTTCAAAAGGCCTTTGACAAAGTTCCCCACAAACGTTTACTGCTAAAACTAAAAGCACATGGAATACAAGACGGTGTGTTGAAATGGATAGAAAATTGGCTCAGCGACAGAAAGCAAAGGGTAGTCATAAACGGTAAGGCATCTAAATGGACCAATGTAAGTAGCGGGGTACCCCAGGGATCGGTACTAGGACCATTTCTCTTTCTAATTTACATCAACGACATAGATGAGGGTCTCACCTGTACAATCTCAAAATTTGCTGACGATACAAAAATTGCAAATAGCATACTCTCAAAAGAACAAGTTGACGATATGCAACACAATCTAGATAAATTGTCATGTTGGGCCCAAATTTGGTAAATGAGTTTCAATGCGGATAAATGTAACGTACTACATGTCGGATACCTAAATGAGAAAGCAAACTATTCGATGAATGGCACTCAGCTTAAGAATGTAAACAGAGAAACCGATCTGGGAGTAACAATATCGAGTAACCTAAAACCGAGTCAACAATGTTCAGAAGTTGTTAAGAAGGCAAACAAAATAATTGGCTTTATAGGCAGGTCATTTGAGCATAAATCCAAAGAAGTTATCCTAACCCTTTACAATTCCTTAGTCCGGCCTCTTCTGGAATACTGCGTTCAATCCTGGTGCCCTTATTACCAAAAAGATATAAACAAGCTAGAACGAGTTCAACGTAGAGTTACCAAAATGATACCTAGCCTAAAGAACAAACCATACGAAGAGCGTCTTAGAGAATTAAATATATTTCCTTTAACCCAACGCAGATTAAGAGGTGACTTAATTCAAGTGTTTCAAAATCATCAAAGGCATCGACAATATGAACTGTAGTAAGTACTTCACTATCGACCAATCTAATTACACGCGGGGAAACGGTTGCAAAATTATTGGTAAATCTTTTAACTCGCACGAATCTAAGAATTTCTTCTTCAATCGAGTTGTCAACTTGTGGAATGGGCTTCCCCGAAACGTTATAGACTGCATCACCGTTGATTCATTTAAACTCCGCCTAGACAAATATCTCTCATCAAACCCGCGACTGACTGCGTTTGTAAATGAATAACTTTATTTTATCCCCCCCTCAGTTACTAACCCATCTGTCCCCTACTAACTTCCTAATCCTGCCACGGACATTAGTTCCAGGGCAGTAATTCCCTTTCCAATGTTCCCTTACCCACTCTAAACCACTGTTTGGACACTTGATCCTCAGTGTTTTGGAGGACAAGCAACCTAGAAGGGTCACTAGATCTGTTGTTGTTTGATTTCCTTTGTACTCCTTTGTACTCCTCTTCCCACTTCCTCCTCCTTGTGTCACCTATTTAATGTTCACCTATCCTCCCCTTCCACTTTCTTGCTCCCCTTCTTCCTCCTCCTCCTCTCATTCGCCATCCTCTTCCTCCTCCTCCTCACTTCCTCCTCCCCCTTCACCTCTCGAGGGAAGTCATCACAGGGAGGTTGTATAGGCCCAAGAACACCCACTTACACATCTCCAGAGGACCCACCTTCCCTCCACATGATGGATGATTCTCTCTCTCTCTCTCTCTCTCTCTCTCTCTCTCTCTCTCTCTCTCTCTCTCTCATATTATCAATAAATATGTATGTATGTATATACTCAGGCATATATCCCATAGATGGGGCTGGCCGACTCGAGACAGAGCCCAGACAGAAAAAATCAATTAAAGTTGCAATTCTTAGAGTCCGGGACCGCTTTCGCGTTCCCTCGCCCCTTTGTCGGTCTCTTCTAGTGCTTGTCATTTTTTGTTCTGTCTATTTCTCAATCTTCCCTGCCCTCTCTCTTGTCTTTACTTATTTGTTTTTCCACAGCTTTTAAAGTTTATGTTGTCAGCATTTATATCTACCACTCAATTGTATATATTCAATTGTCTACTACCCAATTTTCTCTTTCCACTGAGCCCACTAATGTTCTCTACCTGCCTAACTCTCGTTATTCGATACACTCATTCATATTTCTGTTTGTTTATGCGTTTGTGTGGTGAGTTATCTGCTCAACAGGCGGCGTTGTGTGTGTGTAAGTGTGAGAGTCCGAGTGTAGGGGGTGAGACAGTGAAGCACGGGAACGAGGTGGCTTCAGAGATGGGGTCATTTCGGGCCATGAGTGAGCACCGTGCCTCATGTGAAGGCAAGATGGCAGGTGCTCGTTGTACTCTACGTGCTTCACATGTCTCACTCCCTAGACTGGAACAAGACCTCACGGGCTTCACTGTTCATTGTAAAGCGGTGAATGTTAAGGCTCTCAGCCTATGCCCGAGAGGAAGTAAGTTGGAATATAGAAAAAAAAAAAAAAAAAAAATTGTTATAGTTTTTTTATACAATCCTTATATTATATGTTTTGGTTATGTCAATTTCACTGGGCTTCATCCACCGTATTCCTCTGAGTGTTTAGACTACTTCAAGTGGGGATATTGAAGGCACCAATCGAGCAGGGCAGTACCCAGGGGATGCCACATATAGGCATATGATAAGGAGTTGCTAGAACTCCTGTTTCATTTGCCTGGCTTCCCCCACTGTTTCTATTGTGCCTGACCTACAAAGAAAGTAATCCAGCTTACTCTCGCAAACACTTCCTCCTCCTAATCATTCCACCCCACATAACAGGCACACCATAGTTCTTTCCAACACACCTAAATTACTTCTAATGTACCTTGATTTTGGTTCTCTAGCACTCTTTCAACATGGGATGGGGGGGGGGGGGAGGGCTCTTGTTATAGGCAGGTTTGCCTTATGGCTCCTTCATGTACATAAGACAAAAACGGTTGCTCTCCAGCTGACGGTAAATTTGTATGTCTTCCTCTTGACTTTTTGCCTAATATAAAGATGCCGTAGTGAAAATTTGTGTTAGCTATGAAAGCTTGGTATTATGATAAAGAGAAATAGTAGTTTCACATTATTCCATTAACTATCGAGAACAAAAGTGACTAAGGGATTTATTTTACCGTCAGCCGAGATGAAACTGAAACGTAAATAAAGAATATACGTCACAAATCTTCGTTTCACTGATCACCCCCTAAGTTCTTGTTTTTGTTCTTTCCTTGCCTACCACCTCCCCAAAGGGTCAGATGGAAAAGTTGGGAGTAACTTTTTTCTTCTAGTTTTCTGTTTTTCTCCTCAGTTCCGGGTCAGATAATCAAGTTGTTTATTGTTGTGTAGAGTTGGGGCAGCTGTGTTATAGTGGTTGGGAGTTGTAAGAATGGTGATAGTTGTCTAGTTCTTGTTGGAAAGTATGTATGGTAGTTATGGATGGTGTCACACGAACCAATTTAGCAGGGATTTGTATCCGAGTTTCATACCAGTTTCAAGTTATTTCAGTAGTTTAATTCTTTTAAGGATCATTGTTATCTTTAATGTTCTATGTGTGTATCCTAAGTGTCGTCTTAATGGGGGTGAAAATTGTCAGATAATTGACTAGAATTAAGTATATTTTTGTTTAGTTTAAGCTTCAGGATATACCGTAGGACTGATGACCATGTGTAGTTCTTGTAGCTAAATTACGGTTATTGTGATAATTGCGGAGTTGTAGGTGTAAAAAGTGTGTCATATCAAATATTAGGACAACTTTCCTTTGCTCGGTTCACACATGCACGAATTAACGTCCCGTCCGTCCCCGACCAAGAAAAGAGGCAGGACGGCATCAATTTGGAGGGGGCCTAGGCGGCGACCACAAAACGGTCTGCGTGGGTCGGGTCAACAGTCAGAAAACGTGCTATGTGGGGACACCCACGGGACAAACACGGGAGCAGTCGGCGTCCAGACGCAGCCTAACGGCATCTAGACGCCGACTAACAGGATGAGAACGGCGGCAAAAAAACGTAGGAAGGAGAGTCGGCGATATGGCAATGTCCGTGTACCAACCTTAAGCTCGGTTCACACATACCCGTCCTGAGCTCCCGTCCTTCCCCGACCACCAAAAACTGTTGGACGGCATCAAACGGATGACCTTGTGTCCCGAGTAGGCCCGAGTGGCCACGTGTGGCCCTGATGCCCGACCTCAACACGTCACCGCCCCGGAAGACGGCGCATGCACGGCTAGTGGACGGAGATCTCAACACGTGACCGCCCCGGCAGACGGATCATGGGCGGCGACTTGGTGCCACGACCAGTCCGTTTGGAAGGCGACCTAATAAGTCTGAATACGACCTGTCTGAGACTGAGACGCACTGTGACAGCACTGCGACCACAATATGATGGACGCAGTGTCGTCGGCGATGGCCCCCATCATGCATATATATTGGGGCGTGGCACAGAGACACCTCAGTCTCAAACAGCGTGCCGCTGATATAACTTCTCCTGCCGAGTGTCCCTCAACATGGACGCCACTCTGTTGAATCAAGTGCAGCTGTACATGGATTGCAACGTACAACTGTGCTCAACGGTCCTAACTTTCATGGAAGTTGTGAGCGAGCTGAAGAGAGAAGGAAAAAGCGAAGTGTGTGGGTGAAAGCCATACCTAGTGAGGAGGGAGACCTATGGCCACTACCACACCCTCATGAGGGAATTGTCAGCAGAGGATCCAGAACTGTACTGGAGCTTCCTCCTCTACTACCTCCATCACCTGGCTGTCTAGGGTGTCCTCGGGCTTCTTCGGTTTTGTCATGATGCCTCGCCGCTTCTTGGAGTCAGACTTAGGCATAACGTAGGCTGGAGGTTGGAGTAGGCTGGAGGTTGGAGGTTGTGTGAGGTGGTGAATGTTGCAGTGACGGCGGCTTGGGAACTGAGATAGGGCCACACACGGCTGGCTCTTTTATGGACGCTTGGTGGGCGGGGACTAGCGGGGATGCGCGGGGTGATCACGTGAGGCGACGTTGCCACGTCGCAGTCTCAACTTTCAAATATTTTGGTCGGGGCATAGACTACGTCTGGTAGCGTCTAGGCGGCGCATAGACGCTTATACACGGCGCCTATGCGCTGACCAGTCACGTGGGTGACCCGCCCTTGAACCGATTTTGGCGGTTGGTCCGTCCTGATCCGTTTATTTTAGGTATGTCAAAAATGTTCGGCTCCCTCGCCGCCGCGGCCCGTGTTGTGGCGTCACTGTACGTTCATGAACAGACCATACCCGTTTATGTCGGAGTCCTTGCCCGATTGCATAAGTTTTCAGTGGTCGGGGAAGGACGGGAGCTCAGGACGGGTATGTGTGAACCGAGCTATAGGCAGTTTTGCTGGCGTGTCGGGGACGGACGGGACGTTAATTCGTGCATGTGTGTACCGAGCACTGGGGCGATAGCTTTTGCACTTGCAGCATTAATAATAGATATGGTTGGTGTACTGTTATTGATCAATGTTATGGTAGTCTTTGTCTATTTTCATAGTTGGTAATGGTGGTAACTCAGTACTGTAATATTAATAGTAGAGGATGGATATAGCAATTGCAGTTTCATTGCTTTGACCAAATATTTTACCTTTTCAATCAGATTGCCCGATGTTTGTATAAATCAATTACCGCCATTTATTTATTGTATTTTTTTGTTTTCAGATTAAGAAGGACTGTTGGTGTCAAGGAGTTGAATGAGAAACTTAACTCTACTAACTGCAATTGTGGAGATTATGTAGTCATCAGCCTACGATTGTTTGTCTGTTGATATAATGTATTTAATTTTGTAGTTGGCGAAGCATTCACAAGTCATTTTGTGGTGATTGCGTGCAACACCGTTCCTAAGGATTGAACTCATAAACAAAAAAAATACTCATATGAGCAATCATTAATAAATGTCATACAAGTACATCTCTTTTTATACGATATAAGGGTAGCAATAACTAAGTAAAATAAGTTGACCATGTGAAAAACTAGTTATATGTCGAAATAATGGTGCTACTTCAACTGCAATGTTACTGTAATAACTACTATTTAACTTCTAGAATGATATTAGTTGGTGAAAAAAGCAAACACAGAAAGCTCCCCTCTCATAACTCAATCTCTCTGCCTCTCCTTCATGACATCCTTAACGTGTACATGACAGCAGGACAAAACGGCCACAACCAGAGCTAACAAATCCTAGGCTAACACCTAACCTAACTTTATCTAACTTAAGCCAACAAATTAATATCGGTTAAACCTGTGTCCGCTACACGTCATTCCAAAGGTGACTAAAATTCTTCAATGATAAATCGAATTGCAAGAAGACGTTATTTTATGTGAAAGCTTACATCTATCTTAATAGAATAAAGCGTTGAATTATCGACAAACTAATGAGGTGCAACATCTACAAATCTCCGAACTAAGAGAGCGAAATGAAAAAAAAAAAAAAAACATTAATTGATAGTACTAGGTAAACAAAATATGCAAAGGAAGTATGACAAACGTTAAGATGGGAAACCTATTAACGATGATATAACATTGTATATTGTTAGCCAAAAAATAAAAAAATATAAACAAACAGGGTATAATAATGCTGTAGTAGTTGTTCGATTAAGTTTTCAGTTCCTTGACTAAGAGTTATATTTCACCTAAGCTGAATATAATCATCTAATGTTAGCCTGCGTTAACTAAGAATGGCGCCATCGTACTGAAAGGGGTGAAAGTGACACAGCAAGTTGGGATGACACAAAATGATGTAGGATGTCAACAGTAGGGTGGAAGACGGCAGGAGGAGGTCTGATAGCCATTTAAACGAAACAATAACATATAGTAACAACAATTTAATGTGCACGTCCCAAAATGGCGTGGAAGAGAATGATGAGACCGAAAATAATGTTAACGGAGGCAGAATGATACATAGACATAATGGTTAGGCAAAATGGGGTCTCTACTGCAGCTTGAGGTAAGATAGAATACAAAATAAATATGCGAGTTGAAAATTGGGCGACTAAAAAAAAAAAAAAAAAGCTCTAGCATGAGCTCTCATGGCACTTCATGAGAGCTTTTCAGCAGAATAATGGGAAACAAATTAAAGATTACAAATGTGAGACAGCATTAATCTTACTATGAATCATGAAGTAAGACGGCATAAGGTTTACAGTATACAACAATATGAGGAATACCTGAGAGAGGCCTAGAGAATAACGCGATTTGAAATAGAATGAAATCTAGATAACATGAGGAGAGACAGCATAATGTTTATACAGCAGCATGAAGTAAGATAACATGATGAAACAATATGAGGTTCAGACAGAATGAGGTCTATAGACATAATGGGGGCACTACAGCATGAATTTAAAGAGAATGTTGGGAAAGCAGTAGAATGAAGTGAAGAATATTAGAGCTCATACCGAATCATAAAGTGTAAAAGCAACACGAGGGCAATACAGAAGCATGAGGTGCGACAGAATGAGGACCGTACAGTATACAGGAGTCTGAGGGTGAGACAGAGGAGGGGCGGGCGAGGGTGACAGTCTGATGTATTCACCACGTCTACCTCAGAATGGGTCACGGGATTTCATTCGCACATACAGGCATACGTACTGGGACCACCGTATTATAATCAGCATATTCCAGCATACAGTATATTGCACCTGTACATAAAAGCATACCTATTTGGACCTATCGTATTATAATCAGCATATTTCAGCATACATTTTACCTGTACATAAAGGCATACCTATTTGGACTTATCGTATTATAATCAGCATATTTCAGCATACATTTTACCTCAACATACAGACATACATACCTGAACCCACCGTATTATAATCAGCATATTCCAGCATACATTTTACTTACACACACTAGGATACATAATACGACCATCGTATTATAATCAGTATATTCCAGAATACATTTTACCTACACATACAGTTATACATACCTGGACCCACAGTATTACAATGAGCATATTCTAGCATACATTTTACCTATTCATCCTGCTTATATTTACTGTAACATGAAAGCACAAACTAACATACATTTCACTCACATTTCGTATATAATGTACATTCTTACACCTGCCAGAGAATAATAAGCAAAACACAGCATATTATTGACCAGCACACTATTTATACATTCCTGGACTCACCACAGCATAATCGGCATATATTAGCATACATTGTACCTGCTCGTCATGCATATATACCTGAACCCACATAAGCATCAGCAGCGTATACTAGCACACATTATACGCACACATCTTACTTAAAATCCTGGACCGACCATAATATAATCAGCATTCACTACCATGCACTATACTCGCACATAATGCATGCATACCCGTACCCACTATAGCATAAGCAGCACATAGTAGCATACATTGTATATATATTCACGGATTCACCGAAACATAGAAAGCTTATATTAACCCCTTCACGCATTTATGACGCAGAGGTTGCCAGATTAGCAATAAGAAATAGAGTTCTCTCACTCTTATAATTACCTCTCCAAAATTAGTTTTCTGCCCATAGCTAACTCAAAGACAACTGCAGAGGTTGATGTAACTAAACTAAAGGTTTCTAAAATACCCCTGATGGTAACAAAGGCTTTAAAGTATCCCCAATAGGCTAAAAATCGCGTCATATGTCGGCGAGGGTTAACATAATTAAATCCCATCTACCACATATTCCCAAACCAACTAAAGCCTAAATGATCAATATATACTAGAATACATTATGCCCGGATCCTTTACACACCTTTTTTGGAATCATTGCAGTATAATCAGCAAATACTAGCATGCATTTTCCCTGAACATTACACATACATTCCAGGACTTATTATAGCATTACTGCATACAGTGTAGTTACATTTTGCACAGCCAAACCTACATGCATATCACTTGTTATATACTTACATACTGTACAGTAATACTCATCAATCGTTTCGCCAATTTCAACTTGTAACTATATTTTCCTCTCTTGATACACGAAAATAGTACAAGAACATTGAGTAAACCTTGAATATATAGTATTTCTGTGTGATTTCTTGCTCTGAGAAAACTAAAATACAAATTATGGATATAGGAGACAGCTTTTGAGACTGAATGTACAGTTCACACGAAACTACCTTCATACATTCTTGAACTAATCGTGCCATTACCAGTATGTAATCACTGAGATCAATACTTGGCCAACAACTTTGGTCATAAACTGTAACTATTTAAAAATTAGTTAACAGGCATTGTGAGTTTCCAATAGCCCTTGACTAGCACTGCTATATATGCTTCACAACTTATAAATGTTGAGTGATGTCACTTCCTCTAGATTTTACATATAATATCATGAAGAACTATTGATTTTAACTATGCAGCACAAAATCAATATTGTTCTTGTAAATACCTACCTATGGACACTTTAATCACATTCACACACACAGATTCTTGGAAGGAACATCCATCTATTATACTGTGCATATACTGTACGGCATAAACACATATATGTCTTGCACATAAGGTACACACATCATGTAGTGGTATATATTCCTAGACTCATCGCAGTATATTCAGTAAATACAACCATGAATTATTATTGCACATGGTAACATACAGTACATATAGTGGTACAAGGAATAGTATCTCAAAGACCTAGCAGTCCATTTAGTAGAGATACTCGAAGTGGAAAGAGATATTGTGTAGTGCATTACACTCGTTACCGAGTGTGCAAAATACTAGTTACTCTCTTCTTGAACTGTTCTACTGAAAACAACTACCTGCTCCAAGTAAAACATATCTTATATGTGAAATGTTTCCACAAATGCTAGTGCTGAGCTTTTAAAATTATAATTTCCAGCCATGGATACGTGTTGTATTCATATTGAGGCTCAACATGTTGCTATAATACGCTTTGTCAAACATCATTGAGTTGACCTCGTAGTCTGCATGCTTCCAACGAAAAGAGATCAAGAGTTCTCATCCGGCCCTAATAGTTCAGTCGGCTAATCGAAGGAATAAGCTTTGTAGCCCTAGCTTTTACGGTGTCCAGTCGCACGATATCTTTCCTGAGTGCTGGAGACACTAATTGAACATCATATTCCATGAAAGGCCGTATCAGAGCGTTGTCAAATGTGAAGATTGTTTCCTTACTTCTATTCTTAAATTGCCTTTTAATATAGGCCAAAAAGTTCTGAGTTTTCTACTTCATTGCGCTGGTTGGAAACCTTTAGGTCGCTGCTAATCAGAACACCCAAATCCTTATCCAAGTCAGTCACTTTCACACACAAACAGAGAGAGAGAGAGAGAGAAAGAGAGAGGTACTATTATTGAAATTGAATTATTGTATATAGCCAAGTAATATACATTGTATATATCTATGCTACAAGTTAATGAGTGATAATGGCTGAGCCTTTTGCGAGTATTACTCTCATATAAAGGCACCTTGATAATAATATTATATTAACTTCTCTGAAAACGCACACATATAAGTTATTGGCATGAATTTGATGTATGATTTGGTGAAAGTAATCATACATTATGATGAAGCCTCTATACTGATGACAGTACAGTGTGTGTTCAATTCGCACGGTCATATTTATCATTAAAATGTTTTTAAAACTATGGACGTTTCACAGATTAAAGGTTTTTCTTGCATCACAAATAGTTAAATATCGCCACAAACTTAAGCATATGCCCACTTGAAACTTATCGAATAACCATGCAAAATTTTGATTTCAGTAATATTGAATACTCTGTATACTGTATATGCTGTAGTTTGATGAACAAAATTGGTTTGCAAATTGTGTTTTGCAGACTTGAAATATATAATAGAATGTTTTAACAATTTTGTGCAACTACTAGTATTCTACTTGTAAAACAAAACATATATGATCGTGCATGCCTCAATTTTCTCAAATCACGATATAATTACGCATGCGTAATCAAAATTACTGGTATCAAGCTAATCACTTACAGTATAATATTGCTTCTGTATATGAAAGCAGTGATAAGGGAACTGATTGTTAATACATATGAGAACCTGTACATACACACTCAAATCATTGTTCATTATCCACCTCTCTAACTCCAAATATTTGTATGACGTGTATGGGCCAAATGACAAATTCCTTCATCCTTTACGCCCATGCCGACGTCCGGTCAGAAATAAAAGGGTGGGAAAAATAACACTAACCCTGAGAAAGATTAAATGAAGATGAAACCCCGAGTGAAAGAAAGAACAGCCCCCCCTTCATCCCCTTTGAGCGGCGTCACAAGATTACAGTTATCAGCATTTTTTTCCTCGGTCACTAAAATATGGCAGCTTTCGAATCCAGAATTTATAAGATATCAGTCAATTATGCTAATCTACCTTAAGTCTACCTGCCGATCCCGCTACAGAAAACCACCAAATCGTTGCCACAAAAATAGTTGACTACTGAAAATCGTTGAAAAAAGCGAACGTACGACTTAGCCTTTTCTCGCTACGTTTTATGAAAAAGGAGTCGTCTCTGTGTGTCTCTCTCAATCTCTCCCTCCCCTCCAAGCCCCCCCACCCCTTATCCTTTTCTTGTTAGGCCTCTTTATTTTCCTTTTTACCCTTAACCCTTTTTCTTTCTGGTGTACTTGTGACACACACACACACACACACACACACACACACACACACACACACACACACACACACACACACACACACACATCACACACACACACACACACACACACACACACACACACACACGCACACACACACACACACACACACACACACACACACACACACACACACACACACCCACACACACACACACACACATCACACACACACACACACACACACACACACACACACACACACACACACACACACACACACACACACACACACACACACACACACACACACACACACACACACACACACACACACACACACACACACACACACACACACACACACACACACACACACACACACACGAGACTCGGGGATGTGGAAAAATAAGTAGACTGTGTGTTCGAAACTATGGGAAGGAGGAGCTGGGATGGATGAGAGGTAAAGAGTGGGGGAGAGGTCATGTGTATAAGTGTAAGTGTGTGTGTGTGTGTGTGTGTGTAACAATAATATTAATTGGCATATATATCAGCATAGCCCCATAATCCAAAATCTACATGGTTTCTTATCCCAATATTGATACCTGTGGAGAACGACGCTTGGCGGCTGCTAGAGGAAGGGAAAGAACCAAAGGTGGATTTTTGTTCCAAATTAAGGAAGAGGTTGCATGCAATCCTTGAAGACTAAATAAGTGGCCAGGTTTCCACATCTAATCAGAGACACTATCTTCTAGTTACTAAGAAAACAGCTGAGAAGTATACGGATTGGTAGGAGGGACAACGCTATAGTAATTATTGTCAAAGCTTGAAATGGGGAATTGTTGAAAGCACGTAGCATAAGGCGGAGAGATGAGAGGAGACGATTGAATGAGAAGATGAGAGAGAGAGAGAGAGAGAGAGAGAGAGAGAGAGAGAGAGAGAGAGAGGAGAGAGAGAGAGAGAGAGAGAGAGAGAGAGAGAGAGAGAGAGAGAGAGAGAGAGAGAGGATAAAGGGTGGGTGGGGTGGAGGGGGGAGAGCTGGAGTCAGAAAGGAATCCCGTCCGTTTATTAAGATGTCAAAATGTACAGGTCTCCAAAAGCCGAAGAAGTGTAGGGGTGATCAAGGGGGGTCCTGGTATGTGAGAAATGGGAGGGGGGCGGGGTCGGGAAGCGGGATGGGGGGAGGGGGAGAGACTTGTTAGGTTAAGGGGGGTCACTGGCTTTTTTATTTTTTTCTCCTTTTCTCTCTTTTCCTGGCTTGTATCCATTCGGCCCCATTCAGCCAACTGTTTTTAAGACGTTTACCCCCATACAGATGTCGATTTATTCCTGGCGAGCGATAGCGAGCCAGCATTGTATGGAGAAATCCGGGTTTGCCGGAGAAATTTTTCTATCGAAAAATTTACAAATTTAGCTTGCTGTAACACAAAAATATATAAATGCTGGCTCGCTACCACTCACCAGGAAATATTGACACCTGGATGGGGGTAAACGTCTTAAAACAGTACCGGTAGGCTGAATGGGGCCGAATGGATACAAGCCAAAGAGGGAGGGAGAGAAAGAGAAAAAAAAAGCGAGGTGGGCTCCCTTAAGTCGGATTCACACGAGCGATATTTTCAGTAACTTTTATACGGTAAAGGTGGAGTCACGAGCGCATTTTCCGGCAAATTTCGCATCGGAATCGGAAACTAGATCGAAGGTAGATTATGTTAGGTAGCTTAATTCTTATAAAAGGTATATTTTGAAGCTGCCAGACTATAACTACCCGTAGAAATTGAGGGAAAAATAACTCGTGTGACACCAGCTTCAACATTAAATTAACAATATTTGATGTCATGGCTCTTAACTAAGAGGACCCGGGTTGATTTAATTCAGGACGAGACTTCTAATACACTATGTCTCCGTTCACCTCGAAATATATATGTAAGCTCGGATGCCATAGTCGCTAGCCCACTCATATGCATTCGTGAACCCCCTATGTTTTTTATTTATGCAATTATAATCATCTGTCTTTATGTTGGATAGAACTTGGTTTCCGATCAATAGTATATAATGTTTTGGAGTTGATGTACATCAAATTATATGCATAAATTACTTTCCAGATATATACTTCCATAATTAGAAATAGTCGCAGTCCTTAAATATTTATGAGTGGGGTAGAGACTATGGCATTAGAGTGTACCTGGTGTAAGCGGACTGTTGTGAAGTCCTATCTGGGGTAATTGTGAAGGATTGTGTGGCGTTTTCTGTAAATGTATGACGTATTATATCAAGTGTATCTCACAAATACACGAGAGTCCGGCTGGGAGTATAAAACTGTATGTAAGTATGCTAGACTGTTTAGCACTGGTATCGGCGATTAGACTGAAAAGTAGATTATTTTAGGTGGCAGAAGCGTTTCAAAAGTGAAATTCAGACGACGTTAGGCAAAAGTCGCTTGAAAAGGTTGCCAGGAAAAATAAACAAATTAAAAGCCTAAAATAAATTTACCCCTAGACTTGGTAGAAAGAAAAAGGACAACGGAAATATTATGATAGAGAAACAAAATGCAAATGGTGAGTAGAAGGAATACGAGAGTAGGGAGAGAGATAAGGCAGAAAGAAAATCTTGTGTGAAATGAACAAAAATGCGAAGATTATGGATACATACATACAACTATGAGAAAGTTATGGAAGGAGATAGAAAGAGAGCGCCCCAATAAAGCGAGAAAAAAACTATGGATTAATGTGTACAATAATGTAAATATCATAATTTTAATAGGTAAAACAATGATAGGTTACAATACTATAAAGAAAAGCTATAATCAGTAAACACGAGAACCTTTGATGGACATAAGGATAAGAACAACATGAACGAGATAATATTTAACATATAATAGGTGCAAGAAATATAGAATAATAAGTAACAGTAGGGTTGTCAACAGCAACATTTTAAAAACAAGGAAAGAAATGGAATTAATCAAGATGACAAATCTGCTAAGGAGAAAAATATTAGATTCTTTGGTACAGTACATCTTTTAAAATCAAGCAAGCAAGATTTATTCCAAGTGTATACACTATTCAGTTCTTCAATTCGATCTCTATTAGGATTCTGGTTGTTACCGATTTTAAAAATAAAATAAATACAATTAATTATAAATATTATCACATTATGTTCATAAAGGTTCTTCTATCATATTTACTATTTACTATTGTTTAACCATGATTGCCCTGCATCATGCACTTACTTTTATCATGCTTCCTTTCACTAAAATTTCCTTCCTATGATTATCCACTTCAACAATATTTCTCAAAAATTTCCTCCTCGAATTATTTTACTATTATCTCAAATCTAGATTTTCGTGATTATGGTGTAGGGATGTGGCGACACCATCGCCCGTCACATTGTGGCGCAGATAGCCCCTTTTCTTGCTGATCATCCCTACCCCTTAAGGGAGTGTGGGTTTGGCTACTGACCGACTATTACAAATCTTCACCCGCAATCGTGCTTACCTTTGAATTGATTGATCTTGTATAATTCCAGCCTTCAATTTGGCCTTCCTTCATTGTGTCCAATTTTCCTTTTCCCTTCCTTCCTCTCTTCCATCTCTCGCGGTTATACCTTCTTATAATGATAGCTTCCTCTCTTCCATCTATATTTACTTAACTCCTGTTGCATTCCCATCCCTTCCTCCTTTTCTCCCATTCATTTTGTTTTTCCGTCCTTCCCTTCCATTCTTTCCTTGATTTGTCTTCCCTCTTTTACGTCTTTTCCTCCATTCTCCTTTCCTTTCTTCCATACCCAATCTCAATTTAATTTCTATAAATCCCCAGTGCCATAGTAGGATCAAGAACGATAGAGACCTTGAAGGTGAAATTAGATAGGCATATGGACGAGATTGGTTGAGTATGAGAGATCTGTCTTGCAAGGGTCAATAGGCTTTCTGCAGACTCCCATTTTATTTTGTTCTTACGTTATCTCCTTCCCCTCTCACTGCATTTATCTTGCCGTATCCATAGATCCCTTCTCCCGTGTGTTTACTTCTATTTCCATTCCTTCCTTCATGCCTTTCTTCCAGTCACTACCTCTATTTGTTTCCACTATTTCAGTCATGACATCCATCCATACATCATTATTCGTTATTCATGGACCATCCCTCATTCTGTGTTCTACCTTTTTTCCACTCATGCTTTCTTTTAGGCATTTATTTCCAGTAATTCCAGCTTTCTATCCATTTCCAGTAATTCCAGGTTTCTATCCATTTCCAGTAATTCCAGCTTTCTTACCATTCCTCTATACATGTTCACACTTGTTTCTAGGGGCAAGCAAACATCCTTATTTCTAGCACTTCCATCCTTTTATCCTTCCTTCCAGCATTAAATCCTTCTATTCATTATAATGTGTTCACATCTTATTATAATCATAATGTTCCTTCCAGTCCCTTTCCGCTCTTTACCTCCACTTAAGGTGGGATGGTTAACTTTTTGGGTGATTTTGGTTCATTAATTAAATAGTGTTCAAGTTTCCTTTCTAGACTTCCATCGAACTTAAAAAAAAAAAAAAAAAAAACATCCATTAGATCCCCCTTTTAGATAAATTAGTACATTTTTCGGTAGAAAAATGCCCCGGCCAAAGGCCGATTCTTCCAAAATTACAGGTTCACTATCGTTCGCCCGGAAAATATTACACCTAAATAACAGGAAAGGTCTTAATATTGACAAGGTAATGGGGCGGAAGGTCTTAAAATTGACAAACTAATAGAGCACACATCTTAAAATCTGAAAACTAATGGGGCTAAACATGAGAAACAAAGGGG
The DNA here is from genome assembly GCA_032716605.1 of Paralithodes platypus. Taxonomy (NCBI): domain Eukaryota; kingdom Metazoa; phylum Arthropoda; class Malacostraca; order Decapoda; family Lithodidae; genus Paralithodes; species Paralithodes platypus. Next base: position 32,163,648 of record CM064519.1, read on the forward strand.
ACCAGAAAAATTACCCATCTCCCCTTTAAATGGGGAGAAAGTAGACACCAATCGGTCAGGTCAGTACCCAGGGGAGGCCACATAGGCATATGATAAGGAGTTGCTGGAACTTCTGTTTCGTTTGCTTGGCTTCCCCCACTGTTTGTATTAGTGCCTCACCTACACACAGTAATCCAGCTTACTCTCGGGGAGAATATAGAAATGGTGAGACAAGTAATACAACATTTTGATCACCCCAATAGAGTTGGGACAGAGGAAGTAGTAGGGGGTGAGGAAGTGAATTGTAGTAGGAGATGAAGGCGTCGGGGCTTAACCCAACATGCGTGAGTTGTGTTTTTGGGCTATGATGGAGGGACAGGCAGGACAGAGAGACACATATGGGCGGGAGAATATAGAAATGCTTACTCTCGTAAGCACTTCCTCCTCTTATTAATTTCACTACACTTAACAAGCACACCACACTTCTTTCCAAGACACCTAAATGACTTCTAATATACCTTGATTTTTGGTTCTATATCACTCTTTCAACCCTGGGAGGGGCACTTATTACAGGCAGCTTTGCCTTTCGTCTCCTTCATGCACATAGGACAAAACAAAAACAGTACTTCTTCACCCCCTACCTCCCCTCCTCACTCCTTCCTTCCCTCCTCCTCCCCTCCCCACTACTCTCCTCCCCATTACTCCAATCCTTTCCCCTCCCACTTCTCCCTCTCCTCACTCCTCTCTCTCCCACGCCTCCCCCATCCCACTACTACTCTTCCTAGGGTGGAGCAGTTATCGTGTGTCTGGCACGGGGGGGCCCAGAAGCGAGAGAAAAATGGTGTCGTCAGTCTACCCCTCACACAGCTCTATCATGACCCCCTCCTTCTTTTTCTCCACCCCCCCCCCCCCCCCCTCTCCCTCTCACTCTCTCTCTCTCTCTCTCAGCTCGAAATTTCTTCCTTTCCCCCCTGACATAGCTCTGCCATGCACCCTAAATACTTCCCACTACGAAACATCATAAGATCTATCATGCCCTTTGTGTCCTATACTAGAGCTCCATCACTTCTCTTCTTCCACCCAGGCTCTCTCTTACACACATACACGGTTCTAGACCTTCCATTCCATCTCCCTCGTCCTCGCTCTCTCCTGAAGCTCTATTATGCCTAGCTTGTGTCTTCACTACACGTTTTTCACTTCACTGTTTCCACTACATTGGATGATATTAACCAGCTTTAATCAGATTTCTTGTAATAAATAAGTCAATAGCTATCACAATTATTTTTTGAGTCTCACAATCCCTTCCTAAACTGAATAACATTGTAGAACAACAACCAGTAAAAAAAAAGTCATAGTATGCCGAGAATATTAAGGGGAGACGGACAGTTTGTCTTTTCTTCTATTAATTCATATAATCCTTTATTTCTTAGTTTTCTCTCTAGACCTCCATCAAGCTTAGAAAAACACCCCCCTAGATAAATTTGTACATTCTTCGGTAGAAAAATGTCCCGGCCGAAGGCCGATTCCTTTTAAAATTTCAGACTCGTTATCGCTCGCCAGGATATAATTAACACCTAAATGGCACGAAAGGTTTTAAAATTGACAACGAAATTGGCTGAAAGGTATTAAAATCGCCAAACTAATGGGCCGAACGTCTTATAATCTCAAAAAAATTGGGAATTAAAACGAGGGAGAAAGGGGACCAGAAAAACGACCCATCTCACCTTAACCTCAACAGTCCATCAGTCTCCCCTTAAGCTCCATCAAGTCTTCACACAGAGCAATAATTCTCCATCCAACCAATTTATCACTTCGTCAGACCCACGCGGCTCCATAATGGCCCTCCTTCCCGCCACTCAATAGTTCTAACATGTCCCCTTCTCTGCAGCTCATGACTTATCCCCACAAGGTGCATAGTGCCCCCTCCGACTCTTTACTTAAGGGGGGTCACCGGCTTTTTTTATCTGTCTCTCCTTTTCTCTCTTTCCCTGGCTTGTATCCATTCGGCCCCATTCAGCCAACTGTTTTAAGACGTTTATCCCCATCCAGGTGTCGATTTCTTCCTGGCGAGCGATAGCGAGCCAGTATTGTATGGAGAAATCCGGCTTCGCCGGAGAAATTTTTCTATCGAAAAATTTACAAATTTAGCTTGCTGTCAAAACAAAAATATATATATGCTGTCTTGCTACCGCTCGCCAGGAAAATATTGACACCTGGGTGGGAGTAAACGTCTTAAAATAGTAGGCTGACTGGGGCCGAATGGATACAAGCCAAAGAGAGAGGGAGAGAAAGAGAAAACAATCGAGGTGGGCTCCCTTAAATATATCATACCTCTTCTCCTACCCATGCTGGGTTATCATGCACCTTCTTTCTCTTCACACAGTTGCATCATGCCTCGTCTTCTTTTACCTCGACCATATCCTCTTTTATGCCTTAATACATGGTTCTAGCATTCTCCTTCACACACCTTTATCATATTTAATATTATAAATTGAGAGATCAAATATCTGTAACATATACAGTATATGCATATTGTTATAGGTAATGGGACAGTTGTGTGTATTGTTAGATCTTTAGTATTGATTTTAACAACAATTCTAGCTGAAGGTTCAAAGCTCCGCTATTTCAGGAGGATAGTCTTTCCAGGTGTCTAGGGTAGGTCCTGATCATCTCGCTTCCTTCCTTTTCGCTACTTCTTGAGTGTTGTCAGGGTTGATAGTAGGGGCGTCTGGTTCTCGCTTTTTTTTTTCTGCTCGGCTGGTGGCTGGCTTGGTGAAGGTTTTGTGTGCCTAGGGGATAATAAAGTCGCATTAACCTGGGTAAGCATTACTGCACCAGTGTCCGGCTAAGCAACGCTGATTGTTCCACCTGAGTAAGCGTGGAACAATGGAGAACCTGGGCAAGACTTCCCTTCCAGCATAGGTAAGCACAGGAGGTGAGCTGCCGAATGATTTCCGCATCCTGGCCTCTACCCTTTTTCGAGGCTGGATTTCGGGGTAGAAGGGCAGAGGAGGTCCTTAAGATAGGGTCAAAGGTGAGCCCCTCTATCATGGAGGTGTTAATTCTCCCTACCACAATTTCTTGAGACCTCTGGTGGACGCTTCTGAACTAGCGCCAGAGCTACGACCGTAGACATCACTATACCCAACACCTAGGATATGCACAGTTTATCTCAATTTGTGTGTGATTCTAAAAGTTTTTATTATACAGTATACGACTACACTAAGTGCTTATATAGTATAGTAATAAAGGGAAAGTCCATATGCAGCTGATAATGACTACAAACATAATTATAAGCTGATTAATTATCGTAACAAAATTGCCGGGAAAATAGCTGCTGACTTTTTATTGTAAATATTGTTACGTATCTTGATCCTCAAGTGGTTAACTTGATGAATCTAGATAGCACAGAGATATATATTTAGGTATCAGTCAGCTGAAGGCAAAACAAAAGTAAAAACTAATAAAATTATTTCCTGTTGTTGCTTCCTTTCCTTTTGGATCTTAGGAATTGGTAACCTTTATTGACTGATACTCTTTAATTATGAAAAATACTGAAACTAATTAAAGTCATGTAGTATTTATAAAGAAATATTATTTAACCGAAGCTTAGTAGGCTATGGTTATGAACCGAATAAGTTATATCTAAAGGACTATTAAGTCTATAAAAAGTCTTGAAAGATAAATATTAAAGTAAGAATATTTCTGTCTCTTACCCTTTTTGAAATGAATAGATAGCTTTCTTATATGTCCTTATATTTATATTTAATGTAGTTAATTATTCTTGGTTCTTGTCTTACGTTAATAGTATTATATTATTATTATCATCAGGAGTAATATCAAAGTCACATAAAAAGTTAGATATATATTTAATAATTAGTTAAATGTATTTCTTAACCACGTAACATTGAGGTTTGATTATGAGTAAATTAAGCTACAGGATCGCTTCATAGATTCGATTCACGTTTCACTCAAATAATATGAAAAGCAAAAATAGTATCACCGTACTAAGTACCGTTAAGCAATGTAAGCTTAATTAAAAGAAAATTAAAGAACTCGTAAGTCTTAATATAAAACAATAGTATTACTTTTATCATAACCCAATTACTTGAAGAGTTGCTTTAGTCCACAAGTTAGTCAACTAAAATAGTTAAGTACATAATAGTAGTGTTAACGCTAATTCCCAATCAAATAGTTAAGTACATATTAGTAGCGTTAACGTTAATTCCCAATCAAATAGTTAAGTACATAATAGTAGCGTTAACGTTAATTCCCAATCACATATCTCACTAACCAACATAACGTAAGTGTTTACACCGAACACACTTAACACACACTTATATAAACTGACTGACAGTCACAATCCCCTTATAATACTTCACCCCGTCTTCCTCCAGCTGCAAGTTCACCTTCCCCAACTCAAATGAGACTGATTTGAATGCCCACTACTCGGGTCTTATATACTAAACAATGATGGTGTAGGAACGAATCAGGAGGTGGCGGGTAGTGCGCGCCCCAATCACAGCTCCTCGAGTTGCGTAGCAGGTGCGTGGTCCAATGGAGTCTCCTAGCGTCGATCATATGTCATAGCGTCGGGTCATCGAAGTAGTTTGCAGGGTCCCCTATAACGCACGCAGGTGTGAAGGCTTGTTTGCTGGTATGCAGACGAGCTGGTTTCCCACTCACTGGTTCGCTCGTTGGTCTGCTTCGCCGCCTGGGTAGTTTGGCACTCCTTCAACTCTTAATTCTAATTCTAAATTAACATACAGGGCTCCGTATGTCAGAATATACATTATTTATGAATATGGGTGATTTTAAAATATATAAATCAAAAGTATGCATAGACCAAAGTATGTGTCAGCTACAGAAATTTCGACTAACTGCATATATTATAGAATTATTGAAGTAGAGGGAGGGTGGATAGCTCCGTCGATGTCGCCCATTTCCCACAATGCACCGCGGTAAAACTTGCGTTCAGCGCCTCTATCGGCCACTGTAGGCATTTACTGGTAGGGAGAATTGTATGACAAGTGCAAGGTGGGGCAACTAGTGGAGACTCGTTTTCTGTTCACTGTCTGTGAAGGGGATACTGCTTCCGTCCTCTTTGATGAGAGCGGTTGGGGGAGACTTATATTTCTGGCATGCCCTTCTTCCTTGGTGTCTCTGGGAGGGGAGATACTAGGGACAGGGTGTTCCCTATGGACGTAAGAAATGGCAAGGGTGCCAGCAATATTGGTAGTGGTGGGCCGAGTTGGTTGGTGGCAATCATTGCAATCCTGCATTCTGGCATCGTTGCAACCTGGCATTCTGGTGTATCAGTTCCACAAAATGGATATTGACTTAACTGAATTACTGACTCCAGATATATGTGAGAACTATAAGTAACTTCACTACAGAATATATCCCTGCTTCATATGTGGTTGTAGAAGGTATTCAGATCAATGGTATGGCACCAAGCATAATTCAACAAGCTTACTTAGTATATATTAACCTTTAATATGCGAGGAAAAGGGATGCAGGTATACTCGGACTCTCCGGTCAGGCAACCATGACTACTGTAGTTATTTCAAGATATAGTCACTCTGCATGGACTTGCAGTTACTAGGCAGATTCAGATAATAATATACTTAATTACACACACGCTTAAGTTTACTTCTCAGACCTCTGTATTCTCATTAATAGGATTGGGCACTTTATTACTCTCAATTTTACTTTGATGCACTATGGGCATAAACAATGTAGCAATTAACACTGACTCAGAGTTATAAATATATGTGCATAATCAATGGGACACTTCAATTGGAGGATACTTCATATATTCCTCTTTGTGAGGGACTCTGCTACCAATGCCCAGAATCACTGCATACCGGAATAGGCGACTATATGTGCAAAGGGGAGCCTGCTAAGGTGGGTCATCTGGGTTGTATGATTCTTCTATTAAGTATCACAGTACAGCGTGCAAATATATATATATTCTTAAGACAATTGGGGGGGGAGGGGGGGGGGGGGGGGATCTTCCTAAATTAACGGTCGGCAAGGGAGAGAATCACGAATAGTTAAATGATCAAACGCAAGGGTAGTGGGGTATTTACGAATAGGTATGCAATTCTAGGTTTGGTACTCATAGTTTTTGTTTTGTTTCTATGTGGATGAGAGAGACAAAAGGCAAAACTGTCTGTGACGAGTGCTTCCCCCAGAGTTGAAAGAGAGACAGGGCCAAAATCAAGAAATGTTCTAACCAAAATGTTTGGGCACACTGAGTTTGAAGCAATTTAGGTCATAGGATGAGGGAAAGATGGATTCAGAGAGAGTTCCAGAGCTCAGCTGAGTTGGAGAGTTGCACAGAGTTGGGGTGGGATTGTGTTGCAAGACGGGTACTACGTACCCTACGTAGAGGAGGTGGTAGGTGTGGTGGAGTGGTCTTGGCACTGGACTGGTTATCCAATGGTCCCGGGTTCGAATCCCGATGTATCAATTGGAAGATATTATTGGGAGGGAATTTGTGCTGTACCTAGTATCAGTGTATTACCATAAATCCCTACGAAACACCAACAAAAATACCTTCATTGTTCCCTGATTAAATAGCACTGTATGAATATTACTATATTAAAAATATGCTGTAGAGGGGCAATGCCTAGTGAGTAAAGTAAATTGCTCAATAGGTGGCGTTCTGAGAGTAAGGGTACGAGTCTAAGGGTGAAACAGTGAAGCACGAAGGTGAGGCAGCCCCAGAAATCTCACGGGACCTCACGGGCTTCACCGTTGAATGTACAGCGGTTGAATGTACAGGCTCTCAGCCTGTGACCGAGAGGGAGTAAGTTGGAACATCTATAAAAATACACTGAGAGAGCTCTGAGGAACATTGATTATTGTAGTAGCGATAGAATAGCGAGAGATATGCAACATTGCAGCGAAGAGAGAGAGATTGCAGAGAGTCGGTGAGTGGACGGGAACTAATGATACGGACGGTTTTATTTTCTACTTTGTCTAGAAGTGATGTGCGAGAGGAGCTCCCCACACATGTGAACAATACACACTGCAAGGATGCACTGCGCCCCTGTACAGAGCAAGAAGCTGTGCAAGGGTAAAGAACCCCTTTGAGGCAGTTGAGCACACCCACCATCTGTAAAGAAAAAGAGACACCGAGAATACAGAGAGAAGAATGATTAATCTTTGTATTGTTGAAGTATAAGGGATTCACGACGGGTAGTTGACGACATGGTAGTTGAACCGTTGCAATCCTGGGGAGGGGGGGGGGAGGGGGGGGGGGGGGAGGGCATGAGGCAGTCTTCACACTGATCCAGGGAGAGGGTCCTCGTTGCTCTTCTTGGGAAGGTATTTATCACTGGGGAGTTGCATGCACGTGAGCCGGCCACACTTATAGCCTGCCACACTTATAGCCTGACTGAAGCTTACCACAGTTCCACAACAGGGATACAGTCGTCTGCTTGGTGTATGTCTGCTTGTCTCCGGACTGCGCCTTCTCCTGCAGGGGGTTTGACGTACTTGTGTCAACTTCGCCTTTCCATGTATAGCAATCCCTGGGAATGGAACTACTTTACGTCATAAGGTTATCTTATTTTTTGTGTTGGAGCCTCGTCTTTCTCTCACCACTCTCACAGGGTACTAGACAGGGCTTCTTTCCAATATAGGAGTCGGGATACGGGTCAATCAGTCATCTTAGTTCACTCAGCTCTTCAAATAGATTGAAATGGGTAATGCGGGTAGGGGGCTTTAACACTCTGAACAGCACTTCTTCAGACTCAGTAACATGGGTCATAGAGGATTGGGGGCTCAGTCGTGGAGAGTTGGGAAAGGAGGCTCACTGAGGATACAAGGCCTGCTGAGGGTGAGTGGGACAACAGGGGAGAGAAGTCTGTTGGCTGATGTGGTGCCAAATAGTAACTGAGTAATTTGTTGCATTTCTTCTGGAGGTTCTTGGTTTCCCTCCTTTGTATTCACCCTGCCCATTCGCCTTCGGATTGGTTTTCTGAGCCCGGCCTGGGCCTATCACCTGCTTGGTTTCTCGATGATGTCAGTAGCTAGGCTCACTGGCTAGTTGTGTAGGCTAAACGGCTAGCCTAGGCTAACAGGGTAGTTAGGTGGAAGACTCGGTGGTTAGCGTGGGTGGCCCAATGTGTATGGACATCAATGGTGCCAGGGCGGAAGGGATGAGGATGCAAGGTGGGTTGATGGGGTATCTTGCCCAGGATGTTATAGTCCACTGTACAGCCTCTCGGGAAGGCGAGAGCGTAAATCTTCAGGTAGAGGTCAGCTGCATTGCCCTAATGCCTGCTGATCCTATGAAGTGGGTAAGTGTTGTAGGCAGTGTGGTAGATTGGGCGGTCGTGGGGTAATCCTCTTCGTATCCCCAATAATGAGACACCAATTCATTCCCCACAGAGCTCATGAATAAAATAATTACAGCAATTGGACATGCAGGAATTACACACAATAATTGCTTAGAGTTGTTGTAATACTACCGGATGTCACTGGCACTTTCTATTCCTAACATTAATGGTCTATATTTATACACACTCGTTACGGAAAATGATTTACTCGATAACAATTAAACGCTATAGGTTAAACTGAGAGAAACGTTCTTGGGGTGCCGCATGCACGCTCTGTTGCTCGGCTCTTAACACTACCAAACCCTAGAATCACTGCCTGGTCAAAGAGGTTATTAGAAATATCCAATCATTATTTTGGCAAGGATTATAGTACAGCGTCTGCAAGAACTTGCAAGACACTTTAAGCGTCAAGGGAATGATAATTAGGTTACTATTTGGTAAACTTTCTCCCGGGACAAAAGGGGGACACTTGGGGGTGGGGGGCACAGGGATATTGCAGGAGACGACTAAAGGGCAAGGAGGAGCGGGTATCACTGCCGACATGCAGATCGCACAATTATGATTAATTCAGAACTTAAATGAAATAAAGGGACGAACTCGATCAAGGTTGCATTAGTACAGTTTAGTTAAAGTATAGAAGGGGAATGGGTGCGGGGTATATGACTTAGGATGTGATGCAACAATTAATACAGTTGCCATGCGAGAGCTTCACGAATTGTAAGTGGGATGCAGAGGGGCTCTACGTAATTGGCGCGCGATTCTAGGCTTTAGTACTCACATGTGCTGAGGTCTTATTTACTTTTGGTAGATGGTTGCATAATCTTCTTGCATGGTCCAGGGCCTCGTTGCTCCTTCCGGACAGTGTCTCATAGAACTTTTATTGCAGACTCACACCTTAGGCTGATGTCTGCTTCCCACAGTTGCAAAGCAGAGGGGTCTCATCGTTCTCCAGGGGACGTCTGCTTTCCTCGGACTGTGCCTCTTCACATTGAGGGTTTGACTGGCTCCAGTCAACCTCTACACCACATATTGCACAGACGGAGCTCCTCCACTTCTTATGGTAAATTCCTACGCCTAGTCATCTTCTCTCCACTCTTGTAATGTCGTGAACATGTTGGTTTTCCACTCCTCCAGTTTTAGGATTTATTTGTCTGGGAATTTGGTAACCAGCTCTAAAAGTGCTTCACAACAATCAGGGATGCTAACAAAAGTTGTATCTCAAAAAATCTGGAACTCTGGCTCTGGCTCATGGCCAAGGGTCATGAGCGATCATGGCGAGCCACGGGGAGGCAGGGAGAGGAAGCTGCTGTGGTTGCAGAATAGGGAAGGTAGAGAGTGGTTAGCTTGTAGGGGTCCAAGCGAATATTGACACCTGTTGGGAGATCTGGGCTTCTCACTTCTGGGTGCTAGAAAGCCAATCCCCTGAGACTTTTCTTTCTGTGTTCTATCCCGACCAATCATCACCTTAGTTCTTTCTCCATTCGTCTGGTTCTTGCCTTGACCTCTGACGTACATCATGGCTAAGCTCTGTGGCTAGCGGTGTAGACTCAGCGGCTAGCACGGGGGGCTCTACCTCCAGCAACATCAAGGGAACGGGGCCTAAACTGGCAGAGACACTTGTTGTATGTACCAGGTATGTTGCCCATGATGTTGCAGTCCAGTATCCTGCATCGGTTGAAGGTGTCAGGGGAGGTGTTGAGATAAAAAGTGAAGGACAGCTGTATCACCCTTTCTTTCGGTGTTCCTGTCAAGGGGGGAGCCGTCGAGTGCGATGTGGTGATTGTGGTTGATAGATGGTCGTTTTCGTATTAATTCCTAACACTATCCTTCCCTTCCTATCCCCTCACACACTTATATCATTCCGTTCCTATCCCCTTACATAGATCTATAATTTCCCTTTTACCCCTTCAAACACAGGTTCATCTTGCTCCGTCATTATTTTCGAACACAATTCTGTCATATACTACAATAGTGCTTTTGTTAATTTGTGATGTGATGTTCTTCCTCCAGCTCAACTCTATATCAGTTTCTCACACGGCCCAAAACAAAATTATCAATTACAAAACTCAATCATCCCTTTTGTTAGATCACAATAACCGGTCAGACGTCAATCGCCATCTCATGTATCAACTATTTCTCAATTAAGTTTTCTCAGCTTTATATGGTTTCGATTTCCCAAATGTCAATGTCTCTCCCTGCCTCAGATTCATATAATTGCATCTAGTATGCATTTCTCTCACAATTTCAGTTACCTCAGTCAGAACAATCCATCCTATTCCTTTTAAGCAATTATTATCTTTTAATTATCAGTCCCCCTCTGTACATTAAACCAATCTCATTTTTACCAAGTAACTGTCTTTATGTTTCTTCTGACTTCTGCTTTATATTATTCATACTACATTCCAAGCTTGTCATATCTCTGATCGTATATTCACTCTGTTCATACATTTAGAGATTATACTAACTCTATCAACCGTCTTTTTCACACTGCCCTACCTAGCCTATCTAGTCCAATACCATGTCTACTCCGCATGTATTCAAAGCATAAACCGTCACAAGCGAATCTTGCATGTGTAGCCTAATCTTGAATAATCTAGCCAATGTAATTTTATGTGATTTAAGATGACCTATCTAAAGCATCTATCTATCTATCTATTGCTTGACGCCGTGATCCCCGAAGGGGTGGCCACGAACGAACCACCCCCATGCACCTCTGTCCTCAGTCAGTCGACGCCCCTCCTCCCAACCAGCACCGCCTTCATTCATATACTTCCTCACTCCATCCTTCCACCTCTCCTTCGGTCTACCTCTCCCTCTCTGTCCTTCCACCTCGCTCTCGTACACCCTCTTAGTCATTCTCTCGCTTTCCATACGTTCCATATGGCCGAACCATCTCAAGTTGTTCCTTTTCACACTTTCCAGCACATCTACCTCCATACCACACCACCTTCTTACTTCCTAATTCGTCTGTCTATCCCTCCATGTAACTCCGCACGCACTTCTCAAGTAATTCATTTCCACCGCTCTCACTCTTGGTCCGAGTCTCTTCCCGAACGTCCATGCTTCGCTTCCGTAAGTTAGTGTCAGGATTACCACACTGTCTTGCAAAGACTTCTTCACTTCCATACTGACCACCCTATTTCTTGTAACTTCTTTCAACGTTCCTACAACCCTCTTCCCCTGTTGCACCCTCTCCAGCACTTCTTCATCCATAGTCCCATCTTTACTCAACACACTGCCCAGATACTTAAAAGAGCTGACGATCTCCATAGCCTGACCGTTCAACTTCACCTCACACTCTGTGACTTCACCCCTTTCGAAGACCATAACCTTGCTCTTCCCCACATTTACCTTCAAATTCCATTTTTTGCATACTGTTCCAAACTCATTTACCAGACCCTGCAACTCCCATTCATTATCGCTCATCAGAACTGTATCATCCGCAAACAGCAGTATAGGCAGCTTCTACTCATTTCCCTCCCTTTTCAGCAATACACCAACATCCACTGCTCTTCCTAGTATTCTTTCATGACTCCATCCATATATACAGTAAACAACCACGGGGACATCACACACCCCTGTTTCGCTCTGCTCATTATCCACACGTACTGCCGCCATACATGCTCTTCACTGCTTTCAGCAACTTGCCATCTACTCCGTATATGCTAAGTATTTTCCACATACCTTTCTATCCACTCTGTCATAGGCCTTCTCCAAGTCCATAAAGGCAACATACACCTTTTGTTGCTTCTCCAGATACTTCTCCACAACACAATTCAGGTAAAAATCTGATCTACACATCCTCTTCTCTTCCTAAAACCTCCCTGCTCGTCGCCTATCCATTTCTCCATTCTCACTCTCACTCTCTCAATCACTACCCTACTGTACACCTTCCCTACTACGCTTAGAAGACATATTCCTCGGTGGTTACCACACACTCTTTCTCCTTTGCCCTTATATAGGGGGACTATTATGTCAGTCTTCCAGTCATCGTGCCCTCCCCTTCTCCCATGCTAGTTTGCACATTTTCCATACCCATTCGATCACTATCTAAAGCATACAATGTATAATGATCTAGCTTTATCACGTACAATTTGCACATGAATAGCTTAATGCCAAACAAACCATGGCATAATCGACCTAAATGTTTCATAATATATGCTTATAAAGATCTTGACCATACCTAAACTAGGGAGAGTTTCCAGCAAGGTGAGTGAGATAACATAAGGTAGTCATTATTCATTTTCTGTACCATGTCAGGTATCTAAAATTATACTCTTAGTTCCCTCTAGATCAACCAGGTTTCAGGGTTTCCCACAAGTTCCGAATAATTGCGAATAACAAGAAATTCCGATGGATGATAATATTACAACACTGAAATTATGACGTGATCAAGGTTGGTCTACTCACTGATGACGACACTGACGGGCCTTGTCTGCTTGTAAGTCCTCCAAATATCTGTGGATTAAGGGAAAATAACGGATATTATAATATAGAAGTGATTATTTAATGCGGAACTATAATGGAAATAATTATTGGACTATTACTTTTCATTATTTGTTATATTGTTCTTAACACCCCCCCCCCCCCCCCATGAAATTAAGAAACGCATGTGATTCTCCCAGGATTCAAACCTAGGATATCTCATACAACACTTGCACGGTCTTACCATCCCACCAATAAGACAGTTATAAGTCCAGCCAGGTATGTGAACAAAGACAAACTCACAGATTATTGGAAATATGCAAAAACTGGTGTAGGCCTACATTCTACTACTTAAGAGTTGTGCAGTTCCATGCAGTAAATAATTGGAACCCTGAGGTACCGGAAGTTGAATGTAGTAAAAATACTTATTGGAAGAGGGGGGGGGGGGGGGGGTGAGATAGTAGAAAGATTTACTCTTATCTGGTTCGACGTGCTTTTGGTTATATTTAGATAAATTGTTATTGATGATTTTGCCATGTTCGAGCAATGTATTTTAGTTTGTGATTTAAGCTAACAAAAACGCCTTCCCAGATCTCATTCAAACTAAAATATACCACCCAGATCTCCTTCAAGCAAGTTGTACATTTTCGATAGAAAAATGTCCCAGCTGATGGCCTAGGTCAAATTGGACTTTAGGTCACGTACCGGTATGAGTTTTTTTTTATTATAACCCTTTTTCTCATCAGTTCGTTCATTGATTAGTGTGTTTTAAGGTGTTTTTCCTTCTGCAAATTCATATTTACCCATTATTTTGCAATATTAAAATATGCCCCCTAAAACCATATTTTGTCATTACCCTAACCTAACAACCTAACATGAGGGCTGCAGCCCCCAGACCCCCGCAGGGTTAGCATTGATAGAGAATATGACAAAATACTAAAAATACGGTAAAAAAATAAAAAATATTAGTTCTCAGCTGATCCAAGATGGCCGCCATTTTTCCTTCCACCCTTATTTAACCCACAAAGTCTAAGGAAAAATAATTTAATATGCAGCGGTAAAGACATATATTGCGGTGACTAATACTCTATGACAAAGCTATAGTACACATTTAGAACATTATATCCCATACGTGACCTAAAATCCAGTTTGTCCAACTAATGAGGTGAAACATCTTACAATATTCAATCTAATGGAGCGAAGCAATGTAGGACCAAACATGCCACCCTCGGACCAAAGGGGGTTAAAAGGTATATGCAATAGAGTAAGCAATTTACACTACAGACAATATTGAATGTTCGCCAGCTTTTGTTATAGCGGTTTCACACGAGCCCTTAACTCTTCTCACGTACAATGTTACCAGTGAATAGCTCCCTGCGAGTCTCCAAGTTGAAAATCTACCAATCGTATACGCATAAATCCAATGATCTCACCTGAATTCAGCTTAGCAAGGCATATAAACACGTTCCTATACATACGGAAAGCGTGTTACCTATTAAATATCGAGCATAATCAAAGGCAATAACTGTTGAACTATAATCTCAGAAAGTACCATCAAAGTAAGATGTTTTCGCCTTATCCTCCATTTGTCAAGTTAAACAATAATACCAGCAAGTAATCATACAAAACCATTAAAACAATTCAGATCTTACCTTTCATTGGACATGCTTAATGTTGAATAACATTTACTTGGTCTAACTCACTAGTAAAGTCAAAGTGTATGTAGTTATAACTGTTGTTCTAGTCAATCACTAACATCATCACACCACCACCACCACCACCACAATTCTGACTACACAACCACCACTACGGTAGTATTCATAACCATGTGGAAAGTGTGTTGTATTACGATATTGAACGAAGACTAATGCACTGAGAGCTGATTTACGACAGAGAATGCTATTTACTTGTTTTGTGTGTATTTTTCTATAAATACAGCTAACTTTATATCTTCACATTATTTCGTTCTTTAAAGCCAAAACGTGACTACGAATGCATTGAGGGATAGACTCTACGATGCGAGAAGAGAGGCAAAAAGATGTTACTCTTGCATATGTTCTACAACACGCCTTGACCACCCAAAACTAGATGGCTACTCATTTATTTATAATATGAACCATAGACTACAGTAGATCTGAACTGGACACGAAAATGGAACTTTGCAGTAAGGGACCCAAAATCGGAGAACGAACCCCCAAGTTCGAACCTCAAAACCGCGAAACTGTGATATTTTCGCTGTTTCGAGGTTCGAACTTGGGGGTTCTTTCTCCGATTGTGGGTCCCTTACTGCAAAGTTCCATTTTCGTGTCCAGTCCAGATCTACTGTAGTCTATGTATGAACATATACAGTATGCTTCCATTTTATGAATATATGGGAAATTAGATACATATACGAGTAATACAATTAGAAAATATATATATTTTCGGACAATATAAAGATGATGTAATTAAATTTATACATCGATTTTATCGTGTCCTACAGGTTTCTTATACCATGTATTTAATTCTAATGTGTCGAAATGCGCGTAAAAATGTATTACTGATCCTGAAAAAAACAAAATATCCTCGATATCCCCTACCTCGCAGGAGGCGGGTGGCTTTGTTTACATCCGCCGCGAAGAAGAAGCAGCAGCGTTGGGGATAATTTGGTTTTTGCCCCCCTACTGTTTAAATATATGACGATTTCAATAAATCCTGGGGGGGGGGGGGGGGGGGTGAGGAGAGCTTCCCACCCCCTCAACATATTTTGTATGCCAAGGCAAACGGTTATGGCCAAATAGGTATTTTATAGGTACGAGTGAAGGGGCGTCTTTTTAGATTGTTGTTTAATGGGTAAATATGCATTTCCCCCTATTATCACACATCAAAACACCCTTACACAACTCTAAACTAGATAAAAACAATCGAAACGATTGTTTAGCAATTTAATTACATCATCTTTAAATTGACCATATTTTCGTTCATCAAATCTTTGATGTATCAAATAATAGAGATGTGTCGCAGCACATTTTCCATCTTACATGTGTGGTTACCAATCCATTAACATGCCATATATTTAAAGTAGGCTTTGTGAGTCTGTGTCATGGAATCAGAGAGATAGAATAGACGAGGGACAGCAAACAGGGGAGGTGTGGTGGAGTGGTCATGCCACTGGATTGGTAATCCAATGGACCCGGGTTCAAATCCCGATATGTCAATGGGAAGATATTATTGGGATTGAATTTGTGCTGTACCTAATATCAGTGCATTACCACAAAGCCCACCGAAATGCCAAAAAAATACCCTCATTGTTCCCTGATTAAATAACACTGTATGAATATTCCCATATTCAAAATATGTTACAGGGGGACAATGCCTAGTGAGTTCACTGCTCAATAGGTGGCGTTCTGAGAGTGAGGGTCTGAGTCTGGAGGGTGAGTCGGTGAAGCACTTGAGCAAAGCAACCGGCCGCTTCAGAGATGGAGCTGCTTCGAGCCATGATGGATGCTTCGCATGTCTCACTCCCCAGACTGGAACAAGACCTCACGGGCTTCACCGTGTTGAGCGGTGGAATGTACAGGCTCTCAGCCTATGCCCGAGAGGGAGTAGTTGGAATATAGAAAAAAAAAAAAAAAAAAAAAAAACATTAAGCAAGCACAGTTCCGTTGAGCAAAACAACATACAGAATAATAAAGTTCTTATCGGCATCAACAAATATGCCAAATTGCAACCACATGCAAACACAATAACGATTACGATAATTTCACAAAATCCAGGGACTAGTTTGACATCTCTACCACAGTATACAGTTTGGGGTAAATATCTGTGTTTCAGTACTCTTATGGAGACTAATTGAAAAGGGGCTGCCAAAGCCAACATCAGCCAAACCTGTGATAGCTAATTTTGATTATACTGCGTTTATTATTGTGTATGCCAATTTTGACACTTTTATGAAGAAACGCACAATTCTTCCAGCTATCTGCTTCACTATACACCCTCGTCGGCAGTTACGTGAGGAATCTGAAAAGTTGCTTGGCCATCTACGTGGGTCCCTGCCACAAAACACACACGCAACAATTCAGAGCAATAATTGACACTATAGCACTGCCTACAGCCCCTTCCAGTGACCCACAACCGTGTGGACAAAGGCGTTAACACTACAGCTGATTGAATTGTAAAGGGACCGGCCATGTTTATGGCAGGTAAATATTGATGCCTATAGGAACAGACTAAAAGTGTGATGCGTATGGAAAACTGTAGGCTACTCATAATTAACAAATTTAGGTCCAATGTGCACAACCTATAGTCACTTACCTCTCAGGAACTGGAGTACTCGAAAAGGGGCTCCAGTCCTAACGCTATTCTTGATTAACAGTGTGTTGGTTTTATAATCCAGAAGGGTTGATAGCCTCTGAAGTCCTATTTGAACTAACTCGCCTCTCTTCCCAGTAGCCTCCCACACCGTGATAGAGACTGTACTTTAGGTGAGCCGGTTCCGTATAAACACCCTGTCCGCTTAACACTGGTCTGCACCATGCTCCTACCCAAGAAGGATCTAATAAGGAGGAAGGTCATAAACGGGCACCCAATTGATCCCTAGTTTTGACCAAGCACCCCTGAAGATGGCTCTGCCATCGGTGGTGCATCGTCTGCACACTTACAAATGTCACTGGGAGCTGCAAGATGGCGTGGCGGCAGATACAAACATGGCATCAAAACAACACGGTCACAGCTGTGTTGTTTGTAGAAAATGAAAGCGGAAGCAAAATAATTTCATATATCACTTCTTTCCCAAAGGTAAGGTGAAGTGCTTAGTCATAAGTAGGGCGTATCTACGAGTATACAGTATATAGTATACTCACATACGATTATATATCATGGCTGACTGAATTAAGTATCCAGACACATTTTCTCGGTAAATAGCTGACCCATGAATGCTGGTATTTGCATCATTACAGAGGATTGTTATGGCTCAAGAACTTTGACATCAATCTGAAGACGAAAACACCCGATCAGCTAAACAAGTTCCGTGTTGTGTGAAACAGACACTTTTAAGATGACCAGTATAGCGGGTTGGCCGTCTAACGTCTGATGCTCCACATTTTACAGATGTTTTAAATAATATATAAATAACGGAATCTACTCACGTTGTATTTTATGCCATTTACCTGATCAGTTATCTTTAATGTAAGACATACCCTCAATTTTATGTTCATAGTTTTTGTGGAGTGTGAGGTTGGAATTACTTGCTTATAGACTGTTATTCATGAATACACAGAAAAGCAATAAACGGTAGTGGAGATAATTCCCCTAACATTGTATTGTGCTGCAGTGGTCAACCTGAATAGTAAACATGTAACATCGAGAGGAAATGTATACTATTTATAAACACGTACAACATGAGACAAAAGATGTGTTCCACACTTTTGGTAATATTGTTGCTGAAGGGATGTGTATTAATTAGTGTATGACGTGTATGGGTAGAGCTGCAGAAACATAAATTACTCGAGACTCGAAAGACAGTCACTGGGATGATTGCTGTGGTTGTCTCGCATATTCTTTCGTGAGAGATAATTGCGTACCGGTATGTCTTTATTTACTCCTCACCAATTAAGCAGTGCAAGTAATATGAGGAACTGTATGATTCACAGTGTGTGTGTGTTTGTTTATTTACTTTTCAGTAAACGTACAAATAATATGGGAACATATGGCTGAAATCCATACAGGTAGTGAAACAAATTTAAATGTAAGGAACAAAACCGACGTTGAGTAACCTACACATACTGTATAACAAAGGTATTATATTAGATAAAGTATTTTATACAGAAAAAGGTAAAGTTGCTGCAAAAATACTAGATTGTATACATGGAATGTAGCACAATATATTCAGTTGTAGTAGCATATGGACTATATGGTAGGATAATAATTATAATGACAAATGGGGATCACAATTAAAACAGCATGAGTGACAACAATAGCCTACTATTTAGATATAGGCCTATAAGAACCATTATGAATTGTGAAAAATGAAAAGATATTGAGTACTGCAAACGGTAGCCTATATATATTAGAAACTATATAGTTATAGCTCGAATATAACCGTTATCTAAAGAACGGTACATTCTCTAGTCAGGGGTATATACTGTATAGTTACTGTTCGAAATTAACCGTTCTCTATTGGTGGGTGCTTGTCGTTAGATGGGGTAAGTATCAGGAGAGGCCTACAACCAAAAGCAGAGTCACTTCTCCTTATTAGATACTTCTTGCTTCTACCCCAATGCCTCTACACTGATCCAAAATGTCTGAAATACCATACATGGAACTGATCGTGTAGTCGAATCTTTATCAATTATTGGAGAGTATTATGTAGTCACTTTGAAGAATCTCGCTAATTGATGTATGGCTTCACTTTAAACTGCGTGAATTAGATAATATACGAAGCTCCTAAGCCTGAGAAAGATGTTGGCATAACAGTTGCCAAACTTTAATTATGATAAAAAATTTAAACTATCGAAGTAAATCGAGAAAATTTGCTACTCCATATTGATTCAAATTACTTCCAAGTTCTTTAGAGTGCATATATTGCAGTTGATGGCAATTGAACATTTTCGAATTTAGACATAGCCATGTTCATACTAGAACTGCATCGGGTCCATCAATGCACTGACGTTTTTTTTATTCAAGACCTGAAAGTTTCAATTACTGTCGTGAACATCAGTATCGAACACAAATGTTTTATTCATCTCAAATACTTCAGAACTTGGATTCAGAGTTACAAACATTCAAATGGCTGTAACCTTATTAGTGTTCACGATTGTACAGTCAAGGTTATCAATTCTTGTTTTGAGATTATATGATGGGCCTCAACGGTCAAAGTAATGTACAGTCGTGGTCAAGAATGTCTAGATAGTTTTTTGGGAGTAAAATTCTGATGCACTGGCGAACTATTTTGAAAGACGGCTTCACCAACACAAATGATAGTAGCGAGGTTCACAAGTTAACGGTCAAGTATTCCTAGCCATGGCTATGCTTCGATAGTTTCCACTCACTATCCCATGTTTATCGTTCAGTAGTGCACCACAAATACAACCAAATAAATTAAACAAAAACATTCGAAAAAGTGTTCATAAACTGTGTATTACCGTATTAAGTTACTATTATTTTTTACCTGACAGTCATCACGTCTTTGTAATAGCCCATGATTAGTATGTGTTTCGTTTCACGTCCTAGAAATGTCAAGTTCATGTCCCTCTCTATTATCAAGGTTGTCTATGAAGTATTGATGTTGACAGTATCTTGCCCACACAATTCAAAGGCGCAATTCCTCGTCAGACCGAGAGGATAAATTATTGCGATGTATTAGTTAATATCCTGATAATGAGAGGGATTCTTGAAACTGAATACATACAATATTACAAGATTTGATACACTAAAACGTCAGTATACTGAAGGAGGTAAGATATCGAAACGAGTAATGGACTCGTGAACCTTTAGAATCCTAAAATAAAGTCTATTGTTGCGCGTATTTGTTTTAAGTGCAGCTTCAAGCAAGTATCCAATTAATACTGGAGGCTTTTATACATAAGAAATTATGCATGCCAAAGCAAAGGAACGAAAACAAGTTTGTTACATTCAAAGTAACACAGAGAGAGAGAGAGAGTGAGAGAGAGTGAGAGAGAGCGAGAGAGAGAGAAAGAGAGACCACACATCCAACCGAAGATCCCAGCAAGCACGCAACACAGAACATCGCCCATCCACGCAAAGCCAGAGCAGACACAGACGACAAAAATCCTGCCAATTCTTCTCTCCCCCAGCAATTATCGAGGGATGAAACACAGGGGCCACTAATTGAGGTCATTACAGGTTAATTACCACTCGGGCATCACAGGCGAGTCACGCTACGACGAACAAAGGGACAGGCGATTTTTTAATGAGTTTGCTAGCGGGTCACTGATTCTCTCAAAACACGTCGATGCTGTTGTCCTTGTTGGTGTTGGAGATGAAGCTTACCGTTTTTCTTGTTTCTTTGTTCCCAATTTCGCTAGGAGGGCTGCGTTTTGCTGAATTGAGCGAGATATTTATCTTCTCCGGAACCTTTGACTCCTCCCTAAACGGCTCCCTCTATGACATTGAACACTAAGATCAAAGGTGTTCGCGGAGTCAATATGACAAAAGTGAACCTGCCGGATTTCCTCTAACACTCACTAAGTAGGTAGTTTCGCTGCATTTTGTAGTCTCCGGAACCACTGACGCACTACTCCTCCTAAAAAGGCTGCCTCCACGACATTAAACACACCAAGGTTGTTCACAGAGCCAAAATTAACGAAGTGAGCCTGCCAGATTTCCGCTACTGAATGTGGTGGCTCTTGCACTGAGAGATTGTCGTTAATTTTTGTCGTCTCCGGAATCTTTGATGTTCTACTAAGGGGGTATTGCTTGGTTTTTGGTCTATATATATTTGTTTACATATATTTTTGAGTTTCTTCGCTAGACCTCCATCAAGCTTAGAAAAACACCCCCTAGACCCCCTCTCAAGATAAATTTGTAAATTTTTCGGTAGACAAATGTCCAGGCCGAAGGCCGGTTCCTTCTAAAATAAGAGGCTCGCTATCGCTCGCCAGGAAAAAATAGACACCTAAAGGGCAGAAAGGTCTTAATATTAACAAAATGAGGAGAAAGGTCTCATAATCGCCAAACTAACGGAACGAACGTCTTAAAACCTCAACACTAATATGCTAAACATAGGGGAGAAGGGGGTCCAGGAAAAAGCGAGTAGTACCCCCTTAATTAACAAAGTGAACCTGTTGGATAATCACTCCCGACTGTGGTGGTGGTTCTTGTACAATCGGGCTAATAAAGTCGGTATCACACGAGAGCTTTTATAGTCAACATTCGATAATCAACATTTTTCTGACAACATTTCAGGAGTATTTTGCACTGGTATCGGAAACTAGACTGATGGTAGATGAATTTAGGTAACATAAAAATATTTAATGTTTACCTTATGAGCTGCCAGATCAGTGTTGAGGATAAATGTTGAGGGAAAAAGCGATCGTGTGATACCGGCTTTAGTGATGTCTCGGCACCAAGTATGTTTTGATCAATAATTGGTATCAGCAATATCCAAGCTTCATTTATTCATATCGAGTGAAATATACAAACATGCTCCTACACTTACCCACCCTATTAAACATCTGACAGACATATATACAACACAGAGCAAGCCAAACGTAATAACAGCTGGGACATGGCTGATTAGCGCGACCGTACCAAGAGATTGTCTAAAACGGGATGTGGCGGAATCGGGATGTAGCGGATTCATCAGCCTTAATTTTATATTGTGTGGCACACGTGTTTTCATTGTGATTTTACATATTTGGTATTATTTGCTGATTAAGTATTCATAGTGTTGCTATTTTCAGAGCTGCTATTGCTTGTCGTTTGGGTTTATCTTTATTCGTTATAATTTGTGCATTTTTTGGAGATGAATCTTTCTCCTGTTTCCCTGTAATTTGTTTTGTGTGTCGGATTAGTTTCCTTTGTTTTTATATTTCGCCGTTTTTACGTTGTTGCTATAATGTGCGAATATTACTTGTCTTTGGTTACCTAGTTTTGATAAATGTGGATTCTAGTTGCATATAAAGCTTGCTTCTTTTGGTACAATTTTCTTTTTATTTTCAAGATGTAATGAACGAAGGGACAGGCTATATTTAAATGAACAAGTCACTGATTCTCTTAAACACATCGTTGATATATATATTGTTCTTGTTGAGGTGAAGCTTGCATCTGGTTTCCAGTAAATTTGTATTGTCATTGGGCTTTGTTATAGTTTCCTATGTATTTTCACAGTAAACTTTATCGCATTAGTTTCCAGGTTGCTATAATGCAGGTTGTCATTGCTAGTCGTCAAAGCTCCCCTTGCTTTGTTAAAATTTCCGGTTTTATTGTTGAAGCTTACCCCTTTTGTTATAATTTGCGTATCCATTGCTTGTCAAACTTCAGTACAATGTACAAAAGGACAGACTATTGTTTACCTATTCAGTACCGGTCACGGCCTTTTCAATATATATGGCAGCTATTAGACGACTTTATTCAGTTTAGGAAGGACGTCTACCAATTACAAGGCTACAGACTATTGAATTTAATCATACCACTGATCCTTCCTAAGCTGTATGAAATCGTCTAATGGTGTCCGGAATATGATGAAAAGGAGGTCACCGGTACTGAAGGGGTTAATGAGCTCGATAACAAGCTCAGAGGGGTACCCTTCTTTTATGACCGAGTGTACTGTACATCACATAATGCAATACATCCTCCAGTCCAATGTACGTAAGCTTTAAATAATATAGCGAATAGGTAATCTTTCAAAAGGGTAATACTGCCAGACTGCATCACCCTTATATTTTCCGTTACCATTTCCAACTAAGATTCTCCTGCGCTTCGTAATTACGACTCGTAAACTTTTGTGAATATGAAATTGATTATTCATCTACTTCAGGCTATAAATGTGTAAGATGTTGGTGTGGCGGGCTGTGTACTCTACGGGTTAATCGTATCCAATTGATGTAGAGCTATAGTAGACTGGAGAGGTTAACCCTCTCTGACATATGACGCGATTTTCAGCCTAATGGGGATACTTTAAAGCCTTTGTTACCATCAGGGGTATTTAGAAACCTTTAGTTTAGTTACTTCAACCTCTGCAGTTGTCTTTGAGTTAGCTGCGGGCAGAAAACTAATTTTGGAGAGGTAATTATAAGAGTGAGAGAACTATTTCTTATTGCTAATCTGGCAACCTCTGCATCATAAATTCGTGAAAGGGTTAATGGTACTTGCATGTTTTAATACTGTATACTGGCTCTGCCTGCATGATGAGACTACTGTATATTTAGAATAATTAAGGTGTGTGTGTGTGTGTGTGTGTGACTTGAGACACTACAAGAATAAAGAGTTGGGGGAGGGTGTACCCAAATTGTTGGTGGTGGTACGTGGTTTGTATTGTGTTATAGTACTGTATTTGTTAGGTACTATACCTGTTGTTACTGTGTACTCTCTCTCTCTCTCTCTCTCTCTCCTCGTATACATTGTTTACATATTCTTAAATTGATAATACTGTAAATATTACGTTGTTAAAAAAATATATCTTAAAAGAATTAGGATCTTATCACTAAACTAAATTAATTAGGGGAGGTGTGGTGGAGTGGTCTTTCCACTGGCCTGGTAATCCAAAGGTCCCGGGTTCAAATCCCGATGTATCAATGGGAAGATATTATTGGGATGGAATTTGTGCTGTACCTAGTATCAGTGCATTACCACAAGCCCACCGAAACGTCAATAAAATACCCTCATTGTTCCCTGATTAAATAGCACTGTATGAATATTCCCATATTCAAAATATGCTATAGGGGTGCAATGCCTGCTCAACAGGTGGCGTTGTGTGTGTGTAAGTGTGAGAGTCCGAGTGTAGGGGGTGAGACAGTGAAGCACGGGAACGAGGTGGCTTCAGAGATGGGGTCGTTTCGGGCCATGAGTGAGCACCGTGCCTCATGTGAAGGCAAGATGGCAGGTGCTGGTTGTTCTCTACGTGCTTCACATGTCTCACTCCCTAGACTGGAACAAGACCTCACGGGCTTCACTGTTCATTGTAAAGCGGTGAATGTTAAGGCTCTTAGCCTATGCCCGAGAGGAAGTAAGTTGGAATATAGAAAAAAAAAAAAAAAATTGGTATGTAAGCTTGTACTACAAATGTGAACTCCATGACAAAAAAAAAAACGTAAATAGATACATAATATTGATAGTCTTCAGTTTGTATTCAGCATTTTAGAGTATTATATAATAGTGGTGTCATTATTATTATTTTTAGATCGTAGTTAATATGTTGTGAGATGATATTTGCAACCAATGCGTTAACTATAGAAAACACATTTTGTTAATACTTAGTACCTTCATATTCAAATAAACGGGCATGCAAAATAATACTAAGTATCTTTCGCACTAGTAAAGTAGGGACTATTGGAGGAATACCGTCGCTTGGAGAGTTGAACAGATAAGACGCAGGATATTGCACTCTTATTCTACTTAATTTTTTGGAATGAGAAAACCACAAGTCATTATAATTTTCACCTGCAAATTTAAGTAAATTAACGGAAATAAATTATGGTTACGAGTAATCGAACTAGATAACAAAGGTATTATATACTGTATACTGTATAATATCATTATGCTGAATCTGGAGGTGCAGTTGTCAAGGCTAGCTAGTATTCAGGAGTATGCTCCCACCAAAACAGACTCTACGGAGACTACACCATCAGCCCCATCTTCTTTGACCCTAGCTCTGCTCCGGCTTGAAGAGAAAACATGGGCAAAGGGGCAAGCCAAGCCTACTAAGATCCCAGGAAATCCCCGAGCCGAGACACCTGTGCTACTACCGTTCAATACTCCAGGGCAATACCAGCCTAAAAGCCAGCTGTCAGAAAAGAGAGGACGAGACCTTCTTGCCCAGGGAAGGAGAAATAGCAACAAGAAACAAAAAGTATATGACCTCTTCTGAAGCGACACCGAAGACGGCTCACCTTGCTAGTGCAACCAGCTCTCTCTCAGGTCAGGTCAGGTGAAGGTATTGAGGGACAAGCCTCCACAACGGCACCTCGTAGCTACTTTCTACTTTTTCCTATTATCTGAAGAGTGTAGAGAGAGTAGAGAGGTGTTGGAGAGAAAGGAAGCTGTTGGCGTGGCTTTGTTATGTGTGTTTAGTCTGTATACGTCCTCGAGGTGTCCCTCGACTGGGTGCGAGCATTAATGGCTATGCCATGAGGTTATGGTCTATCTCTCTGGTTACGAGGTATCCTATCCCCCGTTTTGAGTAGCTCATTCAGGTTAAGCCTGGCTATTCTGGCACGGATGTGAGCAGCTCCATCCAACCTGTGGTTGTAGTTACCTAACCCTTGTCTCGAGGATCTCATTCAGGTAGGCCTGATATTCTCCGCCAATGGTGTGAGAACTTCCACCCCTCTGGTTACGAGGTACCTTACCACCTTCAGGAGTAGCTCATTCGGGTTAAGCTTGAGAACCTCAGCAACGGCATGAGCAGCTCTGCCAATTTCTAGTCGGAGTAAATCGAGCCCCTCACTACTGCAAGTCATCGAAGTAGCCCCGAGAAGGACCCACCATTACCTTGCGAAGCAATCCTGACGAAACAATCGCCCTACAAACGACGCCTGGCCATAACACCCCTGGATGGACGCATTATCTATACTTGTCGGTGCTGCTTTAGTGAGCCGTCTACTGACCTACCCGTGGTCTACTGCTGACCAGACCCTCTGCCAACCTTTACCTGACCAGGTAATGTTAAGTTAGGTTAGATCGCAGGCTACTGTAAGTGACTATACTCTTTCTTTTCATCTGACAGTAAATTACCATGTCTTCCTCTTCATTTATTACCTATTACGAAGATTATAAAGTGAAATATGTTGTTAATAATGAAAGTTTGGCATTACTATGATCAAGAGACAGTAATTTCACATTTGTCCACTAACTATCGAGAAATAAGTTACTACGGGATTCAATTTACCGTCAGATAAAATGAAAACAAATATAGCTAGACCGCAGGCTAAAGTGTGCTTGTCAAGGTAGACTGCTTGCTAAAGCGCGGCACCTACTTGTCTCTGTCTTTCATAGTCCCTTAATATCCCCAAAGAAAAAGATTCAAAGAAAAACAAAACACACCTATCCTAACTCTTTTGCCATCATATGATTTTATATTCGTTACGCCTGAACGACTCCGTTTTAGTAGTAAGCTACTAAATTGATGATATTGACTATTTGCCGGCCACAACAGCCGCTTGACACATACTTAATCATTGTTCTAGATACCACGCTCCCATTCAATTAATATCAAATTTGCCTTCTTGGGGTAACACATCGTAAATAATAAATTTTATTCTCATTCAATATCCATACATTGTATTTTCGCTAATTATTGTTTATTGTTCACACACCTAGATGTGTGTGAATTTGGGTTTTGTTTTTGTGTGTTCGTTGTTTTCTGTTGAGTTTTGTGTTGTCCCTGTTCTTGCTCTATCTTGAGTCTGCAACCCCCCCCCCCCCCCCCCCCCCCGAGGAGACGAAAATTCGTAAAAATAAAACAGACTGGGAACAAAAAGAAGACGTTCGCGGCCATTCTTCACCTCCCAGTTTATCGAGGTGCTTCTCATTACGCCTTTTGTCTGGATGAACCGCGGCGCCACTGAGTGATGGCAGGAGAGAGAGAGAGAGAGAAAGAGAGGAGGAGTTTCTTGAGGGAGAAGGGGGGGGGGGTCTAAGGGGAGGGGGCCTTCTTCATTACTCCTCCTGACGGCGAGGTGTGGGTGGCGATGGCTGGGGGTGGAGGGATGAGTGATGCGATCGGAGGGAAAAAGGGAGGCAAGGGGGGTTGTTGGAGGAAGAGCGGAGGCGGTACTGAAGGAGGGAAGGGGGATACGAAGAGCGGGAAGAAGGAGGCACAGAGAGAAATTGGAAAGGGGGTCATGTGGAAAGGTACAGGGGGGCAAGAGGGAACCATGGTAGGAACAAGGGGGCACTGAGGTAGGAGAAACTGGCGTAGTGGGATTTTGGAAAGGGGGACATGAGAAGAGGAGATAAGGGCCGTGGAAGGTAGACAGAAGGTTTTTGCCAGTACAATAGACACAATTGAAAACAAACCACACACATTGCGACAAACATCGGGTATGGAGGATTATAGAAAAAGGAGTCCACACATGAGAGATGAATCGGAAAGGAAACTGAGCAGAGAGTGAAAAAACAAAAAATATATATGAAGAAAGGTCAAAAGATAGGGATAAAGAATTGAGACCTTTATACAGGTATATGAAAGTCATGTACGTTCTCAGATGGAATACTGTTCTCCCTTGTGGAGTGGATTAGGAGTAGTTGCATTGAAGCAGTTGCATAAAATTCAAAATATAACTATTATATTAATCAATAACCCTGCAACCACGCAGGACCTTCTTTCATTATTCATACGAAGATATGTTGCATCGCTTGCATTATTCTACAGATATGTTCACGGTAAATGTTCTGATGGACTTTATTCAATTGTGCCAACTCTCTGTATCTTTCCCCGCAATACTAGGACAGCTGAAAAATGTCCATGAATTAACACTCTCTCTTCTATATTGTAAAACTTCCATTTATCAAAACACATTTATCCCCATAAATATTTATCTTTAGAATTCACTTCCTTGGAGATGCTTTCCTCAAACTTACAACCTCCAACAGTTGAAATACAGTTGTTACAAACATTTTATGAATGGAGGATACCATTAGGCACATGGACCTTTTTTTTTTATCTTTGTTTTTCCTCTTACATACATTGTCTCCTAAATGAATACAGACAATGGGTGATGAACAAAATGGAATGTAATACAAAACAAAATTGTATGAAAAAAGTGGGATGTAAAATAATGGAAAGAGAGCAAGATTATAACTGTTAGGATAGAGCATCATAATAAATGCAAATGAAAGTAATATATGAACTAAAGACAAAAGGTAAACAGGTTTGTTTTAAACATGTGAATAATGTAAATATGATTCAACTTAGTGACATACCTATAGAATAAAGATTGGAGAGAGAGAGAGAGAGAGAGAGAGAGAGAGAGAGAGAGAGAGAAGCCAATTCAACCCTGAACCTCTCAGCAGATAAAAAAGATTGATCAAAATCTGATGACGATGAACCTTTCTCTCTCTTTATGATATATGTTCTTCATTCTATATTGATGGTCTTTAACTAGCTATATATGGTAACGTCATTATAATTACATACATGCTAACACCAGACGCATGAATTCCACTTCAGAACCTATGAGAATCAAAGAAAATAACTGAACGATTAACTTTCTGACTCTCCCCTGTCTTTCTTAAACTAAATAAAACTATCTAATGACATCCAGGAAAAACTGAAGAAGTGCGTAATTTTACTGAAGGGAATAAATGTTCATCTTTGAAGAAAAAAATACAAATAAAACTAATATATTAAATGTGTGTGTGTGTGTGTGTGTGTGTGTGTGTGTGTGTGTGTGTGTGTGTGTGTGTGTTAAAGTTCGAATGGCACGAGCAATTTCAGAATTTAATTGTCAAAGAATTCGAGTCTGTATTGAAGTCCAGCGAAGTCTGCAGTTAATGTCCTAGCTGATGATCTTGACTAATTAATGTAAACTATCAATGAATCACAAACATCCATCAATGTTCTTCCATAATCAGGAGTGGATGCCAAGTTTTGATACAATTTGATATTAAAACCGGTGTCACACGAATAGTTCTAAGTAGACCTGACTTCTGTAATCAGCTTTATAAAATATGATAATCTATACGGATATGTACTAATAATATTAAGGTTCACTAGATAATATCGAGCTACTAGATTCAAAATTGGGTCGCATCTGCATATATAATCACCGGATAAAGAACTCGCAAAACAGTACGGCATGTATTTTTCAAGGTCTATATTTTAACCCCTTCTCTACCGGCGACGTCTTTATTTATTGTATTCTAGCTCTATTAATACGATTCTGTGCAGCTGAAGAAAACTGTAACCCCTATACATACGATGCCCAAAGTGTTATTGTGACTTGGGGTTACACCAGTTCAAGGTCAATGTATACCTTACACCAACACTTTATGTAGTTTAGGAAGGCACTGTGCAAGTCAGGACAACCGAGGTATTATAACAAACCCTTTGATTTCTAGCGATCTTTCTTAAGCTGAGTATAACAACCGGTACCTAATAAGGAGAAGGGCATGATTTTCCTGAAGGAGTTAATATAAAGAAATGCAAGACGATATGGAACACTTACGAATGTTTTGTTAAAGTGTAGAGCATTTCACCATTACGTCGGTTATTTTAGGCACTTGCAACCACAGTCATCATATACCTATTGTCTCACCCACTCATTACCTCATGAATATTCATAACCAAGAAAACACAAACATTCTAAGAAGCGGAAATATAATAGACTTTAAAACATCATATACGAAATCATAATGTTAACATGTATGTTTTGTGTACATTATATCTACAGTACTAGTATGTTTAGGAAATATAGGCTAATCTTTATAACTATGACATAGCAATCAACTTTTTTTATTTATACACATGCAATGGAATAGTTTTTTGTTTTAATTCAACAACCGAAGACCATAATTATATTTGTTTTGCACATGTTTTACGTACCTGTATTTATATACTGTAATTGTATTATTCAACTTCCAGCCACTGAAGTATATATTTCACTCCCACTCGATCACTCTGACATTCTCTCTCTCTCTCTCTCTCTCTCTCTCTCTCAGGTCAGTGACGGATTCTTGTTTACCACACAATTAGCGAATGTTCCGTCCCCCTGTTTGCAACCACGCGGAGAAAACACGCAACCACGACCGTATAATGGTGTGCGTGTGTGTGTGTGTGTGTGTGTGTGTGTGTGTGTGTGTGTGTGTGTGAGAGAGAGAGAGAGAGAGTGTGTGTGTTGACAGACTGATTATAGAGAAAGATGCCTGCGAGGACAATTATATTTGCAAATATATTTAGTGTGATGAAAATGAAATAGGAAGATAGAAGATTGGAATGCATTAACTTAGGTTACGATATGAGCGAGCGGAACAACAAAACCGGTAAACACTACGACATCGACCAACAAATGGAAAACATAATAGATCTAATGAAAATAGGAAGGTTTAGAGTGGCGTTGCTTCTGGATAGATAGCCTAAATGTCCCGCATTCGAATCCTAATGTGCCAATGGGAAGCTATAATTAGGATGAAATTTGGGCTTCATTACTACAAAGCCCATCAATATGCCATACAAAAATAATAATAATAATAATAATAAATATCTCGCCGTTTTCAATAAATTATCATTCTATGAATATTCCCATATTCAGAATATGCTATGGGGGTAATGCCTAGTGAGTAAATAGCTAAATAGGTGGCGTTTTAGTGAGAGAGTGTCCAAGGCTGCGAGATGGGATGGCCAAACAGTGGCGATGCAGCTTCGAGTAGTTGGAACTTGCACCGAGCCACAGCGAGGCAACCAGATGTCATGGGTCTGCAGAGGTAGGTCCATGAACAAACCGGTGAAACACTCAAATTGTCTCCGTGTCTCACTCATAGTTAACCCTAGAAGGGGAAACCCCCCCGGAGCGGTACACAAAGCTGAAACGGGGGTCTCAATGACCCCCCGCGGGGAAATAAAAGAAACAAATTTTTCTAATGCTTTATTGATGCCCAAAATAGTTTAGTTGTATACATACATCATTATGCTAGCTTATTATCACAGTTTATAGAATATTTCCTGAGTAGTTGCGTGTTGAGGCACCCGTGTTCCAAATTATCCAGGCAAAAAAATTGTGTCCACTAAAAAAATCAAATAAAAATAAATTACAGACCAAATTATCTGATACTTCGCAGTATGAAGGCGTGATGATGGGGTAAGTTCCTCCTAAAACCTGGAGGGCGTAGACCCCAGGAACGAGACGATCTGGAAGAAACAAAAGAGAGGTACTTTTTAGTCACACAAAATCACACAATTTTCTATACTTTCACATAAAACCCCAAAAGAGGCCCTGAAACATGGTTTATTGTGCTGAAACTCTGTAATTGTATAGACACATGTATAATAAGTAAATTTGGCAAAAAAAATGATATTTAGTGACTTTTTAGTAACCTAACTCCCCGCCATTCAACATTTTCTACAGAAGGCCCCCTCAAAATGACTGGAAACATGCTTGTTTGGGCTTGAAACATGACCAAATGTGCTGAAATTGTGTTATATACCTGGGAACAAAATAATAATATTTACCTAAGCGGCTTGGCAGTCGACGCACAGGATGTGGGAGTGAGCGGGGCACACAGGCCGCCCACAGGTGATGCAGGCTGCAGGAGGGGCTGTGGGGGCTGTGGCCTCTGGAGATGGTGTGCTAGCACGTGGGGAGTGCGAGGGAGAGTCATAGTCGTTTGGCGAGGGTGGGTTCACGACGGGGGAGTACAAAGGAAATCAAGCAACAACAGGTCTAGTGACCCTTCTAGGTTGCTTGTCCTCCAAAACACTGAGGATCAAGTGTCCAAACAGTGGTTTAGAGTGGGTAAGGGAACATTGGAAAGGGAACTACTGCCCTGCCACTAACGTGGCAGGACTAGGAAGTTAGTAGGGGACATATGGGTTAGTAACTGAGGGGAGGATAAAGTTATTCATTTACAAACGCAGTCAGTCGCGGGTTTGATGCGAGATATTTGTCTAGGCGGAATTTAAATGAATTAACGGTGCTGCAGTCTATAACGTCTCGGGGAAGCCCATTCCACAAGTTGACAACTCGATTGAAGAAGAAATTCTTAGATTCGTGCGAGTTAAAAGATTTACCAATAATTTTGCAACCGTTTCCCCGCGTGTAATTAGATTGGTCGATAGTGAAGTACTTACTACAGTTCATATTGTCGATGCCTTTGATGATTTTGAACACTTGAATTAAGTCGCCTCTTAATCTGCGCTGGGTTAAAGGAAATAGATTTAATTCTCTAAGACGCTCTTCGTATGGTTTGTTCTTTAGGCTAGGTATCATTTTGGTAACTCTACGTTGAACTCGTTCTAGCTTGTTTATATCTTTTTGGTAATAAGGGCACCAGGATTGAACGCAGTATTCCAGAAGAGGGCGGACTAAAGAATTGTAAAGGGTTAGGATAACTTCTTTGGATTTATGCTCAAATGACCTGCCTATAAAGCCAATTATTTTGTTTGCCTTCTTAACAACTTCTGAACATTGTTGACTCGGTTTTAGGTTACTCGATATTGTTACTCCCAGATAAGTTTCTCTGTTTACATTCTTAAGCTGAGTGCCATTCATCGAATAGTTTGCTTTCTCATTTAGGTATCCGACATGTAGTACTTTACATTTATCCGCATTGAAACTCATTTGCCAAATTTGGGCCCAACATGACAATTTATCTAGATTGTGTTGCATATCGTCAACTTGTTCTTTTGAGAGTACGCTATTTACAATTTTTGTATCGTCAGCAAATTTTGAGATTGTGCAGGTGAGACCCTCATCTATGTCGTTGATGTAAATTAGAAAGAGAATTGGTCCTAGTACCGATCCCTGGGGTACCCCGCTACTTACATTGGTCCATTTAGATGCCTTAGATGGATGGGGGGGTCGTCTTCGTCATAGGGGTAGGCAGGTCCCTGTCTATCGGCCTCATCATCCTCGTCTTCTGACTCATAATCAGGCTCATACAGATCTCCCATGGGCTCTAGAATGGGTTCAATGGTCACATCAGAACCACAGTCGACGAATTCGATGTCGCCATCCTCGGTGGTGTCGAGTTGGTCGAGCAGGGACGCTATTTGTTCATCCGACAGGTTCTTGGGGTCAGCCATGGCGGGACTATTGAAAAGCAAGAAAATCCAGAATTAGGAAAAATATTCATAAAAAATAGTTCCTGGGGTCAAATGCCTATGAAATTGTTATGGGAAGCTGGGGAATATATATGTCAATCATATAAGCATAATACACCATAAATCTATCTGTCAACATAGCTTGCACAAGCACGAAACCAAACAAATCGAGAACGAAAATGCTTATCTTATAAGGGGAATGGTCGGGTCAATATGACCCAAACGGGCTGGTAGGGCTGCGAGGGGCGGAGCTTCGGGCTTGTAGGTGTGCACACGATGAGCGGTGGGTGTAGACTGCCGTTCCCTCACCCAAACTCGTGGCTACCGGGCCGCGTCACGCCACAACACCAAGAAACAAGCCCGCGCACGATATTTCGGAGTCGTGGTGACCCCGGTTTCCCCTTCTAGTTTTTTTTTACACCATACACTCCCTACTAAATACCTGGGCTAGGGTGGGTGCCCTGTTGTTCCAGGGACTTCATTGAACAGCTATACCACGCCGACCACCACAGCACTGGTGTCTGCCAAATAGCGCAACGGCTGGCCCTAGACTCGAACCCTCGACCTCAGGGTTTACAGGCGAGCGTTCTTCAATGTGATGAGGGGTTGAATATACAGGCTTTAAGGAAGTCTATGTCCGGAGATAGAAGTTGGAATATAGAAAACAATAAAACATAATGGGTGAAAAGAGCTTACATCGTGCAAAAGAAAGATGGAAATAATAGTGAGAAAATTTGCCAAATAATTTAAAGGAAGACAGACTATAAATACAATCAAGGATTCGTGCTTGAAGGAAGTTAATAAGAACTACAACAAACATTTAAAAGGTCAACATAAAGATCAAACAGAACAACCAATATAAGTAAACAAATACTGTAAATACAGGTTACAGTAAACCATTTTCAAGAAAAATAAGAACAATATCAATATAAGGAAGACATAGAAAAAGAAATAGAAAAAGAAACAGAAAATGAAGAAACAGAAAAAGAACAAGAACAAGAAGAACATAAAGAAAAAATATGAAAACAAGAAGAAAAAACAGATAAAATGAAATAGAAAGCAAAAAATAAAAAGAATAGGAAAATAAAGAAGATGAAGAAATATTAATAATGATATGATTATTAAGAAATAAGTAAGACAAAAAGAGCGTGAAATAGTTAGGAACTATATAAGAAAATCCTAACCAAAACACGAAAGGCAAGCAGAGAGAGAATATGACATAGCAAAGAGCGATAACCGAAGTAAGAAAATTACATCAATAACGAAGACAGAGCAAAGAATACGTAGGTGGGAAAGAGGGGTGTGAGGTAAGTCTTTTAAAATGAAAAAGAGACAGAAATTGAGATGGAAGTAGCATAGAATGATAATACAGTAGATATATAAGAAAACTCGAGAAAAACTAAAAGGGCGGGAATGTGAAAGAGGGCCACAGAGATGTGATATGTATAGGAAAACAAAGATGGAGTAAACAGAGTGCGAAATACCTAACACGACACAATAAGTAAGAAAATCTCCAAAGTAAAGAAAGAGCATAGGGATGGGAGGGAAGGAGGGCTGTGAGTTACGTTTATTATCACAAAGACGAAGCAAAACAATAGGACTAGGAACCAAAGATAGGAAGGAGGGAAGGCTGTGAGGGGCACAGATGGAGCACAAAATGAGAGAAAAGTATATAATATAATAATAAAGGAAACGAAGGCAATTGGTCAAAGTGAAGAGAAATGTCCATCATAACAAAGACGGCGGTAAAAAGTTTAAGAACAATACATATAACACGGAAAACGAACCAAAATGACAACAAAAACAAAATAGGAGGAAGGGAGGGGTGTGAGGTGCGTTTATCACAACAAACACGGGTAAAACAGTATATAAAACAATAAATATAACAAAGATGACGAACCAAAAGAAAGAAAATAAGAAAATGTGAGGGAAGGGACGTTTGAGGTGCGCCTATTATAACAAAGATGGGGAAAAACAAGTATATACAATAGTAAGTATAGCAAAGATAACGAACCCAAAGGAAGAAAACAGGAGGGAGGGAGGGAAGGGTGTGAGGTGCGTCTATCATAACAGCAGCAGCTGATAAATGGTAATTACCCCCGAGGAGATATGGGCCTCATTACACGCCGCATCAAGGATTCACAAACAATCACTCCTCGCCTTCCCTCTCCACCCCATCCCACCCCTACCCTACCAACACCACACAAGAAATCAACGCTAGTATTTTTGTTCTCGCTGTGTTGGGCTTTCTTTCAGTGGGTATAATGTTTCTTGATGCATGGTTTGTCTATTGATGTGTCTAATTATATACGTTCATGTCTACCTCTTTCGTATAGCAATAAATCTCCATCCCTACCTAGCACCACACCACAAGGAATCAACACGATCTGGTTTTGTCTCATTATGTGGTATGGGGTGCTCATTCATTGGCTATAGAGTTCCTTGGTTAATAGTCCATATATTTACTGATCTCCTTAAGCATAAATCTATCTGCTTAACTATCTATCTATTATATATATCAATAGCTTATCACCTCTTCCATCCCCATTCCTACCACCACCACACCAAGAATCAATGCTTTCTTGTTTTGTCTCGTTGTGTTGTTTTCTTTCTGTCATTGGGTATAATGTTTCTTGATTCATGGTTTGTGCATTTATTAATCTCTTTAATTATACTACCATCAGCAAAACTATCTACCATCTACATAATATATATCCATAACTTGCTCCTCTCTTCCACCCCATCCCCATCACCACCACTCAAGGAATCAACAAAATCATATTTGTTCTCGTGTAGGGTTTACAAACATTGGGTGTAATGTTTGTTTTTTTCACGATCCTTGCACTTATTGAGCTCATTAATCATGTATCTATCAGCTTAATTATCTGTCTCATGAGAGAAAGAGAGAGAGAGAGAGAGTTCAGTGTCGCTTAGCTTAGAAATCGGTTTCTAGATTCATAGTTGATCAATTTATATATTTAATTACTTATTTATTTATATATGTATTTATTTATCGATAAAGTTATTTATGTTAGTCTCACGAGGCAAACTTTTATTTTATTGACGGTGTGTTTTAAAGATACATCAACGCAAATACCTGTACTTGTTCACCAATCCAGCGAATTCAGGTTGGGTAGACTGGGTAAAAGCAGCCTCGTAAAGATATGTGGATGCGTTGTTCATGTGCACTCCTTTGTATGAAAGAATCGTACAAAACAGAATAAATAGTAAATGGAAGGATAAGAACTAGAAGAAAATTAAGAAGATATTGAAGAAGTAAAAAATATTAGTATACAGTATATTTAGAGAGAATATGTTAATGATAATTATGAAGAGAATGAGGACAAAGAAAGAAAGGCAGGCGATAGTAAAAAAAAAAAATCGATTATAAGAACTTGAGATCTACTGGGATGGCCCAAGGCTCGACTCTGAGAACAAACCCGCGAAAATATGAAGTCTTAGCGAACCAAGTTAAGGGGAGTCACCGGGTTTTTTTTATCTGTATCTCCTTCGCTCTCTTTCCCTGGCTTGTATCCATTCGGCCCCATTCAGCCAACTGTTTGAAGACGTTTATCCCCATCCAGGTGTCGATTTTGTCCTAGCGAGCGATAGCGAGCCAGCATTGTATGGAGAAATCCGGCTTCGCCGGAGACATTTTTCTATCGAAAAATGTACAAATTCATCTTGCTGTCAAAACAAATATATATATATGCTGGCTCGCTACCGCTCTCCAAGAAAATTTTGACACCTGGATGGGGGTAAACTTCTTAAAACAGTAGGCTGCATGGAGCCGAATAGATACAAGCCAAAGAGAGAGGGCGAGAAAGAGAACAAAAAGCGAGGTGGCCCCCCTTAAGAGGGCTGAGTCTCACGATTTTTTTTTCCGACATCTTTTCTGGACAACTATGAGTTCTGGAAACTTTAAAGACTAATAAGATGCCAGCCTTCTGTGAATAGCTACCTTCAGTCTACCACGAGAAGAGCCCAGAAGCGTTGACAGGAAAAAGTTGTCGATTGAACGATACCTAAGATAGTATTCCGTGTGAATTGGCCCTTAGCTCCAGCCTAACACCTATAGCCCCCCCTCCCCCCCCCCACTCACACACACACACACACACCGTGAGAGACCAGGGCCCTAACAATTAACTCCTAGTAATTAGACAGAGGAGTGGGGGTCAAAATCTTTTATTACTTCGGGGTTTTTTTTATCTGTGGAAAAAGGAGGAAGAAGATGAGGAAGAAAGGGTTGAGGGAGGAGACAGGCGATGATGGGGAAGAGAGGAGGAGGAGTAGGAGGAGGAACAAAACAGATGGAAAAGAAATAAGAGGAGGGAGAGGAGTAAGATGCTGGAGTAGAAAAAGAGGAAGATAAGTGAAGGATGTGCTAATCATTGTAATATGTGTATGATGAAGATGGAAAGAGCAAAAGGAGAAGAACGTAAAGGAAGGGAAGGAGGATGAGGAGAAAAATGTAAATACGTGGGAACAAGGACGAGAGAGAGAGAGAGAGAGAGAGAGAGAGAGAGAGAGAGAGAGAGAGAGAGAGAGAGAGAGAGAAAAAAAAAAGAGAAAGAACGTGAGAGAAAGAACGTGAGAGAGAAAGAGAGAACGAGAGAGAAAGAAAAAAAACATATGGAGCAAAAGGGAAAAAGTACAGATAGTAGTGAAAGAGTATAACACAAAGAGAGAAGAGAGAAAAGAGAAGAAGAGAGGGAGGGAGGGAGGGAGGGAAACAGTAATCTCCAGCCACCTCGCTCCACCTGATTGGCTCATTCCAGTCTCCATTACCTCTGGGGGTCTCTCCGGTGAGCTCGACCGCGAAGAAATGCACGATGGTTGATCCAGAGAACACCCCTCCCCCTTCCCCCACCTCTTCTCTCAGTCTATCTCCCCTACCTTTCTTTCATTTACCTCCCTCCACATTCACCCCTCCCCTCCTCTTCTCCCAGTCCATCTCCCCTACCTTTCTTTCATTTACCTCCCTCCACACTCACACTCACCCCCCCCCCCACCCCCCTTTCCCCTGAGCTCGACTGCAAAGAACTGCACTTTGGTTCATTTAAGGAGAGGTCTCCACTTGAGGGATTTTTTTCTTGACCCCTTTCTCCCTCATGGTTAGCCCCATTGCTTTTGAGATTTTAAGACGTTTGCCCCATTTGTTTGGTGATTTTAAGAATTTCCGCCCCATTCTGTAAATTTTAAGATCTTTCGTGCAATTTGAGTGTTGATTTTATCCTAGCGAGCGATAGCGAGCCTGTAATTTAAGAGTAACCGGCCTTCGGCCGGGAAATTTTTCTACCGAAAAATGTACAAATTTATCTTGAAAGGGGGTCAAGGGGGTGACATTTTAAGATTGCTGGAGGTTAGGAAACAAACTAGAAACCTCCCATTAAAGAATACACTTCCCCCCTCCCCCTTTTCTTTTCATATCTCTCCCAACTTTTCTCTCAGTCTGTCTCTTTACCTTTCTTTCGTGTATACCTAATAAAGTGACTTTATTTGCATACATCCTATATTTCCCAGTTATACTCTCGACCTTTACCTATACTTTTATTTCGCATACCCCCATCAACACTCCCTCTTTCCATCTCTTCTCTCATCCTTTCTTTAGAGCATATTTGCCTTTAAGTGGAGGTTTTTAGTTTGTTTCCTACTCCTCCAGCAATCTTAATATTTCACCCCCTTGACCCCCTTTCAAGATAAATTTGTACATTTTTCGGTAGAAAAATGTCCCGGCCGAAGGCCGATTACTCTTAAATTACAGGCTCGCTATCGCTCGCCAGGATAAAATCGACACCTAAATGGCACGAAAGGCCTTAAAATTGACAGAATGAGACGGAAATTCTTAAAAATCGCCAAACTAATGGGGCGAACATCTTAAAATTTCAAAAGCAATGGGGATAGACATGAGGGAGAAAGGGGTCAAGAAAAAAATCCCTCAAGTGGAAATCTCCCCTTAAGGGGAGGTTTCTAGTTTGTTTCCTACTCCTCCAGCAATCTTAAAATTTCACCCCCTTGAGCCCCTTTCAAGATAAATTTGTACATTTTTCGGTAGAAAAATGTCCCGGCTGAAAGCCGGTTCCTCTTAAATTACAGGCTCGCTATCGCTCGCCAGGATAAAATCGACACCTAAATGGCACGAAAGGTCTTAAAATTGACAGAAATGGGTTGAAAATTCTTTAAATCGTCAAAATAATGGGGCAAACGTCTTAAAATATCAAAAGCAATGGGGCTAAATTTGAGGGAGAAAGGGGTCCAGAAATAGGTCCCTCAAGTGGAGATCTCCCCTTAAGTTGTCCATCCGAGTATGCAAATCTGCTGCATCTGTCATAATTGTCATCTCGTCCTCAAGCTTTCCTCTCACCATTTGTCTACCGACTTGTTTTGCTTTTTCTCGATTTCATTATATTTCTTTCTTTGATGTATCGCTGTCTTAATATATACACGTCTGCTTTCCCCCCGGCTTTTCTCTTTGTTGTTTCTTCTCTCTCTCTCTCTCTACCTGGCTCTCCTTTCTGCCTACCTAAGTTTCTCTTTCGTGTTTCTGTATTTTATAAAGTGTCTAGTTAATTTTCGGTTATTTACGTTAACAAAAATGCTTTCAATTCTTATCTCTTTGATTAGCCATACTCCTCTATTCACTCTTGCTGACCTTCTTGTTGCACTGTCTTACTTTCCTCGGTCTCTGCCGAACCATCTTGATTTTCTTGTTGTATTGTAGCTATGTCTGAACAAATTGTGTATCTTGTAATTGTCTTTTCAGACCCATTTTTTAATGTTTTTTGTAATTTTCTTCTTTTAGATCTGAAGTAAATAATTCGGATAATAAACATTTCAGTTTATATACTTCTCTTCATACCTTGCGCTTAGTCTGCTTTATGTTTAATGCATTTCATTCAGTTACTTAATACTTCTACTTTACCTTCTATGCAATTTAATCCCATCCACCATTTATTTTAGTTTCATCTGTACGCCATCTTCTGGTACCTTACCATTCCCGTCTTTCCCACTCTTTCAACATCCCTGCCAATAACCATTTTTCTTAATTTTCTTGATTTCTGCTTACGCTTCCTGCATTACTTTATGTTTCTCCGCTCACCCTATGTCTGCCTCTGGGTTTTCCTATCTTCCTGCATTTCTGCTTTACTATCTGCCTGTTCTTTTCTTCCTTTGTCTTCCTTTCTGCTTAACTATATGCCTTCCCCCTTTGTATGAACATATCCTTTGTTTGGCCTCTTCCTGTTTCATTCATCGTTTTCCTTTATGCTTTAGATTTGCCTTCTTTCTTTAACTTTGCATCCCATTCTATGTTATATCCTGTTCCAAATAGGTAGGCCAAATACCATGAACCCTACCTCTGTACCTCAAAAAGAGCTAGAGCAAATGCGCTGTAAATGTCCACACATATTCCCTGCCTGACCTTTCCCTAATGATACAAATATTAGCTTGATTACCCAAGTTGTTTGTGATTTTTTTTTTTTTTTTTTTTAAGAGACAATGAACGGAGGAAGGAAAAACACAGATAAAACAAAAAGGTCCATGTGCCTAAAGGCATCCTCCATTCATAAAATGTTTGTAACAACTGGATTTAAACATTTGTAGATTGTAAGTTTGTGGAAAGCAATTCGAGGGAAGTGAATTCCAAAGAGTAGTAGCTCTGGGGATAAATGAATTCTGATAAGCAGAAGTTCTGCATTGTGGAGGAGAAAGTGTAAATTCATGGGCGCTCTCAGCTGCCCTAGTTCTACGGGGAAAGATGTGGAGAGGCGGCACAATTGAAGCAAGTTCCTCGGAACAATTGCTGTGAAAATATCTGTAGAATAATGCAAGGGATGCAACGTTTCTTCGTATGGATAATGTAGGAAGGTCCTGTGTGATTGCAGGGTTATTGATTAATCTAATAGCTTTATTTTGAATTTTGTCCAACTGCCTCAATGCAACCACTCCACTTCCAACCCACAGAGGTGAACAGTAATCCATCTGAGAACGCACATGACTTTTATATATCACGGTCAACTGCTCGTCAGTGAAGAATTCTCGAACTCTGTACAGGAGTCCCATTTTTTTAGAGGCATTCTTAGCAATGCTTCTAACATAATAAAATGATATAGATGATAAAGGTCAAGATTCTTGGACTACTTCTTTGGAACAGGGTAAAGTAACTGCCCTACTTTCTGCCTTCTTTCTGCTCTACTATCTGCATGCCATTATACTTTACTATTTGTTCCTTCCTGTCTAGTTTCCTATTTGCCTTCTTGCCTACCTTTGTATCTGCCTTACTCTCTACTTTACTATCGGCCTTCCTTTCTATTTTACAATCGGTCTTCCTTTCTGCCGTACTATCTGCCTTCCTTTCTATTTTACTACCGGCCTTCCTTTCTACTTTACTCTCCGTCTTCCTTTCTGCCGTAGTATCTGCCTTCCTCCCAGCCTTACTATCTACCTTCCTTTTTGCCGTACTGTCTGCCTTACTTCAGCTTTATTATGCGTCTCCCTGTATGCCTTTCTTTCGGCCTTACGTTCTGCTTTACTATGAACTTTCCTTTCTACGTTACTATCTGCCTTCTTGTCTGTTTCCCTATCTGCCATCCTGTCTGTATATCCTTTATACTGTACTTGTGTTTCCATCTCGAGAAATATTTGCTAAACATTTGTGAGAGCCAACTTCGGCCAAATGTGCACGTGGCTCGTCTCCATGAATTTAATCCAGAATAGTGTTCATGGGTAACAACTGAGTTAAGATGAACTCCAGAAGACCATGCATGTATTCTGTGGCTGAGTCAAGTCGAACAATTATGGAAAGAGCTACACTGCCTATAGAGTTTCGCCTGGATGGACTCCATGGAACAAATTTGGAAAATAATGTCAACTACATTGCGCAGTATGTATGTATATATTATCTTGCTATAAACGTTTGTCTTTCTTAAGCAAGTACTTGTATTATAATTAATATATCCCAATTTTTCATTTCCATATTTTGTTCACCTGCACCCCCCACCCCTCGCTCTCTGCCCCTTTAATTTTTCTTGCCCCCCCCCCCCCCCACCACCAACCCACCCACCCTCTTTTGCTCTGTTAATTTTCTATCTACAAACTTGGTATCTAAACTGCCTCACACCAGCACTTATAATGCCGTAACTATTATTTACCTACTCACTGGTTATGGGACTACCCCTGATAAACGACTACCGGTCCTGGCTTCTTGCAACAAATGATCGACATCTTTATGCTATTGTTATTTGAGAGCTCTTTACATTGGTATCGGCAACAATACTGATGGTAGAAAACTTTAGATAAATAAATTTATATATAACTGTAATCACTCAGAAGCAAAAAGACCAGAATTAACGAATAAAATTTAAGGAAAGGCGCTCTTGTGAAATCCCTACTTAAACATCTTTTACTTAGCAGTCTGGGCCCACGTAAGCCATTAGTGATAAGCCTGGACATTACTACGATAACTGCAGAGAGCGCCGGAGATTTGGACGGAAGTCAAGAGGGCCATTCTATTATCCAGTCTCCATCGGCCTAATTACACCCGGCTCGTAGAAAACGGCAGCCGATCCATCACAGAACACGGGAAGAAGGCAAAGTGGCGATCCAGTGCTCTAGAGATCCTATAGAAAGAGAGAGTGAGGTTAACTCACGATCTGAACGCCATTTTGTACCCATCTCTATTATTCAACGTTGTTTATTATAATTGATTTCATCTTAAAATTACAATAATGATCAAACGCAATTTTTCTGTTAACGTTTCATCAACTCAGTAAAAGTATAATAGCTTCGCGTTGGTGTAATTGAATGACCATTAACAGCCATTTCTCCAATATGGACGACTATGGCCGACCTCTGTACAACCACTACGAAGCGGCACTACGCTACGGGGTCACAATCCCGCGCTGATAAACAACTTCGGGTTCCTTAAGATCTAGTAACTCACTCACTCCTTTCCCAGCAGCGCCCCTCCCATGACAATATACCTACTCATGGACCAGAACACCCCATAAATAAATAAAACAAAAACCGGGCGAGAGTGTGTGTGGTGTTCTGTGGTTTATGGGGTGTTGTCTGAGCAGGAGGGGGTGAGTGCATTGGCCCATTACAACAAAATAAGAGCCTTTGACCGGTAATAAACAGAAGGGTTCCTAGTTTGTTTCACCCACACGTCATTTCGGTCCCTACAGTCACTTCGCCTATGTTTAATCAAGTCCATACTTAAGCTTATCTATGTCTAACCTCAAATGATCCCACGCTAACGTTAATCCTAGCCTATCTTAGCCCAGTAATTCCCTAACCGAACCTTAAATAACTGTATCCTACCTTAACTGTAGCAAGCTACCCTAACCTTGATCGAACCAAAGAAAGAGTGTATTTGTAAAAGCCGTCACTACAGAGTTTTATAGAAGAAAATTGTGTATATATATTTTGTATGATTCATTAAATGTTCTACTTTCTCATACCTTTATCTTACCCTTAGCCTAATCTAATCGTAACTTACCTGACGTTTAATCGAGCTTAATCTAACTAAAATCGAAGTGTACGAAGTATTTGGAAGAGCGAAAGACTTTATGCCGAAATAACCTACGCCAAGCAGAAGCAGCTTTACCACAGCATAACTGGGTGGTGGTTGTCTGGGCCCCCTTGGAGGTCTCGGCCATACATCATTCACACACACCTCTTTGTGTATAACTTGTCTGGATGGCCGCTCGGGTGCTTTGGAAGGTGTGTCTGTGTGTGTGTGTGTGTGTGTGTGTGTGTGTGTGTGTGTGTGTGTGTGTGTGTGTGTGTTATCTTCAAGGCCTGGCTTATGAAGTAGGGGATAATATATGAACCATTACCATTAAAACATACTTTGCACTAACTGTATCCATAATTTATGCTGTAAGTACATATGTTAATGTATATTATTATTATTATATATATATATATATATATATATACATATACATATACAGTATATATATATATATATATATAGTATATATATATATATATATATATATATATATATATATATATATATATATATATATATATATATATATATATATATATAAATCCCTCAGTTTTAGCTTATCAAATATATAATATATAATCTAACGATTGAATTTAAATTGTGGCTGTCCTTCCCTAAACTTGGGAATTATTCAGCTCTATGATAGTAAGGGAATGTTGTTGGACTTGAGCAGTAGGTGTCTTATAGATTGAATAATAGCATACGTCATTCCAGGTGTAGTGGATGGATCTCATAGATTCTGTAACGCACTATTCCGAATTCCTGCCCACAAGTCATTTCACTCGTAAATCAATTTGCCTACATTGCATCAAAGTAGGTTAGTGTGTACTTTGAAGTCGGCTGGGCTAGAGTATGGTATGTTTTATGACGCTATAATAGGCTATGTTAGATAAGCGTGAACTTACTCTGAATTTGAAAGAAGTTACTGTAAGGGAAATTGTTTGCGATCAAATTGACCATAATCCATGTCTACTGTAAAGGTAGAATGGGAGTAGTAGGTATTATGGGCTGATAAAAATGGGATGATATACTGCAAGTAAGGTGTACGTGAAAACAAAATTATAAAGTTAAATAAGGACATTCAGACAATAACATTCGTTAAATCAGTAAAGGACCAGTG
The DNA here is from genome assembly GCA_032716605.1 of Paralithodes platypus. Taxonomy (NCBI): domain Eukaryota; kingdom Metazoa; phylum Arthropoda; class Malacostraca; order Decapoda; family Lithodidae; genus Paralithodes; species Paralithodes platypus. The sequence continues at coordinate 32,208,455 of CM064519.1, forward strand.
TCTCTACATATAACATATAATTGGTTAATAACAAACAATGAACGTTTCCAATCATGAGCTAGACCACCACACTTGATTTAATAGTTCAGCTAGACTCCCTCGCACCAAACACTTAGGGCGGATACTAACAACATAATAGGATACTGTAGAGAAGACAAGAAATGCCGGTTGTAGAATTTATTGACGTGTATATGGCAATGGTGGGGTGAAGTTTGTGTATATACGTATTGTCTATGTGCATAAAAGAGACAAAATACAAAGCTGCCTGTAACAAGTGTTCCACCCAAGGTTGAAAGAGTGATGCAGAGCCAACATCAAGGCATGTTATAGGTAATTTAGGTGTGTTGGGAAACAGTGTGGTGTGCTTGTTAAGTGTAGTGAAATGAATAGGAGGACGAGGAGGTGTTTGTGAAAGTTAGCTGGATTACTCTGTGTAAGTAAAACACAAATAGAAAGAGTGTGTGAAGCCAGGCAAATTAAACAATAGTTCCAGGAACTCCTTATCATATGCCTATGTGGTCTCTGGGTCCCTGCTCGAATGATGCCTACAATCTCCCCAGACATGATACGGGAGGCATAGAAATATTGCTTGAGCACTTGACTGAGAACTATAGACTGGACATATTGTGTAAGACCCACAACAGAACAGCCGGGGTGTTTTTTGTAGAGATTATTTCTTCGTCAAGCTGTTCTACAGCTTTCAACTACACCGACGTATCCGCAGAATGCACCTCCCTCATCCTTCCACTTCATAAACATAACAAAATCATTCCACATTCGAAATCTTATGATTTTTTTTTTTTTTTTTTTTCTATATTCCAACTTACTTCCTCTCGGGCATAGGCTGAGAGCCTTAACATTCACCGCTTTACAATGAACAGTGAAGCCCGTGAGGTCTTGTTCCAGTCTCGGGAGTGAGACATGTGAAGCACGTAGAGTACAGCGAGCACCTGCCATCTTGCCTTCACATGAGGCACGGTGCTCAGTCATGGCCCGAAATTACCCCATCTCTGAAGCCATCTCGTTCCCGTGCTTCACTGTCTCACCCCCTACACTCGGACTCTCACACTTACACACACACAACGCCACCTGTTGAGCAGATAACATGACATGTTGCTAATGAGAAGGAAATGTAATGAAAACAAAGGCTGACTATTGAAAAAAGTAGAAACTTTAAGATTGGACACGAAGAAGAAGTAGAATATGTGGAGAGAAAAGATTGAGTAGTGAGGAGTAGTGAAAGAAACAAGAGCAAGAAATATGGAGACGAATGAAGAGGAGGTGGAGTAAAAGGATTGGGTTCTGAGAGGCAAGAAGAGGATTAATCGAGCAGGTTGGATATCGAAAAAGTGAAAGCATTGGATTGGATAAGAAGTAAGAAAATTGGGTACTGAAGAGCAGCCGTGGTTGGATGAAGAGAATATATTAAGTATCAATAACTGAAAATCAAAGTTAATATTGGGCATGAAGACTGGTTACGGGGAAGAAAATAAGGTGGAGTAAAACCATTGGGTATTGAAGAACAGCAGCGGGAGGATGAAGAGAAAAAGATTAGGTATCGAAAATTGAAGAAACAAAATATACTGGATTCTGAAGAAAAAATGGATACGAGGAGTATGAGGAGGCGGAGTAAGAAGATTGGGTACTGATGAGCAGCAACATGAAGAGGAGGAAGAGTTTGAGAGAAGTTTGGAAATGCTGCTGCTGAGGTGGAAAAACAAAAAGTTTGTGGTTCCAGGGGCGGGGCGGGGCGTCTGACGGAGCGCCCCTGTGCCCGTCCCTGAGCTAATTTCCGTCGCTGGGAGCAATCTGGGTGGCAGGGTCCCATGGGCGACTCACGCAGATTGCCAGGCCAGAAACCCCCCAATGCCAGCAAGGAGAAGTGCCAGAAGAAAGGTGTGTGTGTGTATGTGTAGTTGACGAAAAGAATTTTTTTTGAAGATTCGTGCCGTTAGTTTGTCAATTTTAAGACCTTTCGCCCCATTTTTTCGTCAATGTTAAGACCTTTCGCCCCATTTTGTCATCAATGTTAAGACCTTTCGTGCCTTTTAGGTGTCGATGTTTCCCTGGTGAACGATAACGAGCCTGTAATTTTAGAAGGAACCGGCCTTTGGCCGGAAAATTTTTCTACCGAAAAAATTACAAATTTATCTTCAAAGGGGGTCTAGGGGGTGCTATTTTAAGCTTGATGGAGGTCTAGCGAGGAAACTCAAACATAAATACATTAATAAATACATAGACCAAAAACCAAGCACTACCCCCTTAAACCAAACACTACCCCCTTAAAAAGAAAAAGAAAGACCAGAACAATGAAGAGAAAGGGTAAAACCGGGATGAACGGAAAGCTTAGGTACAAGGCAAAGGTAAAGATGAATGCAGGAATAATGAGAAAGAAAAATGTATAGACTAAAATAGAGATAGAAACGAGGAGAAAGGGGAAACTGGAGTAAAGACAAAGTTAGGTGACAGGCAGAGGTGGGAAGAGAGGACGTGAGTGGTGGAGAAAATAGATACTTAGAAAAAAAGTCATATATAAACGATAGGAGGTCAGACATACAAGGAAGAGATAGAAGGTCGCGAGAGGAAGGGTAGGGTATGAGTGTGGGAGAAGAGGAAAAAATAGTCTTAGAGAAAAACAAATATGAGACACCTTGAGGGAGAAAAAAAAAACACGAAGAGAAAGGCACAGACAGAAGAGACAAGGTTACGAATACGGAAGAGAAGAAGAAGGATAAAGTAATAGAGTGAAGAGTCGAGAAGAAAAACGCGTGGGAGAAGAAGGAAAATGGTAAAAGACTAAGGTAGACACACAAAATATGAAGATAATATAGTCAAAAAAAAAAAAAAATAGTAGTTCAATCTAGAGGAAAACTTTATAGAACGAAGCGAGAAGACGTGAGAGAGAGAGAGAGAGAGAGAGAGAGAGAGAGAGAGAGAGAGAGAGAGAGAGAGAGAGAGAGAGAGAGAGAGAGAGAGAGAGAGAGAGAGAGAGAGAGAGAGAGAGAGAGAGAGAGAGAGAATATGCAAACAATAATTATATAAATATATAAGGTCAGATGCATGTATTAGATGAAGATTAAGATAGGAATGGCAGAGAAGGTTAAAAAACTTGCTTAACCAATTTAATACTGGGAACATCCTTTTCATTATATTCTGGCAACTACTCGATGACTATATTCAGCTTAGGAATGATGTTTACCCATTCAAAGGCTACAGACTATTTAATTTAATCCTTTTAGCGACCATATACCCTTCCGAAGCTTCGCAAACTCGTCTAAATGTAGCTGAAATTAAATAACAAAGAAGTCACCAGTACTGTACTGGTTAAAAGTGAAACACCAAACCTAAATATGAAGGAAAAATTATATATGAAAAGGGCAATGATAAGTAGGAGGGAGAAATTAGGGAAAGACAAAACTGCAAATAGCTAAATTGATTTAATTGAAAACAGAAAACAAAAAGTGTTGAGGTAGTAATCGGATTTATTAACCCCTACAATACAGCGATACCTTTCTTAATTTTAGTCAAGACATCCAAAAGTGACTTGATGCAGTTTAGAATTGATGGGTCGGAGTTAAATAGGAATGCGGAAACTATTCGCCCCTTTTATTCCCATAGGTCGTTCCTAAGAAGAGTACAGTGGTATGCGTTATGTGCGTATGAAGCCATCAAAGTAGGGTATTTGTTATAGGTTGTTTATGTACTTGAATGACAAACAAACAAGCAAAATACACCTATTTTGCTTACGTAATATACTCCATATCAGTAACTGACAACATTTCTGAGTTAAACCAAATGCAAAGTGGATAATAATAGATAAGAATGATGGCAGATCAGCAGAAATCAAATCTACATGGAACTGACAAAATGTATCACAATATACAGTATCAAGTTAAAAAATATGGAGGCAAATTATTAATTAGGTGACAAAAACAAAAAATCGAATTACAGCTAAAACATTCATAAAGCCAATTGTTAACACCATCTCTCCCTCCCCCTCATCTCCTTCTCATAGACATCTTTAATTCCTCCTACCCTCCTTCCCGGGGGTAATCTCATCGCTAATTAATATTTATGTAAACAAAGAGTAATCGGCCCGTTAACTGGGTTATTGCCGCCATCAAATTAATTACATACTCTTCAGAAAAATCGTCTCACCTTTTTTTTAAGTTAGTTACTTCAAGAGGATGACTTGTATGGGTGGGGTGAGGGCGGGGGGATGGGGTAAGGGTTGGTGGAGCTAAATTTTATAATAGGGGGTACTAAATACTTAATTTCCATAGTGTTTTCTAAGCTAAGTAAAATCGTATGATGGTTGATATATGAATACATTAAAATATGCAGTGAATGAGATTGAAGAGGATAATTGAGATAATAGCTGAATTGACAAACAATGATGTACCATATGTAATGTACTGTTGTACTATAATTAATGTACTTATAAGAAAATGTCTTTGTAGTCTTAGGTTACCACTTGATTAGGAGTAAATATATATCCCTTCACTCGAAAAAAGAAACTTAAATACTGATTTTTAGGTGAAGAAAATTGTTTGATGATCGATAGCAATTAGATACGAGATGAGGACGAATGTAATAAAGGTGTTAATGGAGGTCATTATACAAGTTTACGAAGACAAAATTAATAAGCACACACAGATCTTCTTCTTACAAGGCTGTTAGTGGAAAGACTTTTATATTGCTGGACTGTTGGCGATCACTGGCAGATTCAAGGTATGGTTTTATGAGACCGGTGCGAATGATATCAATGTTTACGGCTCTACTTGTAAAATACTCTAGGGTAACCTGTGTAAAAAATATATTGTTTGATACAAATACGTGAATGTTGAAGACTTAGATTTTGAAGCAGTTTTCGACATTCTACCAATTTAACATACACACACGCACACACGCATTACGTTCTTCTACAATCACACGAACACTCACACGAACACACACACGTCAACCCCCAACTTCCCACCCCCACATAAACACACCCCTCCCTCCCTTCTCCTCCCACAACTCCTCCCGCCGCTGCTGTACTCTTGGCTGCAGGACATCCAACTCTCATCACAAACTCTCTGAAGAAGTTGTGAGCGCCATCCCATAGTGTGATTAAGCAGGGACCTGGGGCGCTGCGGTAACCTCAAGGGGGGTAGGGTAGGGGAGAGGTGGGGGGAAGGGGGGTGGAGGAGGAGATGAGGAGGGGGTAGAGAGAGGGGGATGGAGTTGGAGAGAGGGGAGAGAGGGGGGGGGGGGGGCTAGTCGTAAATTATAACTACCCACACTTGGTGCCTTGGCCACAGACACTTTAGAACACAGGGAATGGGCTAGTTTTGTTTACCTTGTCGAGCATTTCGGTCGTATTCTTAATTGTGTAGGATGGATGATGCCGGGCCCATATCGAGTGAAGGCTATGGAAATGAGATGTCTTTAAAGAACAAAGACTTTATATAGCCCATATTTTGTTAAATATAGCAATGTTTCTGATTGTCTGTGATACAAGTTAACAAACTAACTGTTAAGGCCGCATTCTGTACATGTGTTAATGGTGTTGCTAATCCTAATTCATACTCATTGCTTTGTGTATATATGTGTGTGTGTGTGTGTGTGTGTGTGTGTGTGTGTGTGTGTGTGTGTGTAGAAGGTTTGCCTACCTTTTTGGATCTGGAGAAACCACAATCAATATCATATCATTCCCAGTGGCATCAACAGCAGCCCATTTACTGATAACCGAGGTATTATCAAGGGTTTAACTCATGTCTGCGTGCATTAAAAGTTCGCAGACTATTTTGATTGAAATATTTAGCAAATATAGGAGAGAAGCACACTTATAATGTGGCAATATTATTAGTGAAAACACTAAATAGCTTTATGTAATATAATGTAGGATCGTAAAGAGAGTGTTTCATGCCGAGATTACACAATTTATCATTGAAATTGTCGGCCCATTTTTGCATCCAGCGTGACATAATCGCGATGGATCAGTTTGGACAGGCAAGGTTGTGAATGGCGTGAAAAGTAAATTAATGATAATGTTGACAGATTTTTGAGATTCCTTAGATGACAATGAGAAGGATGCAAAATATCGTCGGTTTAGTTAAGATGGCGGAAATATACTTATTCCCTTATTAATTATTCAGCCATTACAATAATTCTGCAGTCAAATAGGGTGTAAATTGTGAGAACTTGGTATTAATACAGAGACAGGGCAGTTTCACATTGTTTTTATTAAGTATCGATAAATCAACTGCTAATAAAGTTTTCGCCAGGCAAAACAAATCATGTTATCGGTAACAATGGTAACATCTTAGGAATTATTTTCTATAACAAATGGGTTACATGGCTAAATTTACCCTTTTCATTTGGAACGAACTCAGTTTGACGGGATTGAAATATATATCTGTCACCTCATAGGCCAAAGAGTCCACTAATGCAAGCAAAATTATTGTGTGTGTGTGTGTGTGTGTGTGTGTGTGTGTGTGTGTGTGTGTGTGTGTGTGTGTGTGTGTGTGTGTGTGTGTGTGTGTGTGTGTGTGTGTGTGTGTGTGTGTGTGTGTGTGTGTGTGTGTGTGTGTGTGTGTGTGTCCATGTGTCTTTGTGTGGTCGCACGTGCTGGCGCGCGTGAGAGTGTATATAATTATGTGACTTGGTGTGGGTGTATATATATATTGTCCTAAATGTATGAAGAAAACAAAAGTCAAAACTGTAACAAGTGTCTCTCCCCCCCCCTCCCCCCTCCCGCTCCCTAAGTTGAGAACACGGTAAAGAGCATAATTCAAGGAACGTTAGAGTCAAATGTCTGGCCACACGGAGCTTGAAGCAGTTTAAGTTATAGGCTGAGAGAAAAACAGATTGAGGGAGAGAGCCCCAGAGCTTACTTGTTGAGTAGAAGAAAGGCTTATAGAAAATCAGTTCACTCTTGGGTTAGAGAGTTGGACAGAATAATTGGTGGGAATGTGTTGAAAGGCAGGTGACCATAGCTTGCAGAAAATTCGTAAGATGTGGTAGTGTGATCTTTTCAAGAAAGGTCAAAAGAAAAATACACAAAAATAATATTGAGAAAAGACGAAGGGTAAGCTTGTGTATTGTTGAAGAGCAAGCGATAGGCATGTGGAAAATTGTCATGGGTACGTAATGTAACAAGCCGTTTGATTTTGTGGGAAGGAAAACAAACTCAAAATTATGTATGCCCTAACGTTTCTCTCTATATAGAACCCAACTGTATACGGAAAACAGAATTGTGTAGCCTGAAATGCTATGAAAAATAGAATGAAAGCTTCTTACGATGGTCCTCCTCCGCAATAAAATGGTCCTCAAGTTATACTTTGTGGATGGAACTTTATTAACAATCGCGACTGTACCCTTCCGTTTTCTGCATTATTTATTAGCCGTGTTCATTTATTTTCGCACCTATTTTTTTGTTTCCGCTTAAGGGGAGATTTCCACCTGGAGGATTTTTTTCTGAACCTCTTTCTCTCTCATGTTTAGCCCCATTGCTTGTGAGATTTAAAGAAGCTTGCCCCATTAGTTTGGCGATTTTAAGAACCCTCGCCCCATTTCTGTCAATTTTAAGACCATTCGTGCCATTTAGGTGTCGATTTTTTCCTGGCGAGCGATAGCAAGCCTGTAATTTAAGGGGAACCGGCCTTCGGCTGGGACATTTTTCTACCGAAAAATGTAAAAATTTATCTTGAAAGGGGGTCAAGGGGGAGTAATTTTAAGCTTGATGGAAGTCTAGATAACCAACTAAAAACCTCCCCTTAATATCCTACACATTAAATTACCTTTATCCGCATTTGATGATCCTGCTCCTTGTGAATTATGTTCAGATTAATCATGACGAAGCTTTGTTCTCTAGTACCCCCCCCCCCCCCCCCCCCGGCCGACTTCGTCCTCATCAACACTTCCATTCTTGTATCTAAGCTTAATGGTTCAACTCCAAAAAAATATTGATCCCGCCATTTTATTTATTTTATTGTTCTGGCTGACTGACTAAAATCGGATAATGATAGACGAAACAAAGGGAGGAATTGCGTCGCCGTATATTAAATGGCTTCATTTGCTTAGCAATTATCTTTAGATATCAAAGGGGTATACAAACTTTCCATGAACTCTCAGAATACAATTGGTCCTTTCCAAAGTGGATGATTTCGTCCAATGAGTGCCCAAATAAAGTAAAAAGTCTTCATCCTAGTGAAAGGATTTGTATGTCGCCCTAATAATATTTGATTGTTTCTTGATAAAATACATATTGCTTTCATTCACCTACTTAATCATTTCCATAGTATGACTATTTGTCTTTCGGAATACCCTGTCTTGTTTTTCACACAAGCATACTCGCATACTCACTCTCACTCTCTCTCTCTCAAACCTAATAATCACTTTTGATTGTCCATATCATCTTCCTCCTTCTCTTTCACACTTACTCCATCACATGATCTCTCTCTCTCTCTCTCTCTCTCTCTCTCTCTCTCTCTCTCTCTCTCTCTGTCTCCCTATATTTACTCTAGGACGTTCTCATCCCCGTATTTCTCCCTCTATCTCTTCCCTATCCCTTTATCGCATGATTTATGAAGTTTAATTAAAAGTGTATAGAATAATGCGACCATATTATTCAATGCCCTCCCTCGCTTTTGTGCAAGCTCGCTGATATATTTCTTTCTTGACGCTTAATCGTTAATTAAACTTCCGTGCAGGGGGGGGGAGAGAGAGAGAGAGAGAGAGAGAGAGAGAGAGAGAGAGAGAGAGAGAGAGAGAGAGAGAGAGAGAGAGAGAGAGAGAGAGAGAGAGAGAGAGAAACATGGGTAAGAGAGCATGGGAGTCCAAAATAATTGTGCATATATACATATACAGTATATATACATATATATATATATATATATATATATATATATATATATATATATATATATATATATATATATATATATATACATATATATATATATATAAATATGTGTATGTATGTACCGGTATATATATATATATAATTATATATATACATATGTGTGTGTGTGTGTGGGTGTGGGTGGGTGTGGGTGGGTGTGTGTGTGTGTGTGTGTGTGTGTGTGTGTGTGTGTGTGTGTGTGTGTGTGTGTGTGTGTGTTCAATCGACCATTGAAACATATACATTCACACGAAAACTATTTCGCCGGCGCAATTATCACTGACTGATCGATTAAGCTTTGAAGTATTGTCCTAGGTCCCATACATGTTTGAGTTGAGGTAAACCACATGTAATTTGCTAGCATTGATTTCGTCAATTATGGATTGGTAGCTTTTGATAACAAGGTATGCAAATCAACGTCTGTATCATAATGTTAAACAACAACAAGATATTATGACTAAATGCTATGTACCTCTACCTTTACATAATGGTTTGGGGCGACAGGTGAGTGTTATATTAGTATCAAAGAGGAAATATCTATTTCTACTGTAATGAACTTGTCTCTTCCTTATGTTTATTACACTCTGTTACGATGATGAAAGGGCTGTTTAAAACATTCACATTTAATAATAAAAACGCAGACGAATAATTATAACATGCATTAATAACCCGTTATTATTTCAGGGTGTTCTGTGATGGTTTGGTTCGTGTACCTGGCTCACAACCAAGAAAAATCAAGATCGATTCCCGAGCAGCATGAGACTGATGGACAGTCTCCTTTCACCCGACTCCTCTGTTCACTTACCAGTAAATAGGAACCTGGATTCAGCGTACATTTTAAGGGTACAGAGTTAATTTATCAGTGTATTAATGTATCATTGGTTTAGTTTTCTCCCTAGACATCAATCAAGCTTAATAAATTATCCTCAAGATCCCCTTTCGAGAAAAATGTGTGTGGCACGAATGGTTTTGATACTGGTAAAGAAATGGTACGAAAGGTCTTAAAATCGACAAATTAATGGGGCGAAAGTTTTATAATCTCAAAAGTAATGGGGATAAACATTAGGGAGATGGGGTTCCAGAAAAGAAACTACCTCTCCATTAAGGTTCAGCCTGGGTAGGTATAAGCTGTGGTAACCAGGATAACATCATGCAGTACCCCGTGTGTACTATGGGGGGCCTGGCTGGGTATTCGCTCACCACAGACTCCAAACGGCAAAGACGTAAGAGAGGTGAGCCACGATAAAAGCTCACCCTAGGGTAACCCCTGTATTGACTGTTTGTGTTTACATTATGCTTTTGTAATAAAGAAAACAATATATACATAAATATATAAATATAAAAATACAAATATTTGTTTCTGGGTTACTTGCTTAGATACTAATTGCCTACAAATCAATGTAATGTTCCCAAGTCTTTAAAGGGATTGGACTATTTATGAATAGATTTCTCGAGCGTTTCTCTCTATATCCCTCTCCCTCTCCCTCTCCCTCTCTCAAGAAAATAAACAACCACACACACTACTCTACAAATAAAGAAATTCATATACCGGAATTTAGAAGTCACTAATGAAAGATATCTCAAGTTAAAACATACATTAGTACAGAATATGGGAACAAATGTCAAGGTTTGAATTCACTTGGTTGCTCAACCACTGGTCTGTCACGTATCTTCACCCTTTCAATATGAATAATCTTACTCAGTCTGAGCATTATCGCTGGAAGACACAAAACAACAGTCCTCCAAAAAGTGCAAAACAAGAGATTGCAGGGTTACCTAAGATCACTGCCAGACCAAATACAATAAATGAGAAAGCACAGTAATATATACATAATTTGAATAATATTACTCTCCCTGGGCACAAATTTGGCAATTGTAAAAGTACAGAGGAGTGAAATATTCTCCTAGATCACTATTATATCAATTATAATGAATAGTAAAACTACCGGTAACTGTGTTTCTAAAACCAGTTTTAAAATGTGCGTATAACTAAGAAGGTTGATATTGTCAACTACAACTACTAATACTAATACTACAACTACTACAATTCAGGTACTCGAAAACAGGAGCGAAATTCACATGTATTTAATCCTAAGTAGATCAATAATATAAGAATAAAATCTTCTATCTAATAAGCTAAAGCTATATATTATTACTCAAGAATATCCATGAGTTTCATCGTACAAATATAACTATGGATATTAATAACTGTTAACTCCTTCAGCACCATGACGTAAATTTCATCATATTCTGGTTACCGATAGACAATATTCTTTAGCTTCTAGGACTCAAATGGATGAATACGATCTCAATAAACCCTCAGAATAATATAAGTCCTTATTAAACTACATAAAGTAGTCTAATTTTAGCCATAATCAAAGGTAAAAACACGTCATCGTGCTGAACGGCTTAACCATTTATGTACCGGCGATGTCTTTTCAATATTATTCTAGCTACTATTAAACGATTTTACACAGATATCCCTACCTTTACCTACAACTACACACCCACCTATCTACAAACACACACAGACACATACAAAGAGTCAAATAGTGGCTATGTTTCTGGACGATATACAGTATATATACATATATATATACATTATATATTATATATAATTATATATATTATATATTATATATAATTAGAGAGAGAGAGAGAGAGAGAGAGAGAGAGAGAGAGAGAGAGAGAGAGAGAGAGAGAGAGAGAGAGAGAGAGAGAGAGAGAGAGAGAGAGAGAGAGAGAGAGGAGCGAGAGGAGAGAGAGAGAGAGAGAGAGAAAGAGAGAGAGAGAGAGAGAGAGAGAGAGAGAGAGAGAGAGAGAGAGAGAGAGAGAGAGAGAGAGAGGTTGAGGGAGACACTAACAGAGAGAGAGAAGAGGAACATCCAGTGATACTCCAAAAGGCTGACCTCTCCTGAGCGCTATACCACCTCCCCCACCACCATCGTCGTCTTGTGTCTGTGTACCCTAGGGCCCGTTCCTTGCTCCCACATCTTTTGCTCCCTCCACCAGCATCACCTACTCTCATTTCTATCGCCTTGAGACTCCCTATACCTTTAATCCTCCTCCCATCCTCTCGAATATTAGGTAATACAGAGGCTAGCGATGTATAGTACGAATGTTTAGAGCTAATAATGCAACACGGTTTTTTAAGATCGGTCAAAGAGGAAAGGTGGGAGTTCGCCGTCCTCGTACGCGTCGCAAAGAACGACGCTGATTGGTCGGTCGGCATCGTAAATCAGGCGCACGTCATGTTGTGTGAAAATTACGAGGTCTCAGCCCATTCGTCACAATGTCCGGGTATACTTCTCTCATTCTCTCTCTCTCTCTCTCCCTCTCTCTGTTTACCTTGACATACCCATACCAGCTGGGTATCATGGGTAGTGATCAGGGTATAATGTAATCTTTCGAACTCTTATTTTGATTCCTTCTACATGAATAAAGAATGCCAAAGAAGATTGATTTTCATTTATTTTAAATATATTAAAAATGCCTATATACCAGATTATGATAAATATGTATAACATTACGTGGTATATAATGTGATATAATAAGTATATAATAAGGGCATAGACAAATAAATATAGGGATGAGAGTGGTTTTCTTGGACTCCGCTCGGCCTCTTCCTAACACCTGCTACGGGCAGCTTCTCTGTACAGTCGTGCTCATGATTAACAGAACACCTAACGAATAATAATAACACGTGAGCGTTAACTAGTGAATCCCAGCAATATGATGTGTGTAGCTCAAGTGGTTTATCAAAATAGTTCGTCAGAGTATCATAATTGTGGTTCCAAAAAACTTTCCAGAAATTCCTGACCACGACTGTACATACAATCGCCCGTGTAATTTTGCGTACTATAATTTACTTTAATTAGGAAAGGCAACCTTTGGAATTCAATAATTGTGGGAGTACATTTATATAAGTATTAATTAATCTACTAACTTAACTATTGACACACAAATACAATCCGCATGAGAATCATAGTAATTTTATTGTTATTGCTTAAATAACCTGGGTTAAGCGAAATGTGGTTAACCGTGCAACCAGAACCAATTGGTGGTACAGTCGCGCTAATAAATGATTACTCGGCACCAAGTAAGTTTTGATCAATAATGTGTATCAGCAATATCTAAGCTTCATTTCTTCATATCGAGTAAAATATACAAACATGTTCCTACACTTACCCACCTTATTCAACATATGACAGACATTAATACAACACAAAGCGAGCCAAACGTAATGACAGCTGGGATATGACTTATTAGCGCGACCGTACATTCAGAAGGTTTATGCAGTCACTCATAAACATGCCTATACCTTTATGTATTTTACAATGCAAATACAGAGGCAACACACTAGATTAGAGGTCCAAAGAAACTAGATTAAATTCGGTACGTATTCTTCGTACAGTGGTTAAATAATAATATGCCTCAATTTGTGCACAACAAATGTTAGCCATGCATCAATATATAAGTATGACCTTCCCTAAGTACGAGAAGCACACAAGGTCCAAAACTTATTAAATGAACGAATTTACAGCTATAGACAAGAGTTTTACTAAACCTTGATTTACTTTTAACCACACAACGATAATTAGTACGTTTACAGTTATCAGGTCATGTGGTATTGTTTTTATATGATTTTGCTGCATTGTGTGTGAAAATTAAAGTTCTAAATTTAGTACATTAATTCGAATGCAAACATTTCGAAAGTTTCGTGCTGAATTGAAACTTCTTATACATTCTTTACCTGGTATTTGCATCTCGGAGGATATTTACATTTTTCGAGGCTTCATAATATATCCTAATTAATGACCGCGACTGCACATGATCAGGTAGTTGGTAATAGTCAATGGTCTTTAGTTGCTCTCGATAAGCCTAAGCCCCTTGTTGTCATCTACTACATATAATCATATGTTCCGTTATGCTATGTTTGGGCTGGTGTTCTATGATACAAACCAGAGAACTGCCAAATATATAATCATAATCAAATATTTAAAACTTATATTCTGATAAATAACCATCCAAATTGAGCCAATAATGCTTAGTGAAAGGAACACTATATTAAATACCGGTATCAAAAGCACTCCAAAGGCTATTTCATGCTAATCTCCGCCAAGCGATTTTATACATCGTTGGAATTACCTTCAGATTCAAGGGGTTAGGCGAGGGTAAGGAAAGGATCGACTATGTTGGCTTAGCTTACAATTGATTAGGCTATGTTAGCTGCTAATGTGGACAAGGTTAGGTTAGGTTAGCTTAGTACTGCATTGATTTTGCAAATGTCATCATTCATTCAGAAAATTAATAGCAAATGACACACACACACAGGCAGGTAATTTGAGCATAAATCCAAAGACGTTATCCTAACCCTTTACAATTCCTTAGTCCGCCCTCTTCTGGAATACTGCGTTCAATCCTGGCGCCCTTATTACCAAAAAGATATAGACAAGCTAGAACGAGTTCAACGTAGTTACCAAATTGATACCTAGCCTAAAGAACAAACCATACGAGGAGCGTCTTAGATAATTAAATAAATTTCCTTTAACCCAGCGCAGATTAAGAGGTGAGTTAATTCAAGTGTTCAAAATCATCAAAGGCATCGACAATATGAACTGTAGTAAGTACTTCACTATCGACCAATCTAATTACACGCGGGGAAACGGTTGCAAAATTATTGGTAAATCTTTTAACTCACACGAATCTAAGAATTTCTTCTTCAATCGAATTGTCAACTTATGGAATGGGCTTCCCCGAGACGTTATAGACTGCAGCACCGTTGATTCATTTAAACTTCGCCTAGACAAATATCTCGCATCACACCCGCGACGGACTGCGTTTGTAAATGAATAACTTTATTTTATCAGCCCCCACCCCCATCAGTTACTAACCCATCTGTCCCCTGACGAACTTGCTAAATTAGGAACGGAGAAAGACACAATAGATTACGAGTGCATTCAATCTTTAAGACAAATTAAATCAACAATTAGAAAACAATAAAAGGATGCAGAACTTTTTATGATGCAAAAAAAACACGCGAATACTGCAACATTCTATCACTATAATAACGTTGCACGGCGAACTAGCTTCATATACGGAAACTTAAGAAGTGCTTGGAAGGACTCCTTGTGCACACGACTTAGGTTAGGATATTGTTACATGTGGGAACTTGGTGTTCCTAAAGGAGAACACGAAATATGTTGTCAACTATGTAAACAACCAAGAAGTCATACCTTAAATCATTATATACTGCACTGCCAACACCTAGCGAAATATAGAAACAATGTCATAGATAAGGTCGATGAACAAATTATATGGATGTTCAATCATAATATGATTACTCAAATAATAGCCAAATGCAAAAAAATACAATACATCGTAAGGTAAATATACATAAAACAAAGTTTAGGATTTAGTGTTATGATTATTATGTAATTGATAGCCTCATTATATCATTATTGTTATTATAATAATAAATGTGTATGTATACACTGTATATTGTGAAATTTGTGTGTTATTGTATGAATGAATGTGTGTATATGTATGTATGTAGGTATATGTACATGCATGGGTGTGTGTGTGTGTGTGTGTGTGTGTGTGTGTGTGTATGTATATGTGTATATATATACTGTATATGTATATATGTGTGTATATATGTAGGCATGTGCTTATGTATTAAACTGGAGTGGGAGGGTCATTCTATGACATTAAGGAAAGTAGAAGGATTATAACAAACCAGCGCTAAGCCTAAGCCCAGCTTAGCTAAGGGTCCTTCTTAAACAGTTAGGGACAACTGGTTTGCTAACAAGTATAGAGATAAAAACTTACTAAATGTTGCTTTCATGTTTGTGTTTATATTGTACATGTATAATATGAGTAGGGTAAAAGACTGTTTTACCACCTTTGCCATTTTGAGACGTGTAATTATGTATTCCCATGTATTTATGCTTTCTCAATAAAGAATCAAATCAAATCAAATCTGTCCCCTACTAACTTCCTAATCCTGCCATGGACATTAGTTCCAGGGCAGTAGTTCCCTCTCCAATGTTCGCTTACCCACTCTAAACCACTGTTTGGACACATGATTCCTCCGTATTTTGGAGGACAAGCAGCCTAGAAGGGTCACTAGTTATGTTGTTGCTTGATTTCCTTTGTACTCCTTTGTACCCTTTAGCTGTATCTACTAACATATCGCCAAGTCTATGTATGATTTGGCTTGTTTAGTTAAGTACTGTAGGCCTATAAGTTTATATTTTCATCAAACGGTCTTCCCAGACGTAATGATAATACTTATCCAAATTAATTGCTAACATTCCTAAGTTTCGTTTCCTTATTTGCCAAGCTGTATAATAGTAGTTTTTTCCCTACCAATTTCATTTTAAGCACATCTCATTAATCAGTTTACCAACCTACCTATTTCTCAATATACCAGTCTCAGTCAAGTTTATTTTTTTATGTTTTATTTAACTACATTTAGACCATTTGCTCCCACGTGTGAAACACCTCTCAGAGGCAACAGGTTAAAGAAGCGAAAGACCAGAGAGTTATTGATTTCATGCTTTCAAGTAGAAATGAGTGCTGGTGAATTTTAACTAAAGTTGATTTCAACGACCATATCTCGGACATTTTAGCAGTATGAGAGCATTTTTAATATTCATCAGTTTCATATGTGGTGACCCATTATTTCATCTAATATCAGCCCCCATTAGACGATTTTATTCAGCCTATAAAGGATCTGTGGGAGTTAGAGAATTAAATGAAAAGGTGTGTTTACCTTTTTGGTTCCTAATGATTCTTCCTGTGTTAAACATAATATATAAGGTTAGTCATGGTACTAAAGGGGTTAATCATTAACGTCCTACTAGGCCAAATATCCTTTAACAGAAAAGGTTTTGCACAAATAACTACTGGATAATTTATGTTATATTTTCCCAGACTGTTTCCTGATATGACCGAAAGGCGCTTCTCAATTTTAGCTTAACTAATAAGGAAAGCCAGAGGTCCCTGATGTGATTTTTGGATACAAATAGCATACATTTTTGCTTAAATGGAATACTAAGATTACTAGGTTACAGTAAAGTGGCATTATACAACATGAATATTTATTAGAATTCATTATTATTTTTGGCACTGTACACAAATAATTTCGTTGTTATAATAAATTTAAGATATTAAAGTTTAATTACTTAATTATAAGTATAGTTATTGCCACATGGATAAGTTTTATTGTCTATTTTAAGCTATATGTACAGTATATTGATGGGTCCTCTGTATTGTTTTAATCGGTCATAATTTCCCTCTTGGGTATTACGATTTGCATGGCCAATAAGAATGCTCACATAAGCCACATATCCGACAAGCTTTATCAGATGCTTTGGATTGTTGGTTAGATAAGAGCTATTGTGACCATCGAAAATCTTGTCAGGGCCCATAAAGATAATTTACAATATAATAATTTTCAACCTTTTAATCTTGGATGGCTTTGTTGAGCAAATGTAAAGTTTTGGATGTCCTTATCAAACATAACGTCCGTAGATGTGAGAGTTGAGCGCGCCGGACTCCTCAGAGAGTTGTGTTGGCTACTGGCTGAAGTAATGGCTGAATGAATGGCGGACTGATTGACTCGCTTAAGGGGAGCTTGGGTTTTTTCTGGACCCCCTTCTCCCTCATGGTTTAGCCCCATTAGCTTAGCGATTTTAAGACATTTTGTGCCTTATAGGTGTTGATTTTTTTTGGCGAGCAATAGCGAGCCTATAATTAAGGAGGCCGAGACAATCTTACCGAAAATTTTACAAATTCATCTCGAAAGGGGATCTTGCAGGTATTTGTTTAAAGCTTGAAGCATTTCTTGGGAGGAAACTAAAGTATTAAATAAATAAATATATGTATAAATAAACATATAAATACACATATAAATTAAATATACACAAATAAATACACGGCAGCTTTTGTACTCAACATTCGATGATCAATATTTGTCTGGCAATTTTTGTTTTAATAATCTGCACTATTATCGGGAACTATAACCTGTGGGCGGGTGCCCAATCCCAAAAGGGGTTGAAATAGGGGAGCTATCCCCCCGCTAAAGGCGGCTTTCTAGGGCCTTTCCTAGCTGATGCCGAAAGGATTGAGTTCTAGTCATGTGGTGATGGGCTGGTCTATCAGAGTGAGAGCTGAGCGATCTCTGCCATACCCATAGCTTACTCTGACTGTTCCTTTTACTTATATATTTTCTAGATCTCAAGTGACGGCGTCTCTTCCGTGGATTGACCTCCCAATCTACCAAGATTGGAAGCTAAAGCGTCACATTTTTCCTTTGCCCCTCAACTTTCTCTTCATAATTGCTGAGGGGCACAGGGCCCTGGGTTGGGCTTTGGTTTCCTGGGCGTTTCCGCACCCTCCTCAGCTCCCCGCCATGGAGTGGCTTCGGTCACCCAGGCTTTATTGTGGTCGGCAGGGAGGGTTCTGTTGGGGCGCTTGGTTATGGCCTTGGCCTTGCTCGGGGCCTTGGGGCTGTTCGGTCAGGCAGCTTGGGGAACAACAACAACAACAAACTATAACCTGTTCCAAACAAAACTCTTGAACATTAACCTCTAAAACTCATAAAAGACTAGAGTAATCGAGCTAATATTTCTACCATTTGGGAAGGGTAAACAAGGGTGGAAATGTACTGTCCATTTGCTCTAGCCTTTTTACAGTTACAGAGGTTAGGATTCACGATTTCTGGACTACCTACTTGGAACAGTGTGTAGACTGAGAATAGGGAAATTTGACCGACAGACATATTGACAAAAAATGACCTCATAAGCTGCCAGACCAGTGTTGAGGATATATGTTCAGGGGAAAAGGGTTCG
>CM064519.1:32232198-32242198 GCA_032716605.1 Paralithodes platypus
GGTGGGGGTGTTGGTGTTGTAAAGGTGGGGGTGTTGGTGTTGTAAAGGTGGGGGTGTTGGGTGTTGTAAAGGTGGGGGTCTTGGGCGTCATAAAGGTGGGGGTCTTGGCTGTCATAAAGGTAGGGGTGTTGGGTGTTATAAAGGTGGGGGTGTTGGGTGTTATAAAGGTGGAGGTGTTGGGTGTCATAAAGGTGGAGGTGTTGGGTGTCATAAAGGTGGAGGTGTTGGGTGTCATAAAGGTGAGGGTGTTGGGTGTCATAGAGGTGGGGGTGTTGGGTGTCATAAAGGTGGGGGTGTTGGGTGTCATGAAGGTGGGGGTGTTGGTGTCGTAAAGGTGGAGGTGTTGGGTGTCATAAAGGTGGAGGTGTTGGGTGTTATAAAGGTGGGGGTGTTGGGTGTTATAAAGGTAGAGGTGTTGGGTGTTATAAAGGGAGATGTGTTGGGTGTCATAAAGGTGGAGGTGTTGGGTGTCATAAAGGTGGGGGTGTTGGGTGTCATAAAGGTGGGGGTGTTGGGTGTCATAAAGGTGGGGGTGTTGGGTGTCATAAAGGTGGGGGTGTTGGGTGTCACAAAGCTGGAGGTGTTGGGTGTCATATAAAAAACGCAAATGTATTAAGTCATACGAGCTAGTAAACAAGGTTTGTCGCATAATTTTGACAAATGCATTCATTAATATCGTGGTACTAGACAAACACACGGGTTCGCCCAGAAAAAAATCGACACCTGAATGGGGTGAAGCGCCTTATAATCGCCAAACTAAAGGGGTGACAATCTTAAAATCTCTAAACTAATAAAACGAAACAGGGGAGTACCAAAAAGCCCTCCCTCGGCCCAAGTAGGATTAAGGGCGGCAAAGAAGAAATGCAACCATACAAAAGAGAAAATAAATAAACACCATCCCCCCTTAAAATGACTGGACACAACAGAAGAAGGGTCAAGTCCAGCCGTAACACTCTGGACAATAGCCTCATCACACACCCATCACTCGGATCACACTCACACTCCTACTCTCACTCCCCCACCCGTCAAGAGTGGATATATAAACCGGATATTGTTGATAAGCTGGTTAACATTATCGTTGCGACATTATTGCGTTTTTATATAACTAATATGTTACTCTCTTTTCCCCAGATAGGCTACACGAAAGACCACTTGTAAATTAGTTATTTTACTAACCCAGCTGTCTTATCCTGCCACGGACAGTACCTGGACAGTACTTCCCATTCAAATTTTCTTCTACCCACTCTAAGCTACGTTTGGAAACTTAAGCATCAGTGTTTTAGAGGGCAAGCAGCCTTGAGGGGTGGCTAGATCTGTTGTTGCTTTATTTCCTTCGTACTCCTTTGTCGTCTTGAGTTATTATGATACTGTTAAATAATTATAGAGTTTTCATTGATATTGCCATTTCCGAGCACTACATTATTAGTTTGTTTCATAGATTAAGAAAGACGCCTCCTCAGACATCCTTCAAGCAATAAGTGTACAATTTTAGATAAACAAATGTTCTAGCCGAAGGCCGATTTCTCCTAAAGTGCAGGCTCGCTATCGCTCGCCCGGAAAAAATCAACACCTTAATGAAGTAAAGTGTCTTATAATTGCCAAACTAATGACGTGAAACGGAGTATCCAAAAAGACCCTCTATGTACCAAATAGGATGGGGAGGGCCAGCTGTTATCATTAGCTCGGTCAAATCGGAGTCTGTTTTGACGGAGAGTATGTGATCGTCGGTGTGTCTGGCAGACAAAGATAACAATGATAGCAAATTTTGCTTTCATTGTTATCTTTGTCTGCCTCTTTTTTTAGCGAACAGAATTTAAGCAAACATTTTGGAGTCTCACGTCAGTGGGCCAAGATTGTGATCAGCTTAAGCCATTATAATATTTTTGTTTTAAACATCGGTGAAAGATGCTATTGGCTCCTTTGAGCAAGGGGATAGTAGGCTGGACTCCAGGTATAGCCTCAATGTTTCCTGAACAATGTTTCGGCTTCTCAATACATCATAATTATAAAAGCTGCATTTTATTCATAAACTATTCTTGACGAAATACGCCGAAAAGTTACATTTGTCCTAACTAATGTCTACATTAACTCTAGACTGTAAAGAAAGCTTGCCATTTCCCTTTCTTTACTCGTACCATCAGCGTCAATCCCTTGTACTCAAAAAGTCATAATGCACCTGTTACCCTCGACATTACCTCCCAAAAGTAACCTCATCTTTGCCATAATCTGGTACTAGAGAACATGTCTACATATCTCGTCAGCATGGTTTGTTTGCAAAAGGTGCAGGACATCTGAAATCTCTGAAATACAGAAGCATTGCAGCATAAAAATGTAAACAGCTATGCTATCTACTTCTAGTATGACCAGCCCTTATAAAGATATAATATGCATATTAATTGAGCAAGGAAAATGCAGGTAACATTATAAACCACACGTTGATTTAAATATAAGAAAACACATACGTAGCACATACAGCTAGCACACAGACTCCAACTGAGACAAGTATTTTTTTACGTGGGCTCATAAAAATATATATAAACCTTGAGGACGATGAGAATATAAACAGGTCTTTGCTGGGAAGCTTGATTTATCACCAAGTTCTAGCGTAATAAAAATTAAATAGTATTAACCTTATATACGGTATTTTTTTAGATCAGTTGTATGTACAAAAAAGGTTACAAATCATCCTAAGCATATTTAAGCTGTGACCACTAAGCAGTTACTTTACCTCAACTACTCTGATTTAAAATTGTCTTACATCAATATTAAAATTTAAGAAACACTAACGTACATTAAACTTCATTATTTAAATGTTTGAAACTGTCCTTTCATGACTTATCGTCCCCTTCCCCACCACACAGAGATAAGAGAACGCAAACCCAGAAGTCAACTAATCTTTAAACACAAACACAAAAAGACTGTCACATTCTCTCACACTAAACACTTTGTCAACAATAAAGCTAAGACAAAACACACAAGTAAACCGGAAACAGATATACACAGATATATACATACCTGCAGACAAGCAAACGAATGAGAACTTACACTCTCTTTCTCTCTCATTAGCGCGCTTACACACACACACACACACACAGTTAAGATCAATATTATCAGTAACGCAAACCTCTCAGAATTTGTATATCACCAACAATAATTGCATACTGTTCCAAGTTCAGAAGTTACTTCCACTGTGAATATTCTCAAAACCTACGTGATATCGAATGGTCAAAATTTAGGTCCTAAGGATAAAGCAGACTGTAATTTTAATGCTGCATCTAACTTAAAAACAAACCACACCTTTGTACAGTGTGCTGTAAACTTAAGGAATACAGTTGAATCTGATAAGTTTTGCAACTGGTTCGACTCTCTCAGACTTCCGGGAATATCAGTGTAGAAGCACCTTGAATATCTTTCAGATTAGCTTGGTGTGGCTCGCCCTCTCGAACCTGTATCGTACACTCTCGTCATCTCGACGAGTATTCTCAGACATTATGCACTTTCATGTCACATTTTTCACTTACTAGGTATTGTGCCCCCTATGTAATTTTAATATGGGAATTTGCATACAGTACATTGCTAATGCATTGGATACAGCAAGATGATTTTCTGTATATTTTCTGTTTTCTTTCTTTCTATGTGAATGAAGGAGACTAAAAACAGACTACCTGTAACGACTGTCTCCCCAAAAGCCTAAAGAGTGACAGAGCCAAAGTCAAGATGCGTTGGAGTCAAAATGCCTGGACACACAAGATTTAAAGCAGTCTAAATCATACAAGGAAAGATTGATTGAGGGAGAGAGTTCCAGAGCATACTTTTTGAGTTTAAGGAATGAATAAGATTGTTTGTTTATTCTTGGGTTGGAGAGCTGGACCAAATAGGGGTGGGATTGTGTTGAAAGGCGGGTGCTTCCTAATCGCCGTAAGGGAGGGGGTATGCACTGATAGCTCTGAAGAACACTGATTGCTGTAATAGTAATAGAAGAGTCAAAGATATGCAACATTGCAGCATGTACAAATATATTGTAGGGAATTAGTAGGAGGTGGTGAATTGATAAGACCGATTGCTTTTCGAGAAGTACGGTATGGGGGAGAAACCACCCCACACAAAAATACAAATGCAATCAATACTTGATACATGGGGGCACTGTGCCCCTGTACAGAGCAAGAAGCTGTATGGAGGTAAAGAATACATGGAGACAGTATAATACACCCAATCTATGGGAAGCCATTTTAGCAAGAGTGGTGATATGATCTTTCCAGGAAAAGGGTATAGGAAGAAGAGACCCCAAGGACATTGAGACAAGATGAGGGTGGGATTTGTGTATGGTTGAAGAAAAAGGGATAGTCGTGTGGGAGATTGTGACGGGTAGACAGATGGAGATATTGGGTTTTGGAAGCATTGAAAGTAACAAGGAGGATTCCGTACGTCTTCTTAGTATTTAGCCCAGAGAGGGTAGAAAGTACATCCTTAGAAGAGATTATGATATCAGGCATAAGTAAGCAGGAGGGGGATGGAGAAGGAGGAACAACGCTAGCATCATCCAAGGTTGAGTTTTTAGCGATAATTTGAGTTCAGCTTTGTCAGAGAAAGACGTGGCAGTCGTGCCATCAGAGTGGAAAAGAGGAGGAAAAGATTATTTGAAACTTAACAGTTTCAGATCATTGTAATATCACATATCAAACAAGTACCAAACATACTCATAAACACATGAAGACACATACACGGGCATCCTGATAGCCAAACAAAGCACAACAAAGCACAAGGCACGGACAGACACACATACCTACACTTATTCCGACAACAAACAAAGCACAACACACACACACACACAGACAGACACAAACACAAGGACAGGCAACAAAGCACAACACACAGACACAAACACCATGACAACCAACAAAGCACAACACACAAACACAGACACACGCACACACACACACGCGGTGCCAGCCTGGACGTTGACGTATCACCCCTGACGTGTCGCGCAAATTGAAAGGGCGCGCCGTCTGCCCTCGGATAATTAGCCCGCCGTGTTTTGTGTTGTTTCCGAAGTTGGCACACTGTTGGCACTCGCGGGCTCTCTCGCTCTCTTATTCTCCCTCGCTCTCTTATTCTCCCTCGCTCACTTATTCTCCCTCTGTTATATACAGGGTGTTCCAAAAGTCTGTCACTTTCTAAGAACTCATATATCAAGAACTACAAATGGAAGCAACATGAAACTAGTACCATTTAAAAGCTAAAATCGTCAAGTTTTCTTCTGTTAATTTTGTTTTTTGTCTCTTTTCAGATCCAGTAGTGTCGTTCACAAAACAAGAGAAGTCGTTTTGCGTCCTAGAATTCGCTAAAACAGAGTCATGGACACGTGTTCAACGCAAATTTCGTACAGAATCTACAAAGCAGACAGACGTTCCATTTTGAATTGGCACGCAAAATTTAAGGAGGGGTGTTTGTGCCCGGCAAAGAAAACAGGACGCCCCTTAACTTCAGATCAAACGGCGCGGCGCGCACATTGAACATCTGTAAAAAAGTTTAATACAAAAAAAAAAATATCTTGCACTTTTGAGTTCAATTTTTTAGTACAGAAACTTGAAAATATTAATATAAATTGTGTTTTGATATCCTCCATAGTTATTAAGATATAAAGTGTCGTAATGTGACATATACTTTTGGAACAGTTATAAAAATCGCCACCTGTAAGCGGCACCGATTAGCGTGTCGCCCATCGGTAATTTGTGTAGGTTTTTTTCCCCTAGACAGGTTGCCCGCTAAGGCTATAGAGTCCCATCCACCCGGAAATACCCCTTTCAGATACCAGGGGGACAGCTATCACCAGAGACACCCCTATTACAGGGGGACAGCTATCACCAAAGACACCCCTACTACAGGGGGACCACACCCCTTTTAGATAATAGGGGGACAGCTATCACCAGAGACACCCCTATTTCAGGGGGACCGCCCAACACCATAGACAACCCTAACCTATAGGGGAGTGGAGGAGGAGATGTACCCGAACTCTTCTGGGGAGCCCAGGGACCCTGACTCAAACATCAGGGGAAAGAGGGTGAGGCTGTGCCATTCAGGGCTGTACTGGGGACTGGTCAGTGCAGGAAAAGGACCTTGAAGCCCCACACTATGAAGGGGACCGCAGTGCGCAAGAGGGCCATGGAGGACGAGGAGTTCAAGCAACCCGACTCGAGTCCCTCACACACCATAGCTAGGCCCTCGCCATCACCAATACCAATCCCCACACCACCTACCCCTTCTCATCCTCCCCCACTCACTTGCCCTGCAATCCGAACTACTCTGTCTGTGTGTGGTGTATGTGAATTAATATCTCCAAACCCAGAAAACTCTACACATTATTGTTAGGCTCTCTTATTTTCCCTTGCTCTCTTATTCTCCCTCGCTCTCTTATTCTCCCTCGCTCTCTTATTCTCTCGCTCTCTTTCTCTCGTGAAGTTTTGCAGGTCTTCGAAAGTCTCCCAAGATTTTCGATTCTCGTAACGACCATGTTTTTGTTGCCTTCGAGATCGTCAGTGTTGGAGCTTCAGTTAACTGATAACATTATTTGTTTGTCTACTTCAATTCTGAAAGTTATAGTTTCTTATTTTGAGTGTTTTATGTAGGGTGTCTTGAGAAGTTTAATATGCCAATAAATGTGTGAAACTATTTACTTTTTACCCACACTCATTCTCTGTCTTATTATGATAGCATTCATTAATCCGTGTTAATAGTCATTTGCATGGCTTTCATACCCACTTAGTATTTTTCTTTATAATTGTCTTTATCTCTTTTTTATCAATTTAATTAACAACAATATTTTTCTTATTGTCTTTCCTCTTTCATTTCCCTACTCTTATTTTTTATCTCTCATCTGCCTCTTATAGTGTTATCATCCATATCTCAACCTGTCTATCATTGCTCATTTGGTCCCTATAATTATTCATATTCACTCTTCTACCTTCTGTCTAAATATTGTTCCCCTCCATACTTTGCATTATTTATCCCTCCTTTTGTATATTCCTCTTTCATTCCCTCTTATCTCTTACAATTTCCCCTTTTTACCACTTCCACATTTCACTCTCTCTCCCACTTCGTCACGACATCCCTATCATTATCGTATCATCCCTTACTCCTATCCCTATCCACAGCATTTTACCAATCTTTCCTTTACTTCTCCTATTATAACTTCTCTTTCATTCCCTCACCGAGTTTTAGTATATCATCGTCTTCCCCTTATTACTACATCCATACTGTACTCTCTTCATCACATCCTTACTACATCCCTATCCTTATCATACCATCTCTCACTCCTCTCCCTATCTACAGTACATACCTCTATCGTATCTGTTCTAATTTGTATCCATTTTACTTTCCTTTGGTGTTTCTATCCCTCGTCGTCTCACCTCTTATATAGACCTCACTCTATCACTTCCCCATTTCCCATAACGTCTCTATCCTTATCACACCATCCCTCACCTATCCCTTATCGTCTCACCTCTTATTCATGCCTCACTCTCTCTATCACTTCCCCATAACCTTCCTATCCTTATAACATCATCCCTCACTCCTCTCCCTATCTGCATCCCTCGCTCACCCTCTCATCTCCCTCCCATTCCCGTATCACTCAGTGCCAGGGCGGTCCGTGGCATCGTGATGACAGATTGGCACCCCCTTCATGTTAAGAGGTGCCAAGCTGCTGGAGGTAAGGGTACAGCAAGAGTATAAATGGCATAGTACTCGTTGCATAGCGAACACAAAAGGGACAATACAACGGTGTATTCAAGATCTATATAATTATATACTTTGAGTTTATTATAGCCCGGATGCTTCAGAACGTGGTTTTAAGGGGTCATAGGTTCGAACTGGTGCAACTATATATTTGCTCGCGACTGTACATTCAGAGACCCTATAACAGTATCACGTAGAAAACTGGTAGAACAAGAGAAAGTCAGAGATAAGGAGGCAACCGATAAAACTGATGATAAATATTTTGATTTTAAAGTTGATGAATAATTATGTAAAACTTCAAGGTGATACATAAATAAAAACAAAACAAGATATCAAGCAAGTTATAAGTTAAAAAGGAGGAGATACTAAAAGACTATCATGATATGAAGCAAATCAACAACAGACTATAAAAATTATGATGTCAATATGTACTGTATATTACAGTTATATCTCCGTTCACTAACACATTCTCCTCATACTAAGCATGTTGATCCTCTGTGTAATCAGCCATCTTATTTGTTCATGACAGAACACAATAACGTCAAAAAAATCTACTAGCTACCAGTAGGGATCTGAATCCGGTCTTTCATATGAGAGCCCTGTTAAAATGTCTGTTTAATGAAGACAAAAATATTTCATTCATGGAACACTCATAGATGGTGGAATGAAGAATTATCAACGAGACGAAATATAATTGGTAATACAGTGAAGGTAATGCATTATGATATATTTGCCTATATAAATGGAATGTGCGAGATAAAATATTAAAAGAAGAGAATGAGGGGTTGCAAAAATAAAAGAAGGCACAATTAACTATTTATCAAGAGGGAAAAGAAAGAATAGTAAACGGAAGAGGGAGAGGACAACCAATAAATGTAAATGAAAGATATAAATAAATTAATAAAGTTGGGAGATGAAGAGGAAAGAGCAATCAGTTAATCTGAGATGAGAAACCGAAATAGGGAAGGGTGGGACAGGTGACTTATGCGAGTTACATTGAGTGCTAAACTTAGACAATAATATATATTATAGTAATTAAATTGCAGTGATTACGAAATTTAACGTGATGTAATAAGAAGTATAATATATGTCAGCATTCTAAATAATGGAATGTATTGCCTACAACGAAATTGTATATGTTATATCACACGACATCACAAAAAAAAGTAGTGCAAACATACACAGGCATACAAATGCAAACAAACATACAGGTTGACACAAATAAACCCACCCGGCAACAAATACGAAATCCTTATCAGATGAAATTCCCTCCAGTTGTTATTAAAGTCCCGACATGATGAATTAGGCAGGAGGGGAGAGGCAGGGGAGGAGGGTGAGGTACAGGGAACTAGGTACAGGGAACGCGACATAACGTTTGTATTTCTTTATTGGCCAAATTGGAATTTCATATCACAGAGATCATTCCGGTCAGCCATTAATCCGGGCAGCAGCGGGCGGGTCACACTTGATTGGCTGATGGTGATTTATGGGCCAACCAATTAGATTGTTTGTCGCGTCGGGTGGGAGGGGCCTGAGGGGAGACCGTTAGGGGTGAACAGGGTCGTATGTAGAGACAGTTAAGACATGTTGCATGCCTAAAGCGGTGTTCTTTTGCATTACACTGTTGCATTCACTATTTGTAATTACTTCAAGAAACCATAGTGAACCGCATTCATAGGAAAGGGTCAACACATATCCGTAACTTTAATAATACAACGATTGACAACTAAAAGGATGATAATAGCATATACTGCAATTGAGAACTTAAGTCTGATTATTCCCCAAAACGGTTGTAAGGTCGAGGGAAGGGGAGTTTGTTTCTTTCCACCTATCGTGGCCTATGACCCGATCTTGGGGCCTTACATGTGTAGTACGGTACAACACTTGCTACAATTCAATTGCAATCTATTCCATTAGCAAAATGCAATGCAATTAACCTGGTATATAATATATGCAAAATATACTTCTTATAGGTATTGTACACTTGTTTTTATCACAGGAATAAAATGTGAGAAGTCTGCCCCCCCCCCAAAAAAACAAAAAAAAAACAAAAAACACAAAAACAAAAAAGCACACACACTTATCATTAATTTGTTAAATATTATTATTCAATTTGGATTGTATCTTGTTTTATCTAATGACAGGCACATTTAAATTAAACAATTATTATTTGTATTATTATTATTATTATATATATTTGTTTAGTGTAACCCAAAACGTAGCACCATGTATTGTTATTTTTATATATAGTAATGATACATATTCTAGA
>CM064519.1:32247198-32379161 GCA_032716605.1 Paralithodes platypus
GGCGGCAAAATTAATGAACAGCAAAGAGTTAAGTAAAAATAAGCGAGGAAGAAAAGAATGCGAACCATTTATAAAGTAAAACAAGGGAAAAACAGGAGTAAAGAAGAAAAACGTACAAACCGAGGAAAAAGAATAAAGAAGATGAAGAAGAGGGAAAGGAAATGAAGAGACAGAAAGAAAAAGGAATACTAAAGTAGGAAGGAGTCATCGCAAAGTCGTCCTCTCTCCCGCCCATTCGTCATATTCAAATGAGTCGGCAACGTCCTCCTCCCCCTCCCCATTTCCATTTTTCCTTTTTTTTCTCGGTTCTCGATTTTTTGGGGGTGCGCCAGAGAGCTTCACGTTTCGTTCTGCAATTCCGTGTATATCTTCTTTTCACCCGCATTACTCATTTAATTTCCCCTCATCATAATTAATGCGATGCTTTTCACTGTTATTTACTTTATCTGAAGTGCTGTATTTACTGAGTAATTGTTCTCATGCTATCTCTATTACAGTTTTATCTTTACATTATAATTTACCATTCTCGAGTCAATAATATTTGTATGGATACTATTTGTATCAGGTTTTCATTTGCTAGGCATCGTCTTGCTTAGGTGTTCATATTTGTGTGCAAGTCCATTTTTCTGGTATACAAAAGTGAATAACATATTCGGGTTACTATATCTTACCTTCGCCAGGTCCAAACATAGATCGTCATACCTTTGTTCTACCTATTACAGAAGGTATGGCAGTTGACTAGCTATCCTTAGGACAGGTACAACCAAGAGCATAAATGGTGATGCACAAATTTGAATTAGTATTGAATGAAAACGTGACAATGCAATTATTTAGTATAGCCCAAATGCTTGAGATCTTGGTTTTAAAGGTTCAAATATTCGAATTGGTGTAACCTTCTATATGCTCATGATTGTACAGCTACAACAACAGTTACTATGCAGTAGTGCCTCATAATACTGTACTCTGATACTATGCTTTTCGGAAAGACATTATGTTTAATAATATTTGATTAGATGAACGAATAGTGACTGAATGAGGTATAGTCGTAGGCACCAAGAAGATTATAACCATTATTTGAACCCTTAACCGTATTTGGTCAAGGGAAGATTTGTATCCCTTGTTTCGCTCCATTAGTTTGGAGATTGTGAGACGTTTCAGCATTAGCTTGGCGATAATAAGACGCTTCACCCCATTCAGCTGTCGTTCTTTGTGCTGGTCGATCGGCAGCGAGCGATAGTGAGTACATCGACAAAATTAATGTACAAATTTGGCTTGAAGGTGGTCTGGGCGGGCATATTCTATTTTGAAGGAATTCTGAGAAGGCATTTTTGTTAGCTTATGGGACAAGCTCAAACACATTGCTCGAAAATGGCAAAAACAAGCAAAATCCTCAATAATAATAAAATAAAATACCATAATAACCCACAAGACGTCGGACCAGAGAGTGTTAAACCCGAATTTTGAAGCATTTGAGATAATTATATTTGATGTTATATTGGCTAACCAGTGTTCAATATCGATTAAAGTGAATGCAACCTATTTACAGCCTGATATTGACCACCAGCATCTTCTTACAGTTGCTTACTCTGTTCATCCTCTCTCTTCTGTCCACATACTCTCTCTCTCTCTCTCTCTCTCCTCTTTCGTCATTACTTCCCCCTTCTTTCCCTCCCCCCACCCAAGTCCCCCCTCCCAGGCTCCAAAGCGTCACCAAGGAATTACCATATTGATAAGGCAAGAGGGAAAAGGGGAAGGGGGAAGGGGGGAGGAGACGAGAGAGAGAGAGAGAGAGAGAGAGAGAGAGAGAGAGAGAGAGAGAGAGAGAGAGAGAGAGAGAGAGAGAGAGAGAGAGAGAGAGAGAGAGAGAGAGAGAGAGAGAGAGAGAGAGAGGGGGGGGTAAGAAATGTTGGATGGTAAAACAAAATACGAAGAGGGTGAACTTATGAAAAGAAAACAAAAATATGAAGTAATGCATCAGAGGAGAGGGATATGAGGAAGAGTCTAAAGAAAACGGAAAGGGAGACTATAAATTCAGCACAGTAGGTCTAATGATGATGTGATAGAGGGGGGGCTTAGGGAAGCAAATTAACCTAATTTATATGCATCATTACGTATAAGAGGAAAACAAGAAAAATCATCACGTTGATATAGACTTGTAAAATTGCTTTGTAAGATGTCGTTCTCATTGTTTAGATAGTGCATAACATACCATCGAGAATGTTCGACGATTACTACTAAAATGCTCGTAATAGTGTTATGCTATTATTATATAGAGTACCGGTGGATAATACATTGATCCATAGTTATTTTAACAATTGTCCCCTCAGGCTATGCACATTGCGATCACAAAATAATTTAAGCGTTTAGATAAAAATATATGCCATTTACGGTTACATTTTGGAGTGATGGCATGCTGGGTTGTTGTGAAAAACTAGATGAATAGTGTAAGGTAGAGTTATCGGCATACGAGTTGATGGAACTAGAGGTACAGTTGAGGAAATCATTAATTAATTATATAAAGAGATCTGGAGAAAGAACAGACCCCTGAGGAACACCGGAGTTGATAGGTTGAGGATGAGAGTGGTGGCCGTCCACAGCCACAAGGAAATTAGAGATAAAGGTACATATGGAGGGATAGAAGCTGAAGGAGGGTAGTTTAGAAATTAAAGATTTGTGCCCGATTCTGATTCTATTGAATGCCTTCGATATGTCTAGAGCAATAGAAAGAATCTCTCCGAAGTCCCGTAAGAAGGACGACTAAGAGTTAGTATGATAAGAAGATCACCAGTAGAGTGACCCCTAAGGAAGCCGTACTGGCAATCTGAGAGTAGATTGAGAAGAAAAATGTCTAAGAAATGTTGAAATAAGAGGAGTATAAATTATTTTGGAAATGCAAGAAATGAGAGCAATTGGACAATAGATGGAGAGTTGAGAGCAATCACACTTCTTTGGGACAGGTTGGATGGGAGCAAACTTCCAGCAAGAAGGGAAAACGTTAGAGGAGAGACAGAGACGGAAGAGTTTGCCTAGGCAGGGAGTCGGCACAGATGCACAGTTTTTTATCACAATAGGAGGAACACAATCCGGTCGGTGGGTGGTCCGTATGCCTTCTTAGTATTTAGCCCAGAGAAGGAAGAAAGTACATCTTTAGACGAGATTAGGATATGAGTAGGAGAGGGGATTGGAGAATGAGAAATAGCACCGAAATCATCCAAGGTTGAGTTTTTACCGAAAGTTTGGGTGAAGAGTTCAGCTTTTTCAGTGGAAGAAGTGACAGTAGTGACGTCAGAGTGGAAATAGGGAGGGAAAGATGAGAAGGAAAGAAAGTTGATGAGGTATTTGACTAGGGGAGGTGTGGTGGAGTGGTCATGCCACTGGATTGGTAATCCAATGGACCCGGGTTCAAATCCCGATATGGCAATGGGAAGATATTATTGGGATTGAATTTGTACTGTACCTAGTATCAGTGCATTACCACAAAGCCCACCGAAATGCCAAAAAAATACCCTCATTGTTCCCTGATTAAATAACACTATGAATATTCCCATATTCAAAATATGTTACAGGGGGACAATGCCTAGTGAGTTCACTGCTCAATAGGTGGCGTTCTGAGAGTGAGGGTCTGAGTCTGGAGGGTGAGACGGTGAAGCACTTGAACGAAGCAACCAGCCGCTTCAGAGATGGAGCTGCTTCGAGCCATGATGGATGCTTCACATGTCTCACTCCCCAGACTGGAACAAGACCTCACGGGCTTCACCGTGTTGAGCGGTGGAATGTACAGGCTCTCAGCCTATGCCCGAGAGGGAGTAGTTGGAATATATAAAAAAAAAAAAAAAATGCCATAAAGCTTGGGAAGAGCTGGAGTTATATAGTTTAGTGCATTTATTGTTGATGAAAGAGTGTTCGGCAAGTCGAAGAACAGATTTGGTTTGATTCCAGGCAGAAACATAGGAAGAATTATATTTTTGAGTTTGAAGGTGACGGTACAATTTGAATTCTTCCTCCTTATTGGGGACAGCAGTAGAACAAGTGTGAGTAAACCAAGATTTCTTTGCATTAAATTGAGAAAGATTACCTTGGTAATGTGTTTAGCACTCTCCAAGGGTCCCCAGCCACGGAAGCAAACATAATGCCATGGGACATCAAAGAGGTACTGCCGAAGGGCCACCCAGTCAGTCGGCAGCGTCAAAGTGCAACAAACGCCGTCAGCAGGGAGGATCGGGTGGCCGTACTGGAGAGATGGACGGAGGAGCCCTAAGATCGATAGTATAAGCAAAAGGGTTAGAAGTTAGAAACAAGCCAAAAATGTTGTGAAGCGATTTAGGATACTGGGGGGTTAGTCACTTAAAAAAGATATAGGTTGGTCTCCAGCCTCCAGCCTTATGAAGGCTTTTGCCCAGTAGGCTGTTGAAAAATAGTTTTTATTATCATTATTATTCACCAGGTTGGTCAGTGAAGTCAGAAGGAGAGCCATTGGCGATGGTGAACATTGAAATCTCCTAAGTTGGAGATTTCATAGAAAGGAGAGGTTGACAGGATGTGTTCCTCTTTAGTGTTTAAATAGTAAAAACAAATAGGAAAGTCAGTAGAGTTAGGGGATAGATAGACAGCACAGAAGTATTTAGTCTGAGAGTGACAAGAAAGTTTGAGACAGAGAGTTGAAAAGTCAGAAGAGTAAGTTGGGAACACGAGAGCAAATTAGTTTGCTGTGCACATATACACAACATCCAAATTTTGCTGGGAAATTGTGAGAGATAAAGTAGGAGACAGAATAGGCTGCTGGCAGTTCCTCTAGACACCTGAGGCTCTGCGAGGAAAAGAAGATCAGGTTTATAGGAGGAGAGGTGGTGTTCAACAGAGAGAAAATTAGTGGAAAGGCCGCGAATATTGCAAAGGTTGATAGTAGGAGTGACAGGCTGCAGGATCCTATTATTCCATTAAGGATCGACAAATCAAATGCAAAGGGATTCACTTTATCATCGGCTGTAAAAATAACCGATTATATTGAATACCAAATTATGCCTATCGAACAAACTCAAATAATCGATCCGTCAGTCAGTTTATCAGTAACTCATTTGACAGCCCTATTTCCTGGAATGAGGAGTGATCAGATGCCTTGTGCAAAAAGGAAAAAGAAACTGATATAGAAACCAAAAGACAATATAATGGATATTCCTACATACATCACCAAAAAATGTATATATTTAATATGCAATAAATAAATAAATACACATACATAAATAAGTAAATACAAAAATCATAAAAAACAATAAAATATTGTTGACAAATAAAACAGAGCGATAGGAAAAAAAGGGATTGAGGTGAATAATCAGGCATGCAATAAAAGAGAAAGAGAGAGAAAGAGAAAGAGAAAGAGAAAGAGAGAGCGAGAGAGAAAGAGAGAGAGGGGGGGGGGGGGCTTAATCTTTACCGCCATGAATATTTAATGATCTTTCTTCATGAGGGTGTGTGACTGTCATTTATAATATTTGTCAGAGGTGAAGTTTCCCAGGATGAAATGAATAAAGAATTATGATAATTAGACGTATTTTTTCGTTAATTAGAGACTTAGTGGACAAGAACGAATAGAAATTTGTGAAAGAAAATTAGTATACTCCTTTTTGGATATTTGTCAGTCAACTCGACATATTTGTTCGTGTTTGTAACGACGAAGTGTTATTCACGACATACATCATTATAATCATCATCAACTCTGCGTAAGCATAGTTTGATATCCCCCCCCCCCTCCCCCCCCGTATAGTGGGTACCACACGAAAACAAAACTGTCGTCGTCGTCGTTGTCGTCGTCGTTGTCGTCGTCGTCGTTGTCGTCGTCGTCGTTGTCGTCGTCCGTCTGTCTCGGAACTCCTCCTAGACCGTTGGACGGATTTTCACCAAATTTCACACAAACATTTGTTGCATGAATGCGAATGTCAGTCAAAAAATTTGTTTTGAATTTATGCAATAGTTATGATTTTAGGTCCAAAATATTATCTTAACCTTTTCTGTACCGTCGAAGTCTCTTTTCATTGGATTTTCGCTACATTTAAACGATTTTATGAAGCTTAGGAAGTTTACATGTTAACTTAAAGGATTAATTGAGGTAGTCTGTAGCCTTTCAATGGGTAGACGTCCTTCCTAAGCTGAATTAAATATTCTATTAGTTGCCGGAATATAATGAAAAGGATATCACTGGTAGTTCATGGGTTAAAGGAATACATCTCGTCAGTATTAGGTACGTATCCTAGATAGGTCATTTCTAACCCGAATACAATATTACCATGTCAACCAATATTTTAATCGTCGAGCCAATTATCGAACATATACTGTAATTGTTCATTATAACAAATCCAGAAACTTATTTTATACCAAGTATTTTCTTGATATGTGTAGATTGTAGACAGTTAGAAGAACACGTATTTTTCATAACAGATCAAGTAGAGCTGATTTAGGGGAGCCCAGACGGTATTGTGCAGCATAATTTACTGGTTCGGCTCAATGGTTTAAGGAGGGGGTTTAGTTTGCTCTCTAAACCTCTATCAAGCTTAAAAAAAAACACCCACAAAACCCCCCTTCGATATAAATTTGTAAATTTTTTGGTAGAAAATGTCCCGGCCGAAGGCCGATTCCTCTTCAAATACAGGCTCGCTATCGTTCGCCAGGAAAAAATTCGACACCTAAATGGCACGAAAGGTCTTAATATTGGCAAAGAAATGGGGCAAAAGGTCTGAAAATCGCCAAACTAATTGGACGAATGTTTTGTTATCTCATAACTAATAGGACTAAATACGAGGGAGAAGGACTCGAAAAACCAACTGCCTCCCCTTAACTGAATATATATAGGGTCGGCGTGCTGGAAATTGAATGCTACTGAGTTGGCGTCACATGGTTTCACTCGTAATGTGGAAGAACGTACCCCTCCTGGTTTCATTGTGTTGAGCGATTGAATATATACAGGTTTATTATAAGCCAATGTCTGGAGTGAGAAAGGTAACATATAATACAAATAATATAATCATCATCATCATCATAATAATAATACAGTACTACTACTAATCATAATGATGATAATAATAATTGAAAGTTGCAATATATGTCACACACAAATATGTTTTGTAGGAGAGACATCAGAAGTACCTCAATACAAAAATGTGCCATATTATAAGAGACAGAATAATTTAATCCTTTTACGTTTCTCTGTTTTCATTTGCCTAATAAATAACAATGGTTTTAGAATATTGTACATGTCATCATGGTATTGAAAGTGGTAAGAAAATACACAAATCTCTCTCTCTCTCTCTCTCTCTCTCTCTCTCTAATATATATATATATATACGCGTGTTTCATTCAACTGATATCTACCTCATGCGGACATTGTGGAAAGTCTCTGATTAAACAGAAAACGAAATAGCAATGTTCATAATGTGTGACCCAACCTTACTGTAGTATGGGGCACACAGAGTGTGTGTGTGTGTGTGGGGGGGGGGGGTCCAAAATCTATTATGTAAATATTTGCTATGATTTTGCTACACAATATTATCAATCATAACGAAAACCACAACACCCAAGAGCTACTTAACTATAATAAGCACTCGGCAAAGAATATAATGAGCACCTCAGACAATAAAATAATTTAATATTTCCTTTCTGAACATAAACTTTATCATGAACTTATTTTCATGGAGGCGATATTAAGTTATGTTTCTTAAAATCTACTAAGGTATAGGTGAACACAAAATATAGCTAGCGGCCACATTTCCTTAATATAATTGTCTTTAAGATATCTTCCTCTCAAACAGATAGATTAATTCAGATTATCAAATAACTACAGACTTCTTTGGCAGTGATAACAATAAAAAGTACTACTACTAATACTAAAACTACTGGTACTGCTTCTACTACTGCGACATTACTATATTAGTATTCTCACTCGCCATGTTTTTTTCTCTCTCTCCCCTAATCTGTTATATCCCTGGTCCTTACTGTAATCCCCTTCTGTTTCCCCTCTCACCCCTTCCCCATCTCATCAACAACTCCTTCCTCCTTTCACTTTCTTATCTTCTCCTGGTGTTCTTATGTTGTTGTTCTCTTCACACATTTGTATTTACCTGTGTTGGTTGGTTTGAGTGGGGTATATTCTTCTCTTTAGGTTGCCTCACACATTTGTATTCATCTGTGTCTGTTTATTTGAGTGGTGTGTACAAATATAAATACACACACAGTCTCTATATTATCCTTTTGTCCTTTCTCTTATTATTTCCTGTTGTTATTCCTCTTCTCTTTTTTCTCTGCCCGGTTTCATCTCCCCTCTAGTGCCCCCTCTCCTGACCATCTGTTTCTCTATTTCCCTTCCATCTCTCTTCCCTGTACAAGCCATTCTTTATTGTATTCCCACTCTCGCATTACTATTTTCTCGTTTATTATTTGATGAAAAATGTAACGCATACATACATACATAAATACATACATACATACATACATACACACACATACACACGCCCACACACTTACTCTCCCTCTCTCTTCAATATATGCTATGTTCCTTTTATTTGGTATATACCATGTTCTCATGTTCCCCTCTATATCTATTAAGTTGGTACATATTTCATGGGAATACAGTTTTTTACAAAGTTATAATATATAGTTTTCCATCTGTCTGTATGCGCGCGCGCTCTCTCTCTCTCATATTATTTCACACTACAAATTCATTACAACTGTGTTTCTACCAATATTCATATTCCATCTTTTGTCGATCTGCCTGTCTTGTTCCTCGTGATAACTGGATTTTTTACTTTAATCCCATGCTTAATTATTCTTTAGTTATAGTTTGGTCTCCCGTGGTTTCCCTCTTTTCTCCAGCCTCCCCTCTCGGTTCTTTACTTCTCTCCCTCTCTCTCGCACACATCTTTTTTTAGTTTCCCCTTTTCTCTTCGTGCTCTACCAAATCCCCTCTTCATCTCTTGCATATCCCTCTTCATTAGAGTCCCTATATAAGTTTCAGCAATTAGTAAAGTTAAGCAATATTTTCAAAATAGCCCTTCCAAATTAAAGTTTGATCACTGGTGCTATATTGTCGATCGAAATGGTGTTACAGATTAGCTGGAATTATGGCATTACAATATTAATAAGTATTACTCTCTTCCAAAAGTGTAGATATTGCTTTCTAACTAAATGTTCTCTTTCTTTTTTCAAATAATATACTATTTTATATTCTGAAACAACTTCCCTGGAGTGTAATTAGTGTAAAACCTTAATATTTACAATATATACGAAAATATATGCTGCACAGTTTGAGGACTACAGTAAGCCCCATATGTTTTTTACTTTTAAATATATATATATATATATATATATATATATATATATATATATATATATCCTAGGTATCGGTATCTATTTTTCCATGTGCGTGAAATTATGTTTTCCGAAGCAGTTGTTGTTTCTTAGATCCTTGAATTCACATTGTTCTTTGATTACATTGTTGTTTGATCATAGTCACTGATATTTGTTGAACGCATTCCATTTCTTATGACATATTTTATTTATATAGTTGGTACAGTTGTGTTATTCCACCTTTAGTTCACTTGAGCAATATTAACAAAAACAGCTCTGCCAGGTTTCAGAATTCTTGAACTCTTAAGTTTCATATTTCTTTAAGATGGAAGTGCATTATTCTGTACAATTATCACAAAATTGCACCCTTTTGTTTACGTGCAGCAATATTCCAGCATACATGGATTGTTCTTGTTTGCTTAGTCTCTCTCTCTCTCTCTCTCTCTCTCTCTCTTTCTACCTTTTCTTTGTAGACACAGGGGGGCTCGAGCATTTTCCTCTTTCCCTTCCCACTTTCCAGCAACTCTCTCTTTATCAATATCTGAGCACTTTTTTTCCTTCGATTTTTGTCCGTCCTCCCCCTTTGTTAGCGCATCCATCCTCGTTCACTCTCTTTTAGCTTTTCTTTATTTCCCCCCCGTTTCTTTCGCCACCCCCTTCTTTTTACTTCGCCTTTTCATTAATTGTTTTGGGGCGCTTAAAGTGGAGTGTTGTTTTTACGATTCCTTTTTTCAATGCGTTTTCGTGATCAAACCCTATGCATTTCAGTTTCCTGCATACGAGTAAATGAGTAACGTGGTTCATTAAGCTGTGTATGATGCAAGTTTATTGGTTATATAAGAAAATAGTCTAGATTACCTTATATGCAGAAAGGTACTTTTATTGGAAATATATGTCTTCATTATAGTTATTTAATTTAATCCCAAGATCAATTGAGCCTGGTGCTTTGATCCCAGATATCATGGCGAGCAAGAGGTTTAATTTTCTCCGGCTATTATTCCTAACTGTTATCTATTTTTTTATTTACTCCTTGGACGTGATATATATATATATATTTATTTATTTACAGAGGTTAGGAGTCATGATTTCTGACCTACCTATAATGGACTATATAATGCTACAATTGGATTCACGTTGCATATGTGTCGAGTTAATGTTCTTTTCTTTAGTAGCTAAAACACATCATTATAGTTTTCTTCCATTTCATTGTCTCCCTTGTCTTATCCTAGTTTCCTTCCCATTGATTTAACTTCATCTACTATATAAAAAAAAATCGTCGCCTCTTGCTAATCTCCCTTTACTTTTTTTTTCTATCTCTATATTACGTTTCTCGATTCCTTAGTCTTGCCTCTACCCTATTCAATTGACTTTTTTTTTTTTTTTTTTATTTTTTTTTTCTATATTCCAACTTACTTCCTCTCGGGCATAGGCTGAGAGCCTTAACATTCACCGCTTTACAATGAACAGTGAAGCCCGTGAGGTCTTGTTCCAGTCTAGGGAGTGAGACATGTGAAGCACGTAGAGTACAACGAGCACCTGCCATCTTGCCTTCACATGAGGCACGGTGCTCACTCATGGCCCGAAACGACCCCATCTCTGAAGCCACCTCGTTCCCATGCTTCACTGTCTCACCCCCTACACTCGGACTCTCACACTTACACACACACAACGCCACCTGTTGAGCAGATAACTCACCAGGCATTGCACCCCTATAGCATATTTTGAATATGGGAATATTCATACAGTGCTATTTAATCAGGGAACAATGAGGGTATTTTATTGACGTT
Source organism: Paralithodes platypus (assembly GCA_032716605.1). Lineage (NCBI taxonomy): Eukaryota > Metazoa > Arthropoda > Malacostraca > Decapoda > Lithodidae > Paralithodes > Paralithodes platypus. Next base: position 32,258,319 of record CM064519.1, read on the forward strand.
TCGGTGGGCTTGTGGTAATGCACTGATACTAGGTACAGCACAAATTCCATCCCAATAATATCTTCCCATTGATACATCGGGATTTGAACCCGGGACCTTTGGCTTACCAGGCCAGTGGCAAGACCACTCCACCACACCTCCCCTGTTATTTTTGTATACCTCATTCTACAGTTTCTTCGCGCCCAATTTGTCTCTTCGTTTCTCCTCTAGCATTGTCTTCCGTATCCTCAACAGTCAAAGTTCCCTTTCATCTTTATTCGGAGTAAAGTAAAGATATAGGTTATCGAAAAGTTGAACGTCTTAACACAATCTGGTCCGAAGTTTTGTGGGTTAATATGATGCTGTTCATTTATTATCGATGATTTTGCTTGTTTTTGCCATTTTCAAGCATTGTACTTTAGTTTGTCACCTAGGTTAGCAAAAACTCTTTCCCAGACTGTTTTAAAACTAAAAAAATGCCGAGCCAGACCACTTAGAAGCTAAATTTGTAAATTGATTGATACATATTTTTTCCTTTAAGTCCAATTTCTTCTAAGTTACAAGCTGGCTATCGCTCGCTATATATATATATATATATATATATATATATATATATACAAACAAATATTGCTCGCCTAGAAAAATTCGACACTTGTATGGGGTGAATAGTTGTAAAATGTCCAAACTTATGCAATTAAACAGGGAAAGCCCAATAAGAACACCCTCTGCTGACCTTATAGGGTTTACAACACAATAATAGTAGTGTGTGTGTGTGGGGGGAGGGGGGGGGGGCTGGAGATTTACACCTGACCATACCAGAGGTGGGCAGGAATTTTGTGTTGTGGTTGTACTTCGCTTCACACAATTATAATACATAATTTCGTACTTTGGTCCATGTTCTTGGGCGTTTCTTTCCTCACTCCCCCTTTCTCTCTTTCTCGTATTCCTCCCCTCAGATCTGTTTCCATGCATCGTTTTTGCCTTTCCCTTTCTCTTTTTCCTTCCACTTTCTTCTCTCTCTCTCTCTCTCGCTCACTTCCCCTCTCGTACACTCGCTTCCCGTCGATCTGTCTCTTTCTCCTGCCTCTCTCCCCCCTTCCCTCCTCCTGGCCCGCTCGGCAGCTCGACGTCTCCCCTTGGTTCCCCTCTCACAGTTTTTCTTTCCCTTCTCTTGCAGCCTCGCCCTCATTCCCCTCTGCTCACGCTTTCTCTCTCTCTCGGGCCATTTATCTGTAGAATATATTAATCGCCCCACTGTTCTTCGTTTCGCTAGACAATTTCTTTACTCTTCTATGCCATCACCAAAGGTCTGTCTTTTTGTTTGCCTTCGTCTTTTCTTCTTCTCTCCACGGGTCTTCTATATCGTGAATGTACTTTGACTAACTGCAATATTTTCATAATTGTTTTCCATTGTTATATGGATTTTCGCTCACTGCTTACGTCATGCTACTCTCTACTGTCTTGATTTGATGTCTCGGGGACTTTTCACTGCAGAAATAAGAATGGCTAGAGTTTCTAACTTTCTGCATTAGTCATATTGTTCTCATTCACTCTTAAGGGGAATTTATGTATTTATTTTTATTAATTTATTGATTTATATATAATAATTATTAGTTTCTTCCTTTGACCTCCATCAAGCTTGAACAAATATCCCCAAGATCCAGTTTCGGGATAATTTTTTGCATTTTTTAGGTAGAAATGCCCTGGCCGCCTTCGGCCAGTTCCTCCTAAATTACAAGCTCGCTATCGCTCGCAAGGAAAAATAATAGTCACCTAGAAGGCATGAAAGGTCTAAAAATCTTCAAACTAATGGGGACGATCAATGTCTTAAAATCTCGGAAACTAATGTGGCTAACCATGAGGGAGAAGGATATCCAGAAAATCCCACTTAATCACCTTTTTGTTTGTTTTTTCTCTCTACCAGTCACTTCGCTTTCGTGATGATTTTTTTTTATACTAGCTAACTGCTTTGCTTTCGTATTACTCTGCCAATTGCCATGTTATATGGTTTAACTTAAGTCTTCCTTTATTTTAGAAACGCTCTCAGCCTTTCCATACCATCTTTCTTTATTTTCATCCTATATATTTGTTCTTTTATAAAAGGCAATAAGGATGAAAATAAAGAAGGATGATATAGAAAATCTGAGAGCGTTTCTGTTTATTATACCCATTTAAAAAAATCCCACATAAAAACGTTTTTATGACAACTACCGGTATATTATAATTAGGCCTTATATTCCTGTTATGATTCCATTTCATTATATTTAAAAATATATAATCAAGCCCTTCTGTTTCTCTCATATTTAATATAATTTTACAGATGTCTTCGCATTTATCATATATCTGCGCAGTTACTATCGCAAATTCATTGTTTTCGTCTGTCTTCTCCCCTAGTTATGAAGTCATCATGACCTTTGCTAGTCCCACCCCCTACAACCTCTCTCTCTCTCTTCTACCCCGCTTCTCTGCCCCCTCCTCTCTCTCTCTCTCTCTCTGTCTGCCTCTCTTTATCCCTGTCTCTCGCTGGCTCTCTCTCTCTCTCTCTCTCATCTTCCGGTATAGGCGAGGGGAAAGACTAGCGAGGGGAGGAGTGTTATTTCTCTCTCTCTATTTCCCTTCCTCCACTCTCCCCTTCTTTTTAGCAGTCCTCCCTTTCTCCTCATCCATCTTCTTCCATTTTCTTTTCCTTGTCCCTCGCCTGGTTCTCTCCCTCTGCCTTTCTCTTGCAGAGTATTTGGTATTATTAACTTGGTATATTATTTCTACCCATCTCGATATGTTATTTAAGGGGGTACTACTCGATATTTATGGACCTCCTTCTCCCTCGTGTTTGGCATATTAGTTTTGAGATTTTAAGACGTTCCTTCGATTAGTTTGGCGATTTTAATACCTTTCGCCCTATTTCGTTGTCAATTTTAAGACCTTTCGTGCCATTTAGGTGTCGATTTTTCTGGCGAGCGATAGCGAGCTTGTAATTTTAAGAGGAATCGGCATCCGGCCGGGACATTTTTCTATCGAAAAATATACAAATTTATCTTGAAGGTGGGTCTAGGGGGTGTTTTTTAAGCTTGATGGAGGTCTAGCGAGGAAACCAAAAAATAAATGAATAAATGAATGAATAGCCCCAAAAAAACTAACACTATCCCCTCAAGTGGTTTTTCCTAGTTGTTTCTCATATTGTTTTTGTTTATTCTCTCTTTCCATTGTTATTCCCTTTGTCCCTTCATACATAGCTTCTGTAGTCTGTGTTTCCTCCTCCTCGTGCAAGAAGCCTGCTAGCACAAACAGTACCAACCCCTCGCCCCCGTTCTAACCACTCCTCTCCCCGACCTGTACGCAGAGTCTCACCACCACAGATTTCCGGATTTACACCAGTGAGGAACGGTGCACGACCAACGCAGAAAAGGTCTCATCTACCAGTCACAATGTCAAACAGATTTGAGATCTTGGTAGAGATGGAAGACGAACCAGAAGAGACCAGGCTCGTTGGGGATTCCATCCTACGAGGACAGGTCGAAGAGTTCTGCGACAGAGTCCCAAATCGACGAAAAAGATTTTGCATCCCAGGAGCTGGACTGGACGATATTGTGGAAGCCTTAGAAGATACCACAAAGGATGCAAACGAAAATACCCTTTTTGTCATCCATGCTGGTTCAAATGACATCATGCGCACCAGATCCGAAGTGTTGATGGAGAAATATCGCAAGATGATCCAGCACTACAAAAACAAGTCAAGGAATATCATCATCTCAGGCATTCTCCCCAAGATCGACGCACCTGACAAATTCTACGACAAGGCCTTCAGCACAAGTAGCCGACTAAAATATTTGTGTCTGAAGGAAGAAGTTGAATTCATCAACCTCTGTGATAATTTCTATAACCAGCCTACTCTGTTCCGCAAGGATGGCACTCATCTAAACCGTGTGGGTTCAGCACGCATGGGTCGTCTCCTACACGAAGCAGTCCGCAGCCATGGATCAAAAAACGCCATCCGAGAAGAAGCAGCAGTGACATAAATCATCCAACGCCAAGCAAAAAACAGAGGCAACCGAGGACCACCAGCGATAAGGACCGAAGACAGCGAGGACCGAGGACAGCCATGAACATACATGTAGATCCGACAAGAACCAACAATATTATTAACCCTCTCCGACATATGACGCAATTTTGAGCCTATTAGGGATACTTTAAAACCTTTATTACCATCAGGGGTATTTACAAACCTTTAGTTTAGTTACTTCAACCTCTGCAGTTGTCTTTGAGTTAGCTGTGGGCAGAAAACTAATTTTGGAGAGGTAATTATAAGAGTGAGAGAACTCTATTTCTTATTGCTAATCTGGCAACCTCTGCGTCATATGAGTCTGAAGGGGTTAAAGAGCGTTCCGTGAGTTCTAAAATAACAAATGTAAAGGTTTTCTATGCAAACGCTCGTAGCATACGCAATAAATTTTCAGATTTAGAGGAGCTAGTGTTTACAGAAAATTATGATGTGATTGGCATAACAGAATCTTGGGTCAATACAGAAGATAGACTTTTTAGCAGAGTATTCACTTCCCGGTTATGTAATGTTTGAGAAAAGCCGAATAAATCGAAATGGAGGTGGCGTTTTACTTTATATCAAAGAAAGTCTTAACCCTACCCTCTTGTCAAAACCTCAAATTGTGAACGTCGACACATCTCTTGTGCTAATAAAGAATAGTAAAGCTACAAAAATAATACTTGCGTTAATATACAGACCTCCAGCTCAATCAGTGCAAACTGACTGAGAAATTTACGAACAAATTGCTGATGTAAGTAACTCACAAGATACCGTAATTTTTGGCGACTTTAATTTACCTGTGACCAAGTGGGGCGATACTCTTACTTCACACTCCGGACATGACTTGTATACGAACTTGCAAGAGAGTTCGCTTTATCAATTTGTTCGAACACCGACCGACCCGTGGTAATAACGTTCTTGACATTGTACTTTCAACAAAAGAAGAATTAACCCTTTCACGCATTTATGACGCAGAGGTTGCCAGATTAGCAATAAGAAATAGAGTTCTCTCACTCTTATAATTACCTCTGCACAACTAGTTTTCTGCCCACAGCTAACTCAAAAACAACTGCAGAGGTTGAAGTAAATAAACTAAAGGTTTCTAAAGACCCCTGATGGTAACAAAGGCTTTAAAGTATCCCCAATAGGCTCAAAATCGCGTCATATGTCGTAGAGGGTTAATAGAGAATTTTAATGTTGGTGATGAATTCAATAACAGCGACCATCGTACGATAACTTTCACTTTAAACTTTACTAGTAACGAACCAAATAGTAGCATCGAAAAAGTCCCTAATTTCAAGAAAGCAAACTTTCATAAACTTAGAGCTATGTTTAAAGAAACTGACTGGAGCTTTTTAATTAACAATAACGACATAAATACATCTTGGAAGTTATTCGAAACCATTTACCTAAAAGCAGTGCAAGACTGCATACCATCGAAAATACGGCGTCCAGGCCATAATAATAAGCCCAAATGGTGGAATAAAGATATTTCAAACTGCCTGCTTGCTAAAAAATTTGCTAATGATAGATTAAAATCCTCACAAAATGACGAAGAACGGCTGAAATTTGTAGAGCTACGACGCAAAGCCAAAAAGTTAATTAATCAAAGTAAAAAGACCCTAGAGTTACATAATGCGAATCAAAGTAAAACAAACCCGAAAGAATTCTATAGTTATATCAGAAAGAAAAAAGTAGTTACTTCAACTGTTGGACCGTTAGTCGATGAAAATGGAGAATACACCAAAGACGAAGTACAAATGAGTAATGCCCTCAATACCTTCTTTGCATCAGTTTTTACAACAGAAGACCTCGGTGATATTCCTACACCATCGCCGATTCAGATTGATAATTCAGATGTTCTAAGCAATATCACCGTTACAGAGAGAGAAGTATTGAATTGTTTAGATAAACTCAAGGTAAATAAAACGCCTGGACCTGATACAATCTCGCCTAGAGTTCTAAAGGAAGCTAAGGATGAGCTCTCCAAACCACTGACATTACTATTCAATAAATCCTTGCAGTCTGGAACTATGCCTGATCAGTGGAAGATAGCCAACGTAACACCAATATTAAAAAAGGCAGCAAATCCCTACCCAGTAACTATCGTCCAATTAGCTTAACCTCAGTTGTATGTAAAATGCTAGAAACGGTCATAAAAGACAGACTCGTAAATCACTTAGAGGAAAATAACATACTTAAAGATACTCAACACGGCTTTCGTAAAAAAACGTTCCTGTTTAACAAACCTCTTAGACTTCTTCCACGATATCCTCAACCTCTACGATGAGAGTAAAGCTGTAGATATTATATACCTTGATTTTCAAAAGGCCTTTGACAAAGTTCCCCACAAACGTTTACTGCTAAAACTAAAAGCGCATGGAATACAAGACGGTGTGTTGAAATAGATAGAAAATTGGCTCAGCGACAGAAAGCAAAGAGTAGTCATAAACGGTAAGGCATCAAAATGGACCAATGTAAGTAGCGGGGTACCCCAGGGATCGGTACTAGGACCAATTATCTTTGTAATTTACATCAATGACATAGATGAGGGTCTCACCTGTACAATCTCAAAATTTGCTGACGATACAAAAATTGCAAATAGCGTACTCTCAAAAGAACAAGTTGACGATATGCAACACAATCGTTTCTAGATAAATTGTCACATTGGGCCCAAATTTGGCAAATGAGTTTCAATGCGGATAAATGTAAAGTACTACATATCGGATACCTAAATGAGAAAGCAAGCTATTCGATGAATGGCACTCAGCTTAAGAATGTAAACAGAGAAACCGATCTGGGAGTAACAATATCGAGTAACCTAAAACCGAGTCAACAATGTTCAGAAGTTACCGGTATTAAGAAGGCAAACAAAATAATTGGCTTTATAGGCAGGTCATTTGAGCATAAATCCAAAGACGTTATCCTAACCCTTTACAATTCCTTAGTCCGCCCTCTTCTGGAATACTGTGTTCAATGCTGGTGCCCTTATTACCAAAAACACATAAACAAGCTAGAACGAGTTCAACAGAGTTACCAAAATGATACCTAGCCTAAAGAACAAACCATACGAAGAGCGTCTTAGAGAATTAAATCCATTTCCTTTAACCCAGCGCAGATTAAGAGGTGACTTAATTCAAATGTTCAAAATCATCAAAGGCATCGACAATATGAACTGTAGTAAGTACTTCACTGTCGACCAATCTAATTACACGCGGGGAAACGGTTTCAAAATTATTGGTAAATCTTTTAACTCACACGAATCTAAGAATTTCTTCTTCAATCGAGTTGTCAACTTGTGGAATGGGCTTCCCCGAGACGTTATAGACTGCAGCACCGTTGATTCATTTAAACTCCGCCTAGACAAATATCTCGCATCAAACCCGCGACTGACTGCGTTTGTAAATGAATAACTTTATTTTATCCTTCCCTCAGTTACTAACCCATATGTCCCCTACTAACTTCCTAGTCCTGTCACGGACATTAGTTCCAGGGCAGTAGTTCCCTTTCCAATGTTCCCTTACCCACTCTAAACCACTGTTTGGACACTTGATCCTCAGTGTTTTGGAGGACAAGCAACCTAGAAGAGTCACTAGAGCTGTTGTTGCTTGATTTCCTTTGTACGCCTTTGTACTCCTTTGTACTGTGTACTCCTCGCTAATATTCTGTGATATTTGATGTTTTCTTTATTAATGTTATTGTTATTATTATTATACATGTATCAACTATCTCATTAACTTCGGTTTTTCCTAATACATTTTATTGTGCATTTACTATTTTTAGTTTCCATGCATCTTTGGTTCCTTAAGGGGAGATGGGTCAGTTTTCTGGTTCCCGTTCTCCCTCATGTTTAGCCCCTTTTAGTTTTCAGATTTTAAGACGTTCAGCCCATTAGCTTAGCGATTTTAACACATTTCACCCCATTTCGTTGTAAATTTTAAGATCTTTAAAAAAATTCCTGGCGAGCGATAGCGATCCTGAAATATTAAGAGGAACCGGCCTTCGGTTGGGACACTTTTCTTCCGAAAAATTTAAAACAAATATTATGAAGGGGGGTCTAGGGGGTAGTTTTTGTTTAAGCTTGATGGAGGTCTAGCGAGAAAACTAAGAAACAAAGGAATAAATTAAATAATAGACCAACAAAACGGCCCATCTCCCCCTAACATGCCAAACATCCTTGCCATTACATATATCTACTGGGCACAAAAATACATAGAATCCCAAATATAAAATGCTCCAATATAATTTTAAGTACAATTATATTCTACCAATGTATTTGACTAACATTATGGATCGTAAAGAAAATGTGTATATGTAAAGACTCGAAACTCTGCCGACAAATTCAACCAGAACGATTACCATTATCTGGCCCGACAATGTATGGAGTATTTTGCTTGCTTTTGCCATCCTTTTTCGAGAAATGTATTCTATTGTCGGTTTATTTCCAGCCGATGGTAAATTGCTATCTCTCCATCCTGATTACTCGGCTATTACGTAGATTTTGCAGGGATATATGTTGCTAATTACGAAAACTTGGCAATAATATGATGCAAAAACATAGAAGTATCATATATTTACATGGATTATCGAGAAATCAGACGCTAAGGGATTCAAATTACCATTAGCTGGAATAACACTGAGTATAGTTTGTCCCATTGGCTAACACAAACGAATTCCCAGACTTCCTTCAAGCTAAGAAAAATGCTCACGCAGATCCCCTTCAAGCTAAATTTATACATAATGCCATAGCAAAATGTTCGGTCCGAAGGCCGATTACTTCAATGTTATAGGCTCTCTATCGCCCGCCCAGGAAGAAATCGATACCTGAATGATGTCAAGTGTATTATTATAGCCAAACTTGTGGGGTGAAACGTCTTAAGATCTCCAAACTCATTGAGCAAAACAGGGGAGATCCAAACAGACCTCCCTCAGACCAAAAAATAAAATAAAAGTTAAGTTAGAACTTTAAATTGACACTTGTCTTCAAACTTATTCTGCCAACATTTCTAAGCATTTATTTTTGTGTCGGCGAAATGTACTGTATATTCTTGCTGTGACTGAACACACTTAAGGATTAATTCAGAAGCCACCAAATCAGAGTCGGTGTTAAAAGCTGTTAAATGAACTTGCGTGACTGCCTATATCTGTGGAATTGTACCCCAGCAATGTCAATGTTTCTGTCTCTCTCTCTGTCTCTCTCCCCGCGCCATTTGATTAGAATCTTTCTATTGATAACCTAGTTTTTGTCTCCAAAGTTCCAAATTATTAGGGTCTGAGGCTACTTTCACGTTCCCTCGCCCCTTTCTGTCTCGTTGAATCTACTCAACGTACAAAGAAGTTTACAAGGACAGGAGGATTCCTGGCCTTCTGCCCCAAGAAGGATAAGTATTTGAAAATAGTTAACATTCGCAACACAACCTAACAGTGTTCTACAATTCTCGTTCTGTCAACATTCGTAGTCAATAGCCTAACACAAAGTCAGATTTTAGCATTCTGTCAGGCCTACCGAAATCAGCCAATCTACTAACAGTATTCATTACTTAATGTTATAGCCAAATTAGATTTTTTTAACATTTAGTGCTACTACAAACTACTATATTGTGTAAGTTAAAAAAATCCGTATTTTGCATCTATACCAAAACATGCGACTACTGCAGGTCAATTGGACCAATTCGTTCAGCCCGAATATTTCATAAAATTAAGGCCACGCATAACGTAACCACTTGTTTTCGATTAAGCTTTTTGTCTACGTTAGTCTGGCTATAATTTGGCCATTTACTCAACCTAGGAAAGATCGATGGAAGGCAATGGGGTGATTAAGATATACCCCTTTGATTGCTATAGGTCCCTGCAAATTGGAGTAAAGACGTCTAATGTGAGCCAGGTTCAAATTAATATGGCATTATCTCACTAAAGAATTTAATCCCATTCTCTACTCCAAATGTTCTCTACAATCCCAAACATTAAATTGCACAATACATAATTCACGCCTGTAACCAGGAACACCACTAATATCATAGTTAACCCCTTCAGCACAATGACATTTTCTTACCTTTGATTCTGGCTAAAATTTGATAATTTTAAGCAGTTTAAGAAGGACCAATGATACTAAAAGGGTTTATCGAGATCGTATTTACTAATTTTAGTCGTATACTGTAGGTAGGCTACATTACAAACTAAAGACAATGGTCTAATGGTAACTAAAAATATGCTGAAAACTACGTAATGGTGGTGAAGGAGTTAAGATAAAAACCAAGCCATATTCGGACCCGACCTAGCCCCAACTCGCCATTGCCACCACAAACCGAACCCCACTCTACCTATTCCGTACCACAAACTTGCTCCTAAAGCCAGGAACGCTGCAGTATGTGTGTGTGTACCGCGAGCTGGGACCAAAATACTCAAACAGCTCCGTGTGTTGACTTCTGCCGGGCCAAGGTTGCGAGAGCTGATGGGGTTCGATTTTAGTCTCGTTTGTGTGGTTCGTTCGTTCGTTCGTTCGTTCTATTCCCCCCCCCCCCCCCTCCCTACACTCACTCTCACTCTCTCTATCTCTCACACTTAATTTTTTCAGATCCGGGCCTGGCTAATGCGGTTGCATGTACTGTTGATTATCGAATGAGAGGGAGCAATTCGTTAGCGTTAGATAGGCCGGTTTGTTGCGAGTCTGAAGTGTCCAACTGCGTAGGTGTGTTGATTGCTTGACTAGACTTTTTTTTTTGGCGGGGGGGGGGGGGGATAATTATTGCATACACGTCCAAAGTCGCTATAGGGAGAAAGGGGGGCTATTGGAGTTTTCAGGTAATGGATGGAGCATATATCCCTTTCAGACGACGTCATTTCTTTGTTGTTGTTGTTGTTGTTGTTGTTCCCCAAGCTGCCTGGCCGAACAGCCCCAAGTCCCCGAGCAAGGCCAAGGCCATAACCGAGCGCCCCCACAGAACCCTCCCTGCCGACCACAATAAAGCCTGGGTGACCGAAGCAACTCCATGGCGGGGAGCTGAGGAGGGTGCGGAAACGCCCGGGAAACCAAAGCCCCACCCAGGGCCCTGTGCCCCTCAGCAATTATGAAGAGAAAGTTGAGGGGCAAAGGAAAAATGTGACACTTTGGCTTCCAATCTTGGTAGATTGGGAGGTCAATCCACGGAAGAGACGCCGTCACTTGAGATCTAGAAAATATATAAGTAAAAGGAACAGTCAGAGTAAGCTATGGGTATGGCAGAGATCGCTCAGTTCTCACTCTGATAGACCAGCCTATCACCACATGACTAGAACCCAATCCTCTCAGCATCAGCTAGGAAAGGCCCTAGAAAGCCACCTTTGGTGGGGGGATAGCTCCCCTATTTCTATCCCTTTCGGGGTTGGGCACCCGCTGTAATTTCTGTGTTCATTATATTGGCTACCATTAGACAATTTTAATAAGATTAGGAAGGATTTCAAAGAATGAAGTCGTCTCAATTAACTCCCAACTACCATATATCTTTCCTTAACCGAGCAAAATCAAATAATGTTAGCCACACTAAAATTGAGAGACGAATCATGGTATTGTAAATGGGTTAACGGTATAGGAAACGAAGTGTATGCAATTTCTGTGCATACTGTGCTACAGCCTGTATCCACCTCTCAATCTAGCAATATCCTATACAGGGGGGACTTCCCTCTCACTATTTATTGTGTGTGTCTGTCCATGTGGTTGTCTTTCTGCCTGAATCTGTGTTTGTATCTATATATTTATGCAAGCCTGTTGTATGTATGGATACAGGTGGAGAATGACAAATAGAAATGTTCACGATTTCCTATATTGAAGTAATCTTAATGTTTGATAAGATGCAATGAATATTCATTTCGTGAGGAAAATTATTGACTAAGATTACATACATGAATTAGTCTCGGGAAAAACAAGATATTTACAAAAATACGAATATATTAAAGATTATAAATACAATGACACCGTCTATTGTTGTAGAAAGTTAAAGAAGCCTACAGATAATTTTATAAATGCATGAGAAAAGAAACTGTATGTAAATACAGTAGGCACACTAAAAACTTTTCAAACAAAAATATATTCCGAAAAAGTGGATTAGCAACAGAACAGAAATCAAGAGATAAAATGCAGAGAGAAAAAAAAAAGTACCAGAAAACATCTAAGAGAAGTATTTCGGAGGTGGCTACAGAAACAAATGAATATAGTCTGTATGAAAGGAAAGCAAATAAATGGGTAAGTGGGGAAGAGGAAGAGGGTTGGGGTAGTGGGGGTGAATAGGGGAGGGTGGCTGAGAGGGGAGAGAGAGGGCCACCATAGAGCAGCAACAAAGAGGCAATGGATGGCGCGCGCGCGCGCGACTCTCTCTCTCTCTCTCTCTCTCTCTCTCTCTCTCTCTCTCTCTCTCTCTCTCTCTCTCTCTCTCTCTCTCTCTCTCTCAGCTCCCAGTGCACAACGAACCGGATCATGATTATGTCCGCCTGTATTAAATTATGTATTATGTTGATTTATACCATTGCCTATTTTTGTAATAATTGTATTCAGCTAACTATGATCTCAATAATCATTGATGTAATGAAAATATGAATAGTCTCCTCATACGATTGCACTAGTTCTGTAGTGCTATTATTTACAACCTGTCAATTAATAATTCAGTCACTACAAGCTTGCTTGTTTTTTTTTTTTTTTTTTTTTTTTTTTTTTTTTTTTTTTTTAATGAAATACGTATATACAGACCATGTGACAATTAAATGAGGAAACTATAATAACGCATCTGAATAATGCCAACCTGACTTATAAACACAAATATGAATGTAACCAGACGACGATGCTGTTGTTTCAGTGGAATAATGGCTCTTTGAGCAGTATGTATCGCCTTACTAGTGGTTGTCCCCTCACAGGATGGGGGGCGCTGCTCAATAAACTCGCCCCTCGGGGCAAAATCAAAATCAAAATCAAAATCAAATCTCTCTCTCTCTCTCTCTCTCTCTCTCTCTCTCTCTCTCTCTCTCTCTCTCTCTCTCTCTCTCTCTCTCTCTCTCTCTCTCTCTCTCTCTCTCTCTCTCTCTCTCTCTCTCTCTCTCTCTCTCTCTCTCTCTCTCTCTCTCTCTCTCTCTCTCATTTAGATCAGTAACATACAAAATAAACGCACTACGAAAAGGGTTGATCCAAATTCTAACATTCAAATACATAAATATGCATAAGTAAGCAACACACGCTTAATTATCAAACACAAATGTCTTATGGTTGTGTTACGGAAGACCTTTTTAAGATAAGTACAATAGTTAAATTATGTTATATCATAAAATTATATAAATAGGTATTTGTATGAGTATTGGGTCTACTTTCCCTCATTTCTTGTTACTACCATATTGTACTTTGATTTGATTTTCAGCACTTCATTGTATTCCTTGCTTTGCCTTTCTGTATCTCATCATCTACGATATGTCATTCTTGAGGATCATTCTGTTCATAAATATTCGACAAAATTACTTCAATTGAAACTGATTTACAAATAATCTTGAAAATCTTGTGCTATTTATTTAATGTGATTTGAAGGATTGGTATTCAGTCTTAATCTGCCTCTTCTCAGTTACATTTAATTTACGTCTTGTTGAAAGGATATTTTGCTTAGTTTAATTTAATTATAAATACTAATATATTATTATGCTGCATCTTCCCAATTTCGTTTCACATATTTTGCGTCATCCTCTGAATTTACTAATTCTTTTCCAATTTGCGTGACTGAGACAAAGATGACAAGCAGCCTGTACCGAGTGTCTCCCCCAAAAGCAAAAGATTGACAGAACCAAATTCAAGGAACGTTGGGACGTTAGTTCATTCTTACGTTAGGCATGTGTTGCCTCTGCTTCATTCACATTCCAGTATCATACTTTGTCTCCTGAAATTTACTATTGTGATTTTCATATGGAAAAATTTGATTTTAACTCTTTCATCATACCATGCCCCATTCTTCATTTAATTATAGCTAGTATTTAACGATTTTAGTGATTTAACGATTTAGAGTGAAATGGTTAATACAAATAAAGTGTTACCCATTGATTCCTAGAACTCTTTCCTAAGATATATAAAATCGTCAGTGTTAGCATGAACATAATGTAATAAACACCACTTTACTGAGAGGGTTTTAATATAATTCCTTCCTTTGCCTCTACCCAATTACTCTTCATCTCCCTTGTTTACCCAGCATCCAGCCTCCTTCCTTCCTTCCTCGTCCCTCCTTCAATCTCTCTCCTCATGCATTTTGCCCATTCTTCTTCATTTCTCTTGTATTACCTACGTAAGGGCCGCCATCACTCAATTCCTACCACCATCCTTCTTCTTGCTCTTTCGGCTCTTTATAGTTTGTTTATATTGGTGTTCTATATTCCTTTTTTTTTTTTTTTAGCCTACCATTTATTTAGTACTTTCTTGGGATTTTTTTGTTGTTGCTAGGTTTTACAATTATTCATGCTCTATCTTTCTCACACTCTCACTCACTCTCACTATCTCTCTCTCTCTCTTGCCGAGTCCTCAGTGACGGAGTCGATATTTCACCATTCACTTGAGGTCATCACAATCCGTCATTCTTTTTTTACCACCATCAGAACGGGCTCATCCCTCCCCCACCTCCTCTCCTTTCTCTTTTCCACTATTTTGTCTTCTTATTTTTATTCCGTCACTTTTTTTCCCCACTATTTCCAATTATCAAATATTAAAGCAAAATCAATAATGCATGAAGGATCATCAGTTACTACATTCTGATTATATTCAATAATTATTTCAATGTAGTCCTTAATAATATTGATTAATACCTACTCGTACAAAACAAACTCCGATAGTATGGACAGGATAACATACTCTATTTTACACATATATACTGCGTGTGTATATATATATATATATATATATATATATATATATATATATATATATACGGTATATATATATATATATATATATATATATATATATATATATATATATATATATATACACAAATGTGTGTGTGTGTGTGTGTGACTTTAAAAACTCCTGATGAGTTTAAAACAATTAACTGAAACTAGTATTGAAGTGCATTTCTTGTCCATATGAAAACGCAGCATTATAGGAGACAGCTCGTGTGATTTGGTACTCTTATCATAATCAGCGATCATGGTTTGACAAAACAACAGACGTAATGACAAAAAAGATCCTTTACAAGTAGACATCATCAAAATCTGGTACGACCAATTATTGAATGCAAGAATTTTGTTAGACCAGCCTCAGAGCAGACGCCCAAATGTTACTAAGGAGATTTTAAATTACGCAATACATTCCTTAAAAATCTGTACATTGTGCTTCACATGAACGAGTACATTATTATCATTCGATTATAATTTCATATATCTAATAGATCAAATATCACGACATAAAACATATACTAGTTACATGAACAGATATCATAGACAATACGTAAATAATAGATTTACTTAATTTTACTTTAATATTCGAAATACTATGTTTATAGAAGGTGGATAAAGGTAAGGAGACTTATTGTAGTGAACCTGACCAAAAGGCCCCATTCGTGGTATTTACTGTTTAACTTTCCTAAGGGGAGACTGTCCGCTTGTTTGGTCTATTAATTCATTTATTCATATATTTTTTTTAGTTTCCTCCCTAGACCTCCATCAAGCTTAGCAAAATACCCCCTAGACCTCCCTTCAAAATAAATTTGGAAATTTTTCGGTAGAAAAATGTCCCAGCCGAAGGCCGGTTCCTCTTAAAATTGCAGGCTCGCTATTGCTCGCCAGGAAATAATCGACACCTAATTATTTATGTTTTCTATATGATTGAGGGAGGCAAAAGGCAGAACTGCCTATAGCGAGTGCCTCCCCCATAGTTGAAAGAGTGACAGGGCCAAAATCAAGAGACGTTCGAGCCAAAATGCCTGGACACACGGAGTTTGAAGCAATTTAAGTCTTAGGAAGAGGGAAAGACTGATTCTGGGAGAAAGTTCCAGAGCTCAGCTGTTGAGTAGAAGAAAGACAGAGTAACTTTTCACTCTCGGGTTGGAGAGTTGCACAGAGTAGGGGTGGGATTGAGTTGCAAGACGGGTACCACGTGCCCTACGTAAAGGTGGTATACACTGGGAAAGCTCTGAGGAACACTGATTATTATAGTAGCGATAGAATAGCGAGAGAGATGCAACATTGCGGCGGAGAGAGAGAGATTGCAGAGAGTTGGTGAGTGGACGGGAGTTTATGATACGGAAGGCCTTCCTTTCAACTTTGTCTAGGAGAGCGGTGTGAGAGGAACCTCCCCACACATGTGAACAATACTTAATACAAGTACGAACTATGCCCCTGTACAGAGCAAGAAGCTGTGCAGGGGAAAAGAACCCCCTAAGGCGGTTGAGCACACCCAGCTTCTGAGAGGCTGCCTTAGCAAGACTGGCAATATGATCCTTCCAACTGAGAGCAGAAGAAAAAGAGACACCAAGAATATTGAGAGAAGATGAAGGATTGATTTTTGTATTGTTGAAGAATAAGGGATAGTCCGCTGCGAGTTCCTTACGGGTAGATAGATGGAGAAACTGGGTTTTGGAAGCATTAAAGGTAACAAGGTTTTCTCTGCCCCAATTGGAGATAGTATTTAGATCAGAATTTAAGAGTTCTATGGCTTCATTACGTTTGCCGTTGAGGGATTGCTGGCTGGGGCGTTCTGAAAAACTAATGGAGCAGTGTAAGGTTGAGTCATCTGCGTATGAATGGATGGGAATTGAAGTACAGTTGAGGAGATCATTTATAAAAATTAGAAAGATAATAGGAGATAGGACAGAGCCCTGAGGAACACCGGAGTTTATAGGGTGAGGAACTGAACAATGGCCATCCACAACCGCGGCTATGGAACGGCCGGAAAGGAAATTAGAGACAAAGGCACAGATGGAGGGATAGAAACCGAAGGAGGGTAGTTTATAAATTAAAGATTTGTGCCAGACTCTATCGAAGGCTTTCGATATGTCTAGTGCAATAGAAAAAGTCTCACCGAAGTCCCGAAAGGAGGATGACCAAGAGTTAGTAAGATATGAAAGAAGATCACCAGTAGAGCGACCCTTAAGGAAGCCATACTGGCGATCTGAGAGCAGATTATGAGAAGAGAAATGCTTAAGAAATTTGGAAGCAAGAATAGTTTCAAAAACTTTAGAAAGACATGAGATGAGAGCAATTGGACGATAGTTGGAGGGTCGAGAGCGGTCACCCTTCTTTGGGACAGGTTGAATGTGAACAAACTTCCAGCATGAAGGGAAGACGTTAGAGGATAGACAGAGACGAAAGAGTTTGCCTAGGCAGGGCAAAGGTCTTAAAATTTACACCGAAATGGGGCGAAAGGCGTTAAATTCGCCAAAATAATGGGACAAACGTCTTATAATCTCAAAACTAGTGGGGCTAAACATTAGGGAGAAGGGGGTCCATAAAAACGGTCTGCCACCCCTTAATACTTGGCAAAATCTCTTATTATCTGCATATTTAACTACTACATGAACCACACCTTTACTAACCCTTATGGTCTCATTCCTAGAATATGCAACACTTCAATATTACTTTAATAATGTTATTATCACCTGTCCATTCTGAATAATGTATTCGTGCATAACTCCGACAGCGTCCATTCCTGTTCTTTCTGCTTCAAAACTGTTTACCTGAATCAACCTTTTATCAGCTTTTGGTTACTGTACCTTCTGTATACACACGCCCAGACCCACGGCAATATAACGCAAACCATAACAAGATATTTTCCAAGATTGTAAAAGTTGCATAAATTCATTCACTTGGTTAGATACTTATCTACCAAGCCACTTAATTCACCGTTCTGCACTGTAAGAATGTGAACACGTAATTGTTGACAAAATATTGATATGCCAGAGCGCCAGGTTGCAACGATGCCAGGTATTGCCGACGCCCTTGCCATCCAGTACGCCCTTGGAGGGACACCCTGCCCCTAATATCACTCTTGCCAGAGACACTAAGGAAGAAGGACCTATCTCACACCAAAAATAGAACAGTCTCCCCCAACCGATATCATCAAAGAGAATGGAAGCAGAGAGTCTCTCCTCCATTGCCAGCCAAGAGAAAACAGTCTCCACTACCTGCCTCACCACGCACTAGACCTACAATTAACACTTCCAAGATACAGGGGTTCACATTTGGCCCTATCATAAGGACCACCCCTGCCCTGCTTCCCCGAAAACCAGCCCCTATTGACCAACACCGAAAAAGGGTAGAGGGCAGGATGTGGACATTTATCGGCAGCTCACATCCAGCGCTTACCCAGGCTGAAAGGAGAACGCTTACCCAAGTTCCCCATTGTTCTTCGCTTACCCAGGTGGAACCAGTGTTACTTACCCTGGATACTGACATAGTAATGCTTATCCAGGTTTCTGAGACTTAATTATCCCCTAGGCAAACAACACCTTCACTAACCTAGCCACCAGCCCAGCATAACAAAAGCGAGAATCTGGCGCCACTACTACCAACCTTGACTACAACCGAGAAGCAGCAAAAAGGAAGAACCTAGAGGACCAGGGCCTATCCAAGACACCTGGAGAGACAATCCTTGTATCTTCACCTATAGTCTATTTGCTGTATGTAGGCGATGAATCATGACCTCTTATCCTCAGTAACTCGAAAAGGGCTAGAGCAAATTGGCTGTAATTATCTACATCGATTCCTTGACCGACTCTTTACAAATGGTAGAAATATTAGCTCGATTATACTCTAAGTCATTTTTGAGTTACAAAGGTTAGAAGTCATGATTTCTCGCCTACTTACAGCGAATAGACTATAGTATAATTGTTCTCTATCTTTGAAATCCCTACTAGTGATGTTACCTAAACAATACACATAACTGTCCCTTTCTTATAAAAATTCATATATTATACATGTAAGAGATCTTTGCATCTCTATAAATAAAGTAGACGTGCCATTTTGCCCAAAATCAAAAAGGCATACCCAACTCTGCGATGGGTCACCTTCATCACTACTAGTCACTATCATCAGCACTTCTATTATTATAATCATCACTACTTCTCTCATCATCAGTACTACTGTCATCAGTACAACTTTCACCATCATCACTACTACTCACTAACATCACTAATACTTTCACCATCGTCACTACCATTATCACAACTGTTATCATTATCACTACAACTATCACCATGCTCTTACAATCATCATTACTACTGTACCCATCATCACTACTTTTATGACCATCATCACTACAAACTATCACCATGCTCTTACAATCATCATTACTACTGTACCCATCATCACTACTTTTATGACCATCATCACTACAACTATCACCATGCTCTTACAATCATCATTACTACTGTACCCATCATCACTACTTTTATGACCATCATCACTACAACTATCACCATGCTCTTACAATCATCATTACTACTGTACCCATCATCACTACTTTTATGACCATCATCACTACAACTATCACCATGCTCTTACAATCATCATTACTACTGTACCCATCATCACTACTTTTATGACCATCATCACTACAACTATCACCATGCTCTTACAATCATCATTACTACTGTACCCATCATCACTACTTTTATGACCATCATCACTACAACTATCACCATGCTCTTACAATCATCATTACTACTGTACCCATCATCACTACAACTAGTGTTGGCACCATCATATCTACTACCGTCATCATCATCACTACTGTCATCATTATCGCACAACTACAACCATCATCACTATCACCATCATCCCCATTTTTACTACCATCACTTCTAATGTCAACTAAACTAACTTAACCTAACTTAACTTAACAAAATTATGCAGGGGGAGTTGTTTTGGGGACGTCATCTCCAGTAACCATCACCAATACTTTCACTATCATCACTACTACTATCCACGTAATCTACTACTATCACAACTACTTTCACAATCACGACTGCCCTCACTGCCATAATCACTACTGGGGTGTTTTTTAAGCTTGATGGTGGTCTAGTGAGGTTATTATAAAATACATAAATATACATATGTAATAGACCAAAAAATAGCCATTACCCCCTTAAAACACCATTTATGTGTACCATGCTAGTTACAAATAACTTCTTTTTTACAGTGTGCTTGCCATAGGCTATATTTTTCAGCATTTGGGTCAATAAATATATTATGCTAATATTATCAAACACGCTATTACCATGTCATTATCAAATGTGACAGGAAACAATAAGCAAAACTGCATCAAGCGTTATTGCAAACTAAAGAAATATAGATAGCCGATTTAAATTTACGTTAGTCTAAATATCGGGACATAAGTAGAGCTTGAAAGAGTTAAGTCTTGAGGTTGAGTCACATATCAGGCATATTACGATGGAAAAAGTTTGAATACAGACGATATGCGGCACAAGCTGTGCAACGCAAATCCCCTATTGAAAAGGTATTCTTACTGCAGACGGATTGAGATGTGTCGGTAGTGTCTGTATGAAGTATTATTTTGATTAGTATACACTTATAAAGGTGAGCCACGCAGAAGACCTATTCAGGTCTTTAAAAGGGGCACATATAGTATTGAGTAGAATAGAAATAGTTATTTTTTTTTTTGGACAAGGTTGATTTTATACTATAATGGAGGTACCTCGATAATGGTCATATATACAATCTGTATGACCTATTCATCATTCCTATGTATGCTATTACCGGTGCAAAATATATATATTTTCATTAGACTTTGTGGGTCGAATACAGGTGAAAGCACCGTAATTTTAGTATTTTGTCATCCTCTATATCAATGCTAACACCATCGGGGGTCTGGGGGCAGCAGTCCCCAGGTTAGGATGGGTTGCTAGGCTAGGTTAACAACAAAATATGGTTTTCGAGGGCATGTCTTAACATTGTTGGATAATGGATCAATACTCATTTGGGTTATTTTAAAGGACACTACTGCAGCGTTATGAGAAACAATTTATTAGGGAAAATAGGCACAAATAGATTCTCCATATAGTCCGCATGGAGGATTTTCGTTATGAACAATTTGAAAAAATACCCACTTCACAGAAAAAAACAAAAACAAAAATCTAAGTCAAAGAGCGGGGGGGGGGGGGGGGGGCAGGCCCCAGGTTAGGTAAGGTTGTTAGGTTAGGCTAATGGGACAATATAAAGATGATGTAATTAAATTCATACATCGATTTATCGTGGCCTACAGGTTTCTTATACCATGTATTTCATTCCTATATGTGTCTAAATGCCTGTAAAAATGTATTACTGATCCTGGGATAGAAAACAAAATATCCTCTATATCGCCTACCTTGCAAGAGGCGGGTGGCTTTGTTTACATCTGCCGCTAAGAAAAAGAAGAAGCAGCGTTGGGGAAAATTTGGTTTTTGCCCCCTACTGTTTAAATATATGACGATTTCAATAAATCCTGGGGGGGGTGAGGGGGGGTTTGCCCCCCCCCCCCCTAAAAATATTTTGTATCCCACGGCAAACGGTTATGGCCAAATAAGTTATTTTGGTAAAAATTTACCTATGGTCCCGTTAAAATATCCTCAAGTAACCTATTAAAAACTGTTCAGGGGACTGGTTAGAAATTTTAGATGTTTAATTGAAGGTCGGAAATCAGTATTTACGGAGAAATAAAAGTCTTAAAATGCGCTGTTTTACGGAAGGGTCTGTACGCCGCCACATACGCGCGGCCCCGCCCACTGCCCAAAATGTACAAATATTAGATTAGATTATATTAACCTAACCTAACCTAACCTAACCCTAATATAATATAATATAACATAACATTACCTGGGAAAGAGAGGGCAGGGACCCTGGGTGACCCATAGTGCATTTTAAAACTGTTATTTCTCAGTAAATACTGATTTCCGACATTCAATTAAACATCCTACAAGTTCTAACCAGTCCCCTGAACAGTTTTTAATAGGTTACTTGAGGATATTTTAACGGGACCATAGGTAAACATTTATCGTTATTTTTCGTGAGTGAAGGGGCGTGTTTTTAGATTGTTGTTTAATGGGTAAATATGCATTTCCGCCTATTATCACACATCAAAACACCCTTACACAACTCTAAACTAGATAAAAACAATCGTAGCGATTTTTTAGCAATTCAATTACATCATCTTTATAATGACCGGCTAATGTCCTTTCAAAGGGGTATAGTAAACACTAGGATAGCCTATACCCGGTCAGAGGTAAGTCCTGCTGTAGTCTCCTTGAATGCTACCCTAATTTGTACCGGTAATGACATACATAGGAATGAGGTCAATATGTATCTTAAGTCACGTATGTGATATTTTTATGATAATCCTTTTTCTAATCATTCCCTTCATTGATTAGTGTGTTTGGGAAGGATGTAGTATCCAGGCATACGGTTGTCATGTTTACATCGGTAGTGTGCGCTGGCGCTTAGGTTCCCATCTATTTTTTTCTGTTATTTACCCCCTGCTGGCAACATATATGCTGACAATAAGTCATGGGGGAGTGAAAGGGGGCAAAGCCACCCCTCAACCTATTGTTGTATCCCACGACAATCAAAATAGACGGGAAAATTATCAGGAGCGTGCCGAGTATAGTGTAAACAAGGCAAGCGGTACGCCCGAATACTACTTCCTTACCAACATATTTTGTCATTACCCTAACATAACAACCTAACCTTACATGGGGGCTGCCGGCCCCAGGCCCCTCGGGAGATCTTAGCATTGATATAGAGGATGACAAAATACTAACAATACAGTGGAAAAGTGAAACAAATTAGTTATCCACTGATCCAAAATGGTCGCCACTTTTCCTTACACCCTTATTTAACCCACAAAGTCTAATGAAAAATAATTCAATTTGCGGCGGTAAAGGCATATATTGCGGTGACTAATACTGGCGGAAAAATGTTATTTTAATACCACGAATTTTCCGAGTGTTTTTTATAAACAAAATTGGTCATTTGCATCAATATATAGTGTTTGTAATTAATTAGAAATCTCGGCAAAACCTATTTTCCCCATTAGGCCTATCAATCGATGTTGAGACACTCCCCGCTCCCCGATAGTGATTTGAAAAGACATTAGCCTAACCTAACAACCTTACCTAACCTAACCTAGTATTATGGGTGGGGGCTGCCGCCCCCACACCCCCGCTGGTTGAGTACTAATCCCTTAATACAAAATTTAAAAAAATGGCTGTCGATTATAGGCTACGAAGGTGAAAGAAAAGTCGATGAAGTCTATGGTGTTTACTCGGCAATCTTCAGCTTGATTGTACATTGATAACGGGAAAGTACCTATTGATAACCTTGTTACGAAAATTAAATTTGAGTACCATACTTTATATTAGGGTTTTCTGAGAGTTTAACACATTTTCATATGATCTTTAGAGCTATCGATGACTGAAAGTACCGTATTGACAACCTTGTTACGAAAAAGACATTTTAGTACCATACTCTTTTATTAGGTTTTGCCGAGGATTAAAACAAATGTTCTTATGATCTTTAGAGCATATAGATTCATTATTTATCTTCAAATATATCAACAAAATTCGTGGTATTAAAATAACATTAAACCGAAAAAGCTAGATAATTATCGCGAATAGACTCGCAGCGTTATTATACATTATTTATTAGAGAAAGTGAAGCTCTATGGCATCCTTATAATATACTCTCATAGATTCCGGGAAAAACTAAATAAGATGGTCACCAATTTTCCCATGGATTTTTTTATTTTTCCCTGTTAGTTTTCATCAATATATATATATATAGTGTTTGGAAATAATTGCAACCCTCGGCGAAACCGTTTTCCCCATTATACAACGATCTTAAGACACGCCGCCCGATAGTGGGGAGGGCTATGAAGTACAGGGAAAATGAGGGGTTAAATGCGTAAAACGGCGATTAAAACGTATTTTAGCAAAACTTGGCTCGGGTTTTAAGGTATTTCTAAGGCCTAAAACCAAATATTTCGAAAACCCGAGCCAAGTTTTGGCCAAAGCTGGCTCGGATTTTGAGAGTTTGTAGACAACAAAATGACAGTAACCTCATTTAGAAATTTGGCTCAGGTTTCCCGAAATTGCAAAGGCATAAAACCCGAATTTTGGAAAACCCAAGCAAAGTTTTGGCAAAACTTGGCTCGGATTTTGCGAATTTTAAGAGTAAACAAATTACAGTAACCTAATTTAGAATTTTGGCTCATGTTTCCCTAAATTGCAAACCCCAAAAAGCATAATTTTGGAAAACCCGAGCCAATTTTTGGCAAAACTTTGATCGTATTTTGAGAATCGAAAAAGACTAACTACATGTCGGAAATCGGCTCATGATTTCCCTAATTGCAAAGCCATATAACCAGATTTATCGAAAACGTAGCACTTGTTTAAATCATAAATATCCAGTAACATAGACCTAGTACATTGGATACAAACCTAATCCACACCTAACGCCTACAATGTGTCCGTAGTACCTAGTAGGCCTACGTGAGATACAACATGGCGGTTGGGCCGGCGCCCATTTAGTAGCCTACCGGTATTCGGCCGTATCTGTAAATACGAATGCGAGGAACTTCAATCTAATCTAATTAACCTAACCTAACCTAACCTAACTTAACCTAACCTACCCTAACCTAACCTAAATGCGCCTCCGCTCGAATATGAATTCGCTCGAAGTGTCCAGATACCGTAAATACTACCGCAACTACGAATCTTGTTTCTGAAACCTAGTATATTAACCTAACCAAACAACCCAACCTATCGATAGAGATGGGCAGGTGGAGTAGACTAAAAAGCTGGTAGACGGACCTCGGGAGATAGGTGAAAATAGTGTGTACGAATCGATGCCGTCTATAGGAAGGTATTGACAACCATGTTTCGACAAAATTCCATTTTAGTACCATATATTTTTATTAGGTTTTGCCGAGGCTTAAAACACATTTTCATATTATGTTTAGAGCATATAAAATCCATATGTGTGTTCAAATATTGCAAAATAATTGGTGACCAACTTATTTAGTTATACTAGATTCCGTTGTGGTAGAATAGTTTTGATAAGTTTTGTAACTCGATTTTGTCGATATAAATAGTCCCGCGCGTAAACAAACTCAGTCCCCCAATCTTGAGAGCTCTGCTACGGACGTGTTCAATGTTTACAAAAAGTGTTCGGAATGGAGTACACTCGCTACGGTCAAGCGTTATGTTCTACAAAGATGTTACTGTATGTCTAATATATAACCCACAGTAGCTGGGATGCAAGGGCTAGTGTTGTATCCCAAGTACTGGGTCTAGGTTAGGTTAGGTTGTTTGGTTAGGTTAATATACTAGGTCTCGGAAACAAGATTCGTAGTTGCGGTAGTATTTACATCAAAACTATTCTCCCACAGTGGAATCTATGCGAGTATATTATAAGGATTCCATAGAGCTTCACTTTCCCTAATAAATTATGTATAACAACGCTGAGAGTTTTTTCAAAAAAATTACCAAAATCTATATTAAACACAGATAATTATATCCCATACCTGACCTAAGATACATATTGTTCAGGAATGATGTATGAGTCATAAATATTGTATATATGACAATTTTCGAGGTAAATTCCTACATTAAAGTATAAAGTCAACCTCTTCACAAACAATGTCATTAAAGGTCGTGTTGCATGGAACATGTAGAACATGCTATCGTTGTCTGTCATTACTAAGATGCATATGTATGTAAGCACCGACTACCGGATTTCGTTACCTATACCATAACAAATTATTATAATCACTTCTTACCCTACCTACAGTAGATGTTCATCCCGAGTCCGATTACCTGAGCATATCCCTAGATAGTACAGTAAACGCATTTCAATTAACTCACCCTAATCACTGCCCACCTCCTCTCCAACTTCCTTCCACAGCTGTCCCAGGGTAATCCGATTCCTGTGTTTAGGGTGTGATTTATCGTATATGGCACTACGGTCCTGTACCGCCACAATACACTTTCCGTCGTCCATGGAAGCTACATAACTACGGATACCGGATACCGCGAGCACACAGCTCAACATAACGTCAGAAGCGAATGGACAAACAAGGTGCGCACATTTCTACGGCGCCGGAATCTGGCATGAGTCGGACCACCAGTGTGAACGTTTCATCGGGTTTATGAAACACTTTAAAAGGGTCGAGTCACACCAACCCCGAAACCCGACATATTCCGACTCAAATGTGTTCGATCAGTTACATCAGAGACGAACGACATAATCTTCATATATTATCACATCTGATCATATCAGACATTATCTGGTGTGGCAGTTTGAACGGCTGACCGAAAATGTGAAGTAATGCAACGGGTTATTACATGTAATTTTTGTGTCTGATGTAACCGATCGAACAAAATTGCGTCGGCATATTTCTGGGTCTAGGGTTGATGTGACTTGTCCCTAATAGATGTTACCACGTTCAATATTTTCCGACAGTTATGGTCAGATGATTTGCGTCGGAATAGATCTGGTTCCGGGGTTTGTGTGGCTCGAACCTTAGGAATTATAGAAGCAAGTTCAAAGTGTGCCAGTTTAGTAGGATACATTTGGTGAAAAAAGGATTCGGTCTTGAGTTATACAATTGGACAGAATAGAGGAGTGAATGTGTTGAAAGGTGTGTTCCGCCTGATCTTCGTATTTCAATAGGTATAAGCAAATATGGCTATGAAAACATAATTGATTAATTATGAGCAATAGAAGAGAGAGAGAGAGAGAGAGAGTGTGTGTGAAGAGACCTAGTCATAGGAGGCGAGTTGATGAATGTGATTTTTTTTACTATACCCCTACGAGAAAAGCAGTTTGAGTGGAACCCCCTACACATGCGAATAATGCCATACACATAGGCGTATTACATCCCTGTACTGAACAAGAAGATGAATAGGAGAGAAGTACCCCCAGAGTTTATCACACCTATCGTCTGGGAAGCTGCTGTAGCTAAAGTTACAATATAAGGTCCCTAAAAGAAAGTTCAACAGATAAGAAAGTCCGAGTATAGTGAGTTAAGTTTAAGGGTTGATTCGAGTCTTGTTAATGGGTAAGGGAAAATCATGTGGTAGATTGTGGTGATTTGATAGAATAAGGACATAAGTTTTGGAGGCATTGAAAACAATATAGTAATCTCTACCTCAGTTGTAAGTCATTATTTCAGATAATAATATAGGGTGTTATGGCCTCATGAAGTGAGTTTTGCAGCGAATGCTTTGTTTATTTAATGTTTACACCAACCAAATATAGATTGTTCATAGCCTGTAAAATCAATAATTAAACACGATGAAGTCTAGAGCTCTTCCCTTTGCGGATTGGAATTTGAGGTAAACAATGTAGCAAGATCACTCCAACATACCTACCTGAGGAAAATGGTTGAATAGTGCATGTGTGGGGAGGTTCCACACATACCGGTACCGCCCTTTTCGAAAGGGTACGGACAAAAGTATTAATTCACCTCCTCCTACTAATGTTCCAAAATATCTCTCTACACACCACAATATTGCACCTCCCTCTCTCCCTTCGTAGGATCCATGTCTCTATTAATTGTTGGACCTAAACTCTGGAATGGTTTATCTTTTAAAGTTTGAGATTCTAATTCTCTGTCTTCTTTTGAAATAACTACTGGAACTCCATTTTTTAAGTCAGTTTAATCAGTAAGTTTTGATATTGGGTACCACATTATTACTTAACCAATTTTTGACGACATATACTTGTATGATTATTTTATCATGACACCATTGTATAAGCAACTTTTGTAGGTTAAATCTAAACTTCTAAAGAATAACCATTGTATATATATGGAAATAAATATGTGAATCTGATTCTACCGCTATTATATTAATCAGTGTCCTTCAGAGCTTTCTCAGTGTATACCTCTTCCTTTATGGAGAGTAGGTGGCACACGCCATTCAACACATTCCCACCCCCATTATGTCCAATTATCTAACCCAAGAGTGAGCCGATTATCCCAGTCATTCTTCCACTCAACAAGTAAACTCTGGAAGTATCTCCCTTCATCTAACTCCCAGACTCCTAACGTCTAACCTCCTTCAAACTCCGTGTAACCAAACATTTTGACTCTAACGGCTCTCTGTCAATCTTTTAATTTGGGGGGACACTCGTTACAGGCAGCTTTGCCTTTTTTCTCCTTCTTACACATAGAAAATATATTTACATAAGAAAATAGAATACTGCTAGAATCATTAATAACAATTAGGATTATAACTGTAGATAGGATATAGCCCTAAGAAACAAGTAAACAGCTCTAAAAACTTACGTCTTACTCTTGATCGTTAGCTTATGTAACATTTACGTTTGGAACGTTTACTTAGAGTCCTATGTATAAATATGTATACGGTCTCATGTATAGATCAGTACACTGAACACCATTTGTAACACTCTACGGCAACATTGACTTACAATGTGAGTTAGTGTTGGTATATTGTTCAGATGCAGCCCTGAAGGTACTTTGTCTTAACCTAAGTACAGTATAAGACATATTCAAAGGTCACACGCGACCATTGGCGACCATGAGGTGCCTAGGATCCCATCATAGTACATATGCAGATGCACTGGTAAGACCTACATGAAAGGTACCGCAATCTGATAGGCGAACAGCTTGGTTAAGGAGTGTGTGTGAGTGTGTGTGTGTGTGTGTGTGTGTGTGTGTGTGTGTGTGTGAATGCGCTTTCGTGCACGCTTATGTTCTTATATATATGTGTGTGTGCGTGTGTGTGTGTGAACGCGCTTTCGTGCACGCTTATATTTGTATATATGTGTGTGTGTGTCTGTGTCTGTGTGTGTGTGTGTGTGTGTGTGTGTGTGCAAGCAGACGATATAACAAATAACCCAGACGCAGCACAGCCTGAACAGATACACGGAAACAATAACAGCACAGAGATCGAGAGGCAAATTTCTCTCTCTCTCCAACTCTCTCTAGAAGAAAAAAAGCCAGACGAAATTTATCCTGCGAGAAAGACGGAGAGTGCTTGTCCCGGCTCTTCATCTGTTTTACTTACTGTCTTGATTTGCTGGGTGTCAGGAAGTTAGTCAGGGTTTGGGAATAAGTCAGGAGGCTGGATGTACTCGGTATAGGATTCATACGATATGCTTGGGTTGTTGGTATCGTGGAAAATATTAATATCTATCAACTTAGCTCTCTATTTACTGAGAGAGAGAGAGAGAGCGAGAGAACCTGTCGTGTGCTCACAATAAAACCTTTACCAGGCAAATGGATAAATGTATTCATTCGAGTTTTCACAGAACTGAAATATTTTCCCAACTATAGTCCTTATAATTAAGCTCTGCTTTGTCTTGTTTAGGAGCATTTTATTCCTCTACTGGAAGACGAAATAAAATGTTGATGTTATGAAGGCGGGACACAACTTTTGACTGTACCTCACGTACAGTTAGGTACTTAAAAGCAAGTTTTGTGAAGGAGCATACTGAGATCATTATATTTCGCATTTCTAACAGTATTGGACAAGGATATAACCTACTCACAAAATCACCTTCAGTCGATTAATAAACTTGAGACGGTAACAAATCCCATTATTTATTTGAATCACATGTACCAGGTTCATTAGCACCCAACTGTACATACATAAGCGTAGCGTAAATACTTGTAGCCCGTTATAGAGGGTTAATCATGATAAAGGGATATTTGGTTCGCATCTTTGGTGAACCTTTCTTTTATATTTTGTACAGACTCATTGCAATCCATCCCTTTTCAATTTCTATCTATCTATCTATCTATCTATTGCTTGACGCCATGATCCCCGAAGGGGTGGCCACGAACGAACTGCCCCCAAGCACCTCTGTCCCCAGTCAGTCGACGCCCCTCCTCCCAACCAGCACCGCCTTCATTCATATACTTCCTCACTCCATCCTTCCACCTCTCCTTCGGTCAACCTCTCCCTCTCTGTCCTTCCACCTTGCTCTCGTACACCCTCTTAGTCATTCTCTCGCTTCCCATACGTTCCATATGGCCGAACCATCTCCAGTTGTTCCTTTTCACACTTTCCAGCACATCTACCTCCAAACCACACCTCCTACTTACTACCTCATTCGTCTGTCTATCCCTCCATGTAATTCCGCACGCACTTCTCAAGTAACTCATTTCCACCGCTCTCACTCTTGGTCTGAGTCTTTCCACGAACGTCCATGCTTCGCTTCTGTAAGTTAGTGTCGGGATTACCACACTGTCATGCAAGGACTTCTTCACTTCCATACTGACCACTCTATTTCTTGTCACTGCTTTCAACGTTCCTACAACCTTCTTCCCCTGTTGCACCCACTCCCGCACTTCTTCATCCACAGTCCCATCTTTACTCAACACACTGCCCAGATGCTTAAAAGAGCTAACGATCTCCATAGCCTGAACGTTCAACTTCACCTCACACTCTGTGACTTCACCCCTTTCGAAGACCATAACCTTGCTTTCCCCCACATTTACCTTCAAATTCCATTTTTCGCACACCGTTCCAAACTCATTTACCAGACCCTGCAACTCCCATTCATTATCGCTCATCAGAACTGTGTCATCCACAAACAGCAGTATAGGCAGCTTCCACTCATTTCCTTCCCTTTTCAGCGATACACCAACATCCACTGCTCTTCCTAGTATTTCTTTCGTGACTCATCCATATATACAGTAAACAACCACGGGGACATCACACACTCCTGTTTCAACCCAACACTCAGGTCAAAGAACTCGCTCTGCTCATTCTCCACACGTACTTCCGCCTTTGCACCCTCATACATGCTCTTCACTGCTTTCAGCAACTTGCCATCTACTCCGTATATTCTAAGTACTTTCCACATGCCTTCTCTATCCACTCTGTCATAGGCCTTCTTCAAGTCCATAAAGGCAACATACACCTTTTGTTGCTTCTCCAGATATTTCTCCACAACACAATTCAGGGTAAAAATCTGATCTACACATCCTCTTCCCTTCCTAAAACCTCCCTGCTCGTCGCCTATCCATTTCTCCGTTCTCACTCTCACTCTCTCAATCACTACCCTACTGTACACCTTCCCTACTACGCTTAAAAGACATATTCCTCGGTGGTTACCACACACTCCTCTTTCCCCTTTGCCCTTATATAGGGGGACTATTATGCCAGTCTTCTAGTCATCGGGTGCATTCCCCTTCTCCCATGCTAGTTTGCACATTTTCCATACCCATTCGATCACTATCTCACCACCATACCTCAACATTTCCCCACACTCCATCTGTTCCTGGTGCTTTCCCCAACTTCACTCTTTTCATAGCTTCCCACACTTCTGACCTCCTGATCCCCACCTCCTCCTCCACTACTTCTCCTCTTCTTCCTCCGATACCATATCCAACTATGTTTGCTGGCTCTTCATTCCTTACATTTAGCAACTCATTGAAGTACTCCCTCCATCTTTCGACTCTCTCTTGCTTCTCGGCTAGCATTCTCCCATTCTTATCTTTCACACCCTTACTGTTTCCCTTGCTACCTTTCCTAACTTTCTTGACTTCTTTCCAGAACAGTTTCTGACACTCCCTCCATTTTACACTCATATTCCCTCCAAATTCCTCATCTACTCTTCTCTTACTTTCCTTCACTACTCTCTTCACCACTCTCTTTCTCTCCACGTACCTCGCTCGTTTCTGCCTCTCCAAATCTTCATTCCCTCTACTACCCAACCACTCTCTATACGCTTTCTTTTTGTCTTCCACAGCTATTTTTACATCTTCTGTCCACCATGCTGTACCTTTCACTCCCCTCCCTCTTCTCCTCACTCCACACACCTCCTCACATGCTGCACAGATCTCTTCCTTAAACACCATGCTTATCTCCTCCACTTCCTCCATATCTTCCAGGTCGAACCCACCTAGTTGTCTTTCTACTGCTCTCCTGTACTCTTCCCTGATTTCCTCCTCCTGTAGCCTCTCCACCCTCCTCACCATTCCCCCTTCCTCTCGCCTCTCTCCAGCTCTCCTTACCCACTTCTTTTGTATCATAACCTTAGCTACTACTACATAATGATCAGACAGACCCCCTCCAATTCCCCTATACACCCTAGCATCCATCACAGATATCTTCATTCTTTCATCCACACATATATAATCAATCGGTGACTTTTGTTCCACCACTGTCTTATCATTCATCGTCCACACCACTTTCCATGTGTTCCTGTGTATCATTCTGTGTCGAAAGAAGGTGTTGGCTATCCACAACCTCCTCCCCTTTTCAATTTACTAAGGCCAATTAGCATCCTTTTGATTCGTCAAAGATTGTGTTAAAGTAATATTGAAGAGAAAGATGAAAATGACATTGTGATCATGGGCATCTTCCTCAACTATAAATTCTTCGAACATGCTAATAAACTCAAACGTTTTGTTAGTTGACGAATCTAATGTATGATGCACATTAACAAAAAACTTCAACATTCAAACACTTTTGATCTAGGAACTAATATCTAATTTGAGTTTTCATTTCCCTTTTGCTTTTAGTTTTTGAAGCACATGACGAGGAGGAAAAACATTTCAGGATTAATTGAGAATTTGTGAGTGCATTCAGTCATAAGTATATTGACTGATGAATTATACTGTCGTGATAGACATATTTGAATTGACTTTAAAAAATCGAAAGTACGCCTTAGGTATAAAATTATATTTTGTTTTAGCATATCATGCTGATACGTATAGTCTTTTTCGATTGTCCGTTGCCTTTCTTGTGTCATGTGGTGTATCAAATAAGTTGCGACATTGCAGTCTTCTAAGGTAAAGTCACCCACATATCCAGCAGCAACAGCTACTATTAACTGCGATGTTTTTGCTGTATTTGTCCATGTAAATGAATAGCTCGAACACAGACTTTAACAATCCTAATGAAATATTGAAGTTATATATTTAGATTGTCTTCTAAATATTATAAATACATACAATAGCCAAAAAGTAGCTCTGTGACAGGCGAACTTGTGAGCAATTGTAGATTCCTTAGTTTTGTTATGTATTGGCAACACTTCACTGATAACTTAATACAATAAGCTAATACTACCGGTATACACAATAATCAGTTAATAACCAAAACCATTAACATATCTATTAGTCATCGATGGTAAAATCGGTATCTTAGTCCGACTGTAGTTTGTATTGATGGTAATTCTCATAAGATTGAAACATCGATATATAATCACTGATGACGAAACGTAAGATTAGCCAAATAAATTAGATAAGAACCTTATGGACATCTACTGTACTTACTATAACATCAAGTTAAGCAATAGGTATATATGTAAATGTGAATACAGTATATTATTAAAGTAACATTTCATCACCCCGAGGGTAAACTAGGCTATGCTGAACTATCCAATTATAATGTAAAACTTGCAAAATAAACAAACCAAAACTTAGACGAACACAGTAAAACACAAACAAACTAATCAAAATCGCCATGTGGAAACAACGCTTTAGTAAAATAATGTTATAAATAAAAGAACACAATCCACCACCTAGGGTGTACACTCGGATACCATAGTCTCCAGCCCACTCATTAATATTTGTGGAGTTTACCTATTTCTAATTATGGAAGTATATCCCTGGAAACGAATTTAAGAATATATTTGTCTATACATCAACTACAGAACTATATACACTATTTATTGATAAGCAAGTTCTATCCAAAAAATAATCCAGTTAGTTATAATTGCATAAAGAAAAATATAGGGGGTCCTCGAATTTGTTATGAGTGGGCTAGAGACTACGGTATCCAAGTGTACATTACTTTATGAGCAAGGTAATCTGTTTCCCAAGCATACTAATAACAGTACGGTATATCCAAGAATTATAACAAGTTCTTTCAATACAATACGGTCCCATATCACCCTCACCTTAATCCTCT
This sequence comes from Paralithodes platypus, assembly GCA_032716605.1. Lineage (NCBI taxonomy): Eukaryota > Metazoa > Arthropoda > Malacostraca > Decapoda > Lithodidae > Paralithodes > Paralithodes platypus. The sequence continues at coordinate 32,292,204 of CM064519.1, forward strand.
TCTCTGTTCCTACATTTTGATCACACTTTGTTAACCTTTCGAGAGGCCTTTTAAACACAATTTATCCGAGGGGGATCTCTTTTAACCTCTCCTGTTTGGCTCCATTAGTTTTGGAGATTTAAAAACGCTTCACCAAATTCAGGTGTCGATTTTCTTTCTGGGCGAACGGGCGAACGAAAGGGAGCCTGTAACCTAAAGGAAATGGGCCTTCGGCCGGGACATTTATATATAAAATATTGTATAAATTTAGCTTGAATGGGATCTGGGTGGGTATTTTGTTTTAGTTTTTAAGAGGTCTGGGAAGGCGTTGATATTAACCAGGGGGACAAACGTAAATATATAACTCGAAAATGACAAAATAAAGTAAAATCCGGAATCATAACTAAACTAAATACCAAAATACCCCTTAAGACGTTGGACTAGATAGTGTTAAGAAGGACATTCCACAAGAGCACTTATAAATGTCGCACTAGATCATCACCCCACGCCATGTTCATTTCTCTGGCTCGTGACGTCCAAGAGTTACTAGGAAATGATGGAAAAATCTATATCGACTAGATGAAGACCAAAATACTTCACCTTTCAAACACATCTTATTGAGGAGCCAACTTTTAGTTTGAGTTTGTATTGTCATTGTGTTTCTAGTTGTTGAAGCGTATGTCGAGGGGAATAAAGGTTCAGGATTATAAGCTAATTTTTGAGTGCATATATTAGCTGATGAATTACACTGGAGCGATAGACATATTTACATTGACTTAAGAAACCGATATGTCATCATTGATATATAAATACATGGATATAAAATGGGAATAACTTGAAATTAAGATTTTGGAAATTAGAACAAATGTAAACACAAATAAAAAAAGTGTAAACTTTAGAAATTAAAAGCTACAGTATGATGAAATACACAAACAATATATTTTTTAAATCAAACTGCAGGGTGACTAGGAATGTTGAAGAACGTAAAATGAAAGCATGTTAAGTAAAGTACACACAATACTATGAAGAAGGATACACATTATCATGAAACTAGAGAGAGAGAGAAAGAGAGAGAACGCTAACGATTGAGAGAGATGAATACATTCGGTCACCACTTATGATATAATATAACGTATGTTTACATTTATGTTATTTTGACTAAATGCCTGCTTCCTGACTTTCTATTCTTGATAGTATCACTAATTTGTTATTTTTCCAGTTTATCATATTCTCTGCTCAAACTTACTCATCTTCTATCTTCTTTGCTCGACCCTCTTTATTTGTTCAATTATACAGTATACAGTATTTGAAAAGTGTGCACAACGAATTGACATATACAAGTATATCATGTATGACTATGCAATATGCCATCATCATTATTATCATTGCTGATGGTACTGGAACCTCGAGAAAAAACTATTATGGAGGATATTTAAATGGAACAAGTTAATTCATCTAAACCTATAGAGAATAACTTGGGACGGTGGAGAAGAATTATGCCCAGTTGTAAAAGTTGGAAGTAGACGGAAGAAAGATGATTCCCTTGGTGACCTTGACTATGATCTTCTTACGACGAAAGAGGGTGAAATATGCCAAAAGCATCAGAATTGGGATAAAGAAGGCTTGTGAAGCTTGACAAGTATACTTATGGTGCAAGATACAAGCAAGCTGGATCGAAATTGTGTAACGATGTGCATATGGATACCTGGAGCCCAGGAGTCAAAACAGAAGAGATTATTCCCAGTAGAGGCATTAGACGAAGAGTGGGTATTGAGAGAAACGTTATTATAAAAGTAAGCGTTAAAGCCTCGATAAAATGGCCATAGATGATGTATGAGGGTGTTAGGGTAAAAAACATGCCTATTAATAATATATAATAAGAGAGAGAGAGAGAGAGAGAGAGAGAGAGAGAGAGAGTGTGTGTGTGGGGGGAGGGGGAGAGCCTATCTGATCTGACAACTAAAGGACTGACAAGGAAGCTGCTAATGACCGAGCATCATTGAGTATCGCTATTACATGAAAAGTCTTTCAACGTGTGTTACTGTCATTTCCCTTCTATATAAGAATTCAGGTTTAACTTTCTTTAATTAAACCAATACCTGATCATTATTTAAAAATATCTCCATTTTTGCATAATAATGTAAGCAAGTAGAAAATTTCCACGCAATGATAAATTATTTAGTATTAGCAGGGTACATACGTTTCCAATGTGTAAAAAATGCATAATTGACATGCACTTACTCCATCACGCTCTTTTCTTTCTCTACCGTCATTATCACTGTTTAACTTACAAACATATTTTTCTCACATATTGTCCTTGAATGCTTCATATATGTTTCTCTCAGTTATACTGACTTTTCCGCCTGTCATAAACATTCGGTCCCTCATTTAAATTTGTTTTCTATTTCCCATTCCGATACCGTACTAAAATAACGTTCCCGTACTCATGTACCTGCAATTTTAACTGTCAATGTCCCTTTCTCTTCTTCAACCTTTAACACACTTCCCTATTCACTTCACCCTCAGCAAAATTCTACATAATGTATAGTATCCAATGTTTCATTCATTCTCTTTTTATTTCCTCTGCTTCTTCATAATTTTCCTAAGTCAAATTTGCATTTCCTTACTACGGTACTCTATGTTTAATCCACTATACCAGTACCTTGCTGCATCTCTCTCACAAAGGTGAAGCAATATACTGAGGATTTGTGCATTGGTATCGATCTATAAAAGAGCAGGTTGTTTATTTTGGTGGTATAAAGTCTGGAGGAACTGCCATAAAAACAAATGGCATTACAAACTACCAGGAAAAGCGCTCCTGTGGCTACTCCTTAAACAATAATTCCCCATTCCCTTTTCTGAGCCAACCCGAGGCCATGAAAAGTAGTCGTCATTAACAGCTTCCTGGCGCTCTCCTAGGGCGCCGGCACCAACAAGATTCATCAAGGGCGTGTTTAAGAGCACTCCATGGGTTGAGGGCTCCAGGAGGCTTAAAAATATAATGGAAGAATCGCTAGTTTTGATCTTACCTTGTTTGTAGGTGTAGTTTTCAGTCTCTTTCTCTCTCCCTTGCTCTCACTCTCTCTCTCTCTCTCTCGTTTCAAGTTCTATTGTGCTGCTTCTTATTCTATTGACATGTTTATTACACTTTGTCACAAATCAAACAAATTGCCAACGCATAAACCATGTTGAATGCACCGCTTTTCATACGATTAGAGAAACTAAGCAACATAAGATAGTATTTGGATGGGTGCCAGCCTGGGAATACAGATTATTTTGACATTTTAACCTTTCTATTCGCTCTTCAGGATGCCAAACTTTCACAACTCCTTGAACCATCCTGACTCGACATAGAGGATGGCAAATGGCCAGACAGATTGATCACCTACCCCTGCACTAATGCCCGAAGACTCATATGGAATTTCACTTGTGTTGATACTTTTGCAAGGATCAACATCACCAAAGGTTAACACGAATCAGGTGCGCACCGACAGCCCAACTAACACGGTTACAAAAAGCGATAACTACCAAGACCTGGACATTTGACACACCAGGAGTGTTTGGTCCTGCCACCCTCAGCTCGGTACATGATATTGGTCGCAAAATTTGGGCACTAAGAGGGAAACTTCGGGAAATCCTCTGGTTCAGTACAAAAAATAGAAAAGGTCATCCTCTGAGGCAATGTTACATAATTATGTACGACGGTACAAGGGCATCATGTAAGAAATCCTGGAATAAGATATTATAACACGTATTACAATCCACCTTACTGCCATGCTATGACATCTAATTCTAAGCATATTAATTTGTTAATAAAAATGTGTTGTGTTCCTTACTATATGAAAGGTGTTGGATCGCTTGGGGCTATTAACATATTATGGAAGCATACAGTATATTCCTACTACTATCTTAATCAAATTCTCGCTTGCACTCACTTACCCCCATAGGGCCGTTTTCGTCATTATACTGTTCCATAAAATCCCTTTATGCATACGTCCAACTGAGACAGGAGTGTGTGCATGTTGGAATCTTTATCAAAATATTACTCTGAAACAACTATGTTTTCATATTAACGCATCATAGTTTCCTTGGTTGTAATTGTGCAGCTGTTAAGTAATAAAGTCCAGTTCCTGGTTATTAATGTTCCTTTATAATGAATTTTTTGTGGATAACAAACGTATTATATCAAATATCTATCTTCTACTTTTCTCATAAGCTGTGTATCATTGTATATATTACTCCATAGTATTTTCACCTACTCTCTCTCTCTCTCTCTCTCTCTCTCTCTCTCTCTCTCTCTCTCTCTCTCTTTCTTTCTCTCTCTCTCTCTCTGGCCCACTATATATCTCTTGTTTCGTAACTCCTCCTCCGCCTCCTTTTCCCCGTAATTCCTTTTTGAACAAAGAAAATGAATGAAAGCTATCAGAAAGAAAGTGTAAGTGGTGGAAGCCCGTCAGCCTGTCAGTAAATAATTCGCGCGATTCTTTACCAAGGGAAAATATTTTCGTAATTCTCGACGTTTCCTTTCAATAAGAGCCCGCTTGAAATATCAGGTTGTCAGGATATTTTTCCAGCGAGAAAATTTCAATAATACGTCGCCATTTTGAACCGTCGAACGCAAGACTTGGTAGCGATAAGGCTTATATTTCATAGCCTAGCCCTCCCACCCTCCTACTCCCTTCCTTTTCCCTCTCTCCCCTCTCCCACTCCAGACTCACTCACTCACTCGCTCTTTCTCTCCTAGCCCGCCCTTCTTCATGCCTCCCCTCCTCATCTTTCTCCCAGCCTCTCCTACTTCTCTCAACTCTCACCGTCTCCACTTGCCCTTTCGCTCTCTCCCTTTATTTCAGTTTCTCATTGTATCCATCCTCGTTCTCATTTTTCAGTCCATAGTTGCACTTTATTTTCCTCTCTCTCTCTCTCTCTCTCTCTCTCTCTCTCTCTCTCTCTCTCTCTCTCTCTCTCTCTCTCTCTCTCTCTCTCTCTCTCTCTCTCTCTCTCTCTCTCTCTCTCTCTCTCTCTCTCTCTCATGCACATTTTATTTTACCAAGGGAAACTAATGTTCATCTTAAATTGGCACATCTATATTTTAATGAATGATAATGACATGACATCAAATAAATACGTACTTAAACAGGCCACCCACTTTGCGAGATTATCCATATGTTGTTTGCTATATAATATCTCTAGAATTATTTATGTTGATACGAGCTAATGAGTAAGTGACCTTTTGATGATTGGTTCCATAAAGGACAATTGACTCGTTACCCCTCTGGCGAACTGTCGAAATGCGGCCTAGGTAATGATACGTCATTCCATTTAATCAGCCCGGCCATTATTTACATGTTATCGGGTATAATCAGTAGCGACGATAGACTGGAAGCGCTATCACCCCGCGGTTATAGTAAGTATCACACTCCCCGCCACACGAGGCGTCACCATTAACTTAAGGACATGCCAATTTACCTACATCAGTCCTCGCCACCACTCCCACGACAGGATAATAACATCTCCACTGACGTCACAGGTACAGTCAACAACAAAAACAAAAAATTATCTTACCTAAGTCTGCTTATCTTAGCAACAATCAATGTGATTGAAGCCATGGTCATTAATTTGGATACTGATCTAGTCAGAGCATCTATACAGGGTGTTCAGAAAACATGTGTACAAAATGAAATGGGTGATAGGGAACACAGAATTAAACATTTTGTACTCCATGGAGGTATGTCCATAAATGCTTCCTTGCGGTGCTACAGGGTAGACAGTTTCAACGTAATTTCCCTAAATTTGTACCCTAACTTCTCTGTGAGTAATCCGTTTACATACAAACATGGTAATTTAATGTACACAACAGTATGACATAAGACATCTTCGTTCAGTAAACAGTTCTGACTGATGATTAATGATTGTTAATCTTCTCTTCAATTTAATGTGCTTTTGTTTGTGCAGTGTACTGACATTAATAAAGTAATGTTCATACTGTTGTGCACATTAAATTACCATGTTTGTATGTAAACGGATTACTCACAGAGAAGTTAGGGTACAAATTTAGGGAAATTACGTTGAAACTGTCTACCCTGTAGCACCGCAAGGAAGCATTTATGGACATACCTCCATGGAGTACAAAATGTTTAATTCTGTGTTTCCTATCACCCATTTCATTTTGTACACATGTTTTCTGAACACCCTGTATAATGTGTGTGTCGGTCATTGTCTTTATGTCTGTTTCTTAGTCTATAATGGGCACCCTCGCCAGTATGTCCACAGTGGGGGACTCATTCACCTGGTATATGCTTTCATTAGTTTATTCAAGTGCATTCGGGTTTGTAATTGATGATTAATGTTAAGAACGGGGTGTTACTTAATAGGTATAGCTCGATCTGAGGATAAGTTTAGCGTCCGAGGACTGGCAGGGCTGCCAAGTTGGCTGTCAGGCATTGCCCAAGAAAGGTAGCTGATGGGTATATTATTGAGAAGCTTAGAGTACCAGTATACAGTATGCTAAATTTCAACAACGTGTTTTTACAAAATGGCGACCAAAATTTACTCGACCTGGGATGCGACATAAGCTGGGTCCTGTCAGCCTCCTAAGTGATCATTGTGAGAGGTAACTAGCCTAGGGTGATAGGGTGAATACGCTAAGTATTGTCAAGGTTAAAGGTTGTATCCACTGGGTTTTTTTTTTCGTTTTCAGGAATCACTACATATAACTGACTGGAATCAAACTGACAATAGATATGATAGGTCCTGCTTCAGCTCGCAAAATGACTACCGGTACCTAACTAAACATAGTGTCGTTCCCCATACATCGGCCTATATGGTACATTATCTTTTCTTGCTTGACATATCTGAAATAATATTCAAAATATATACTTGGTTCACCCATGCTAAGCAGCACTTTATTCTTAAAGAAATAGAAAAATACATGATCAAAGTTGTGGAAGATATTATAGGAATTTTGACTGTGCCTCTATGCGCCTCATAGGCACACATTTTAAGGAGACGTTGCATCTATTGGAGAATATTATCATAGTTCAACACCGCATAGTACACCCATCAAGAGTTCCAACTGTTATAGTGTTATTGTTAACTATGATATGCAAAAAGAGTGCATAGCAATTGCAAAAAAAAATATACAGGCTTAACCTATCCAATGGCTTGTAAATTGTTGTTTATTTATGAAATACCATAATCTTTGGCTGTGGTCACCATTGCCGAAACATCGAAGTGCTCCATCAACTCGTGCTCATCAACTCGTGCTCACCTGGACTGTACTAATAGCCATTTAGATCGTTGGCAGACCAGAAGACAGACGCTCTGATGCTTGGGAACAAAACGGCTTATCAGCTTGCTTCTACTACCTTTTTTGCGCATCCCTGTTGCCTTCAGTCACGCTACCCATGAGATATTACAAATGATCGCCAATACTTGAAGCCAGCTCCAGGTCGACAAGGCGGATGTGGGATGTGCAAAGTCTAGCAACCACCTTTGCTCGATCACTTGTGTTCAGCAATGCTGACACCTTACCTGGATGTTCCAGAGGTCAGTTCAATAGTACTGACAGGCAACTACCCAGCAAACCCGGCGTAAAACTTGCCTGTGCAAAACCAGGCAATACACCTTGTTTGGCAGTGCCAACAAGCAATTCGGCAAGGCAGGAGGTCAGTTCAACAGTGTCAAATGACTGTGCAGGTAGCCTCAAGCACACCACCACCATTCAACTATGACAACGAGGACCTTCAGGAGATACCACCATTTCCTGACATCGAGTTGTTACCACTATCACCAGCAGACTCTTTCCTTAAGAATCTTGCCGTCAGCAGCTTCGAAAACGAGCAAGACATCCTGGACACTACAATACAGCCTCAACGTCCAAGAGGCTTCATCTGGGTCATCTCTGTAGCTCTGTTGACCACTCGAGGCACTGGCTGTGTCCTACCAGCTTATATCGTTATTTTTATTCCGAAGTCTACAAATGAACATTAAGTTTTCAGATTTTATGATGTTCGGCCCATTAGCTTGGCGATTTTAACCCTTTCACGCACATATGACGCAGAGGTTATCAGATTAGCAATAAGAAATAGAGTTCTCTCACTCTTATAATTACCTCTCCAAAATTAGTTTTCTGCCCACAGCTAACTCAAAGACAACTGCAGAGGTTGAAGTAACTAAGCTAAAGGTTTCTAAATATCCCTGATGGTAACAAAGGCTTTAAAGTATCCCTAATAGGCTCAAAATTGCGTCATAATGTCGGAGAGGGTTAAGACTTTTCGCCTCATTTAGGTGTAAAAAATTTTCCTGGCGAGTGATAGCGAGCCTGTAATTTAAGAGAAACCAGCCTTCGGCCGGTACATTTTTCTATTGAAAAATGTACAACTCTATCTTGAAGGAGGGTCTTTGGTGGGGTAGTATTTAAGCTTGATGGAGGTCTATGGAGGAAAATAAAAACAAAATTATAAAAAGAAACATATATAAGGAAATATATACACCCATTACCCCCGTACAGTACATTCTCTCCTGCATTATATATAGTGAGAAGGTCTGAGGAAAGTACTGAAAATATACGGAGTAGATGGCAAGTTGCTGAAAGCAGTGAAGAGCATGCATGAGGGTGCAAAGGCGTCAGTACGTGTGGAGAATGACCAGAGCAAACTCTTTGATCTGAATGTTGGGTTAAAGCAAGGGTGTGTGATGTCCCCATGGTTGTTCAATATATATATGGATGGTCATGAAAGAAATTCAAGGAAAAGCAGTGGATGTTGGTGTACCGCTGATAAAGGAAAGACATGAGTGGAAGTTACCTGTACTGCTGTTTGCTGATGATACAGTTCTGATGAGCGATGGTGAACGGGAGTTGCAGGTCTGGTAAATATGTTTGGAGCAGTGTGTGAAAAACGGAAGAGGTGAGGTTGAACGGTCAGGCTATGGAGAATGTCAGCTCATTTAAGTATTTGGGCAGTGTGTTGAGTAAAGATGGGAGTATGGATTCAAAAGGGGAAGAGGGTTGTAGGAACGTTGAATATAGTAACAAGAAATAGGATGGTCAGCATGGAAGTAACGAAGTCCTTGCATGTCAGTGTGGTAATTCCGACATTGACTTTTACGGGACCGAAGTATGGACGTTGTTGGAGAGACACAAACCAAAAGTGAGAGGGGTGGAAATGAGTTACTTGAGAAGTACATGCGGCATTACATGGAGGGATAGACAGACAAATGAAGAAGTATGAGAGCGGTGTGGTGGGGATGTAGATGCGCTGGAAAGCGTGCAAAGGAACACCTTGAGATGGTTCGGTCATGTGGAACGTATGGGAAGCGAGAGAATGCCTAAGAGTGTACGAGAGTGAGGTGGAAGGACAGAGAGGGAGAGGTAGACTGAGAGAGAGGTGGAAGGATAGAGTGAAGAAGTATATGCGTGAAAGCGGTGCTGGATGGGAGGAGAGGCGTCGAGTGACTGGGGACAGAGATGCATGGGGGCCTTTCATTCGTGGTCATCCCTTCGGGGATCATGGCGTCCGGGAATAGATAGATAGTTATATGGAGCGTGCTGCCCCTTCGAACAGTCTGCTGCACCAAATCACCACCCAGAACGAGGGGCGGCGCGCTCCTCGGTGCCACTAGCAGTGGCGAACTCAACAAAAGTAACACAAGTAAGTAAGTATATAAAAAAAAGGGGGGTAGGGGGGACGCTTCCTAATGATGGACCCATTCACTACGATGATGTCTTTCTTTATCATATTCTTGCTACCCATAGACAAAATTATATTCAGCTTAAGAAGGACATGTAAGAGTCGAGGGTTTATTTGGGCTAGTTAGTACACTTTTGATGCTAATATGACCTTCCTAAACTGAATAACGTAATATAATTATTGCCAGCATATAATTAATATACAACAAACTAGATTATATGATGATTATTACCATTATACCAGCATACTGAAACTTTTAGTTCACAAATTGAAAGAGTTGTACGGTAACTAATACAAGAATATGCAGTACATACAACATAAAACACTGATAATTTTTGTACCAGATTTCGTTACTATCGGTGTGAGAATCAGGTTTAACTCTTTCAATCAGACACTGTCCAATTGTATATCAGTTTAGTGAATTAAAGAAAATTATATAATTGTTTCTAATGACATTCGGGAGCAGAGGATTCAATTGGTCATTCTTAACCATTTGATACATAGAGACCCTTCGTAAATAACAGAACATCGTCTTGAGTTAGCCATATACATATCCTAGAGTAAAATACGCCATTTGATTGAAAGGGTTAAGACGGCTTAGGGGTAAAGAGACCAATTCGTGCATCAGTAAATTGAGTGGTAATTAATAGGATAAAGGGAATTAGGACTTGTAGGCTGTGAAATGAGGAGCATGAGTACGTGTATATTTTAAATGGTAATTAAGCCGAGGGGAGCCCGAGTAACGTGACAAGTGCCATTTTATGTAAATTACTCCGAATTGGGTGTGATATTGGCTGGGCTTAATAGATTAATATTATGAGTTGCAAAATAATCACGGGTCGTTAGTATATATAATACAGGAGAGGGGACTGGGTATCACATAGCTCACAAGTGTATAATGTGATGATATTGTCATAGATATGAATATGTACTATATTTCTTGATGAAATGACACTTCTTCCCGGGTAAAATTATGCTTAGATAAAGTACTTGATATTGTGGTAATAATAAAAACAAAAATTATCATTAGCATAAGGAACTAATAAAACTGTTGTGTTAATGTTGTATCATAAAATGATTACCTTGAGAATAAAGTTCATGGTGGAATGAGCTATGCAATCAGTCTGATCTCAATGCATTTGCACCTTGAAAAGGAGCGTCAACAACTGTACAACCACAACACACATCCCCCTCACTACTATACAGTAGACCGATATCACAAAGCTGTAATATACAGGGTGTCCCGAAATAGACGTGCAAAACTTCAAGAAATGATTATACAGATGATTCTAAGCATAACATATTCTATAACTAAAATTATAAATCTCAACCGTTTAAGAGGTATTAAAGGTTTTATATAGTGTCCTCCCTGCATTGCTGTAATGGACTCTTCCATGTCAAATAGTTTCCAGCAGGTCCAAAGTGAGCTAATATGTCTATAATAATTTTGCAACAACTTACTGAATTATAATATCTTGATAATAACATGGTACACTAATTGCAGTTATATGAGGGTGTGGTAAGCTCTATAACAGCTAGTCCAGCCTTATGGGGAAATACTTAAGAAAATGCCATTTTCAACTGGCGATATCTCTGTAACGAGTGAAATTTGGAATTTTACTTATGGAATATTTTATGTTTAGAATATTTTCCTAACCTAATCCTGAAGTTTGGCACGTTTATTTCGGGACACCGTGTATAAAGAGTTATATTTTAATGCACTACATGTTTACAATGCAATTGACTAATTAATAAAAAAAAAAAAAAAAAAAAAAAAAATTACAAAATCCACAAAGTGAGGCACACTTGATGACAACACACCCTTCATTTATAAATGAGTTAGAGATCTTTCTAAGCTTTAGCTTAGAATGATCTCCTACAAGGAAAGCTCTAACTAATCGTCTACTGTTAGACAAAACAATGGAGACGTAATTGTAATGAAGACTTATATAACATTGTACTAAGTTGGTTAGAGTTAGAATTTAACGTAACATTAATTTCCATATATTTTAATATATTCAAATAAATATATAACCCCACTTCTATTACTTGTTGGATATGCTAAAAAAGGAAAGACACGCTTTTAATTTTACACACTTGGCATTGATCTTATTCACCGACTCAGTTCTCGTGCAGGTTTATTACCCAAATTGATTTAATTGACGCCCCCAACGCCCCATTAATTAGCAAGTAGTACTGAGGTATTGGCGAGGGTACCTAAATCAGTAGAGCCGCGGTCACTATCAGCTAATTTAGGCGGCAACAAGTGTTCAGTCACCCGCACCTTGGATTACCGTCTACTGCCATGTCTAGGTGTCATAAATTTCTCGCTAAAAACCCTCCTCCTCCGCTTCCCACCCTCCTCCCTTCCCTCCCTCCAGGAGTTATGGTTCCTCCATTCGACCCCCTTCGACGTGTGTCCCCGAAAATTGCATGCACCCTTGGTTCCAAACAACCCACATCATTGCAGCCCTTAATTCCCCACCGAGTTCCTTTCCCCAGTTCCGTTGCAACAGGTAGGAGAGAAGTTTCAACCCCCACAACACCAAAAACACCGGAAGGAGCTGACAAAAGTGGCATATCTCTCTCACTCCCTTTAACCCTTGGCCATAACCCACTAAGAACAGCCATGACGAGCAACCATAAACTTTACATGATGGCTCATAAAACGTGTTCACGGTCAAGGTCGCACCAACACATAACCCTCTCCCCCCTCTCTCCCTCTCTTCCCCCCCAAACACACACACCCGGAATGGCCTCTTAAAATATCTCATTGACTGTTGACGATCATTTGGGTGCGATCTTTATGACTCTACTTGACAGAAATAGGCCCGGCTGTTTCTGGGACGAGGTAGGTAGTGAGCGTGCCGGGGGGAACTTGTGTGAGGGCCCTGGGTGGCTCGTCGTCGGCTGTTTGTAAGGGAGGGATGCCGTTTTGCTCTAGGTATTGTCGACTTAGAGCCTGAAGGAGGTGGTTGTGAGATACTTGGTAGTCAGAGCTACCCTGCAATATAATATAGAGGCCTGTGGTTAATTGAAATTACATCCGAACAAGTGGGCATTTAGCGAAATGGCTGTGATGAATTCGCGAGCTAAAGCCATTATTTCCGCAATGCCATATCGTAAGAGAACAAGAGATACCGAATGGTGACTTGTAGTGGACGAATCAGTGGAATACATTAAAGCTATTGTTTAGTGTATGTGACGTATATTTCATAGTAATTGATCATTCCAGAATGCCTTTCATAAATCCAGGGTCTCTGCAGTCAGTCTCGCAAGCAAGCACAACGTAAACAAACAACTGCCGTACCCGGGTGTCTGACGTATTTGAGCCCATTGCTAAGCGACAGACGTGTGTGGCATGATTGCATATCAGCTCCGCAGTGACATATGTACGCGTCATTAAAAGATAACACGTCAAAAGCCACTGAGGTAGCCGGGGTGGGGGTGATGAAGTGAGACTGCTCCCGGTAATATACTGGCACTGGTAATGGGTGCAAATGGCGAGTGGTTGAGGCTGAAAATGACGAGTAGTTTATGTAAATACCTGACAACATAATCTTAGCGTGTTGAGCTGCAGACAAATTTCCTCTACGTATTTTAGTGCATTGATGAAACTGTTAGCTACATTGTATATTTCATACGGAGTCCAGATATGACAACATATATAATCATTCAATGCAATCAATGTATTTCCATTTTTACATGTTATGAGGCACCCAAGTACTGTATATGGTTTGCATAATTATTGAGTATGAATTATTGTCATTTGCAATCCTCTAAATCAGTAGTTTCTATGCAAACTTTGCTTAAATGCTTACATAGACATGCTAATATTTTGGTTTAATTCTATGCATACCGTAAAAACTGATTTGCCGTGATATAAATTTAAATTGCATACACAGTTAATAATTTAAGCTTATTAATTTTCATCCTTACCTTAATTTTATGTGTATTTGCGAAATATTCCATATATAATTTTACAGTTTAACTAAACACCTGGGATTTAATATACTATCTAAATTACGTTCTACTTTTTTTTTTTCGAGTCATGGTAGAATGAGATAACTGTAATTGGAAGTGTTATCATATAGCCTATAGTAAGGACAAGGTCAAATAAACACTGACGTGGAAAATAATTATATTAGCTTGTACATGAATCTAAAAACAAAGTTTATGACGATGATATTAGTATCATGCTTAATACGATATAAGAAGCTATCATATTAGATTTATTATGACATTTCGTGTTTTGCATATTGACAATTTAGGGTGAATATACAGTATGCTTACCGGTACATGTCTCAATTGTTGATATATAGATACAGCTACATCATTAGAGGCTATTTTCCCCTACTCTCAGATAAGAAAGCAAAATAAAACTAGATGTACTTTTCACACTTCTTTAATACTTTCATAACCTATTATTCTCAAATGCTTAATTTTGGCATGTAGCCAATGCATTATATTTATGAATTGGTTTGGCAATGAATATTTATCGAATTACACATATGTTTTAACTATCTCTTCCTCTAAGTACCGGTACATGATTGATTTTGATTACGTATTCACATACACAGAACATGCATGAATTCATATATTTTGTAATTAATGTGCATATTTGAGGTGACAGTTGGTGCTAGTGACATTCTAGCTCAAAACCGCTCTATCATTTTCAGTACCGGTATTTGAGGGGGCAGTATATACACGTTATTCTGGTTATCATTAGACAACTTTACGCAATTTAAAATTATATCTAGAAATCAAAAGAGGTAAAAACTATTTCAGCCAACTCTCTAGCTCCCACAAGTTCTTCCTTAATTGAATATGATAATGTATAATAACCAAAACACTGTCATAACGCGTCATAATCATCAAGGGAATAACCCTCTCATTATGATGCCATATTTGTGTATTTATTTGTGATAGCATTTGATAACATTATCCCCTTGATTACGAGAGACTTATCCAAAACTGAAAAAACCTATTTATTATTTCGTGTAACCCGGAAAACAAAATATAATATGTCGTCGCATCATGGGACTTTAGTTCGCGGTAAAGAATAACCTTTTATGGACGAGAGACCTTGCTTGTGATGAAAAAAATAATTTAGTGACTGCCAGGCGAGATAGTTCACTTCCTCATATTCATAATACAAAACGAGATAATGAGCGTAATATGACAACAATATGTAATCGGTCAACGAGCTGCGAAAAATAACCAACAACTTCTTCGATGATAGTTATACCCCAGAATAACCATTTAGCTTAGCCCATTCTGTACCAGCGACGTAATTTTAATTGTATTCTAGATAACTTTAGACGATTTTGTGCAGTGTAAGAATGATCTGTGGTAGTAGTAGTAAGATAGTTTGAAGCCAGTTAATTGCTGGAGGCCCCTTATAAGCTGAATCAAATCGTGTAATAGTAGCCAAAGTAAAGTTAAAAGCATGGCACCGGTACTGAATGGGTTACGATATGGATACACATTTTAATGAATTTGGTTTGGAACTAGAAATTAGCTAGAAATATTTCGTGCGCAAATGAATCGGGGAAATGAGAGTTCCATATTTCTTTATAAGTATAATTTTGCATGCATATTATTCATCACGCACTCTTCTACATTTGGCTAAATATCGTCATATATATCAAAACCAACGATTATATAATTATTTGTAAATGCATTACGTACCGGTAAGTATTTTCTATAATTTCAGACCTATTTTAGTTAGTTGGTCAAGTTTTTCTTTGATTCTTTAGTTATACATCGAGCATTTAATGAAACATTTACTCACTGTATTCTTCGTGCCGGGAATGTCTATACATTGCCTGGAAATAAATTAGTTCAGTTTATGGCAGAATTATGAAATACGTTTACGGTACTTTAATATGTTCAATTTGTGTTAGGGTCTTTCATCAAGTAACTAAAGAATACCTAAGGTAAATTAAAAATCAATATTTGTTATCGTTGACGAAATATGATTATGTCTTGAATAGATAAAGACACATTCATAATGACTTCTCCATTATCAAACAATGAACAATTATAATATACTAAGTCAAACTAATTTTGTAATGTGTAAGAATTGTATGAAATGTAATCTTACTTTATTATTTGTTTATAAATCTGTTGCTGCATTTTATGTAGTGTTGCGACGTTATTAGTATATTATTATTACTATTATTATTAGTAGTAGTGGTAGTAATAGTAGTAATAGTAGAAAATAATTAAGTATTGTAGTAAAAACTACTGGCGCTTTACCGTCACTCGTACGTAGGTTAGTTACAGCGGTACTTCAACATTAAATGGCCTCGATGTTGCAGTTGAACACAGCATAGCCTACTTGCCATACTCATATCTTGTCAAATATGCTACCTCGTTCAAATTTGTTAATGCAATTAACACGCCGTCTCTGTTATCGCGACCTCGCCTCAAATCTCGCATCGCTTTCTCCCTATCGCCGCCTCATCCAAACTTACCCTCTGCCTTTCACAGATCGCCATTTCCAAGAACCCTCACTTTTTCATCGACGCTTCAAGTACATCTTAAACTAACCATTGTTTTGTCTCGTCTTCAGGTTAACACGGCATTCCGACCCAACTTAAGTCTCTCTTCATCCCCAACTTGCCACCGCTATCTCGCCAACACCTAGTATCGCCGCGGTCTCTACCTGACCTGCTTTCGCTACCCTGCTTGTTAATTCTGTTATGCCTGATGTTATAGACCTGAAGATGTTATGTGTATGTATGTGTGTGTGTGTGTGTGTTAATGGATATACACTTAGCAATTACGCTACGTACATTTGCCATGTTTTATTACACATTTCGGTTATTACTCGCTTCTATAAAATGTTTCTGTTTCACAGAGGTTAACAATATGCGTGTCTTTCTTAGCAGTAAATCCTTTCTTGGAAATTGATCAAGAAATTAATTCAAAACATTTCGAGAAATAAAGTATTCAAACATTGTATATATTTCTAAAATTACAGATAGGATTGTTGAACTTACGGTCTACTTGCAAATACCGGTACTTTTTAGCTCTGCGTACAATAGTTATAAATTCAATGTGTCCTGTTTTGGGTAGTTTAACACTGCAAGTTGTAATACAGATGAAAGGAAACATAACTGGTTTGCATCACTGTTTAACCAAATAATAATAGAATAAAGAACATTTTAAAAGCTTAGTTGCTTACATGTTCATAAGGATTTATTTATTACATGTAAAACGTTGCAAAGAAGTAACAATGACGAGGATGGAAGTTCCTTGCTCTTCATTATTTTTAATATTATTATGAATTACGATTAAGAACGTTTTCACATCGAGTGCTTGGCTGTCATATGTACACTTGTTTCAAATTACATTTGATATACACAGTTTGTACATGATTCGCAGCACTATACTACCGGTACATAAACCATTCACAAACTTAGCAATTTGCTTGAATGTTCACGTCTCGCTAATTAAATTTGACGGCTTCGAATACATTTTTTAATCGAATGGATACATTGGACATGTATCCATACTCTGAAATAAGATACGTTTCAATCAAGAAAATGTCCAAAGAATAATGCAAGACCCTCTTTTCACCATCACACGATGCCGAGTGAAGATTTAGCGGCGCTACGAGAACAGTCTTCAAACATAATTAGGTATATCTTTCATAAGTGTTTTGTTTTCCTCCTTGAATTATTAATTCACATTGCTAGTAACTCCGTGCATTTGGGGGTACATGGGAATGAGAAAGGGAGTGTGAAGGCGGCTGTTGTGGTGAGAATGGTGGTTAGAACTCTGAAGATCGGTGGCGTAGGCGGGTTCAGGTCAAAACGGTGCTGCCACACACGCCGACTTCAGCCTGGCAATCTCAACAGCGTGTAGCTTAGTTTTTAGCGTGAATGAGTGCCGTACATACTATATATGGGCGGTTTTTGCATGTATCACTAGCCTGTGCAGACCTTAAAACAGAACTCGGGTAACAAAACATATACTGAATTGAAGGTGGGACAGCCTTTATCGAGAATGGCGTAATGTATAGCTGTAGAGAAAAACGCAAGCAATGTATAAAAATGGACAAACTTCGTTTATATCTGATTATTATCTTCCGGTATTTTGAAAAATGGATTTAGTTATCTTATTCTGGTGGAACATCTTTAAATATTAGAGAAACTACGTGTTCTCTATTACGGGTGTGAGAGCGTACTGGCGCCAGGCACCACGAACTTTAATCAGTGTTCATATAACGAAGTATTCAGGCGTCAATAACCTATGTTCTAGCATCGATAATTATATAATGAACATACTTGTATGTATATCTATCATATAATTTTCACCATTTCTCCATATCCAGGCGTTGTTCCACATTTCAAACCAATTCCCGGTGACCACAGGAGTGAGGTTCGGGGGTTTGGCTGCCTCTCTCTCTCTCTCTCCCTCTCCTCCCGCACTCTCGTAAATCTTTCGCCTTGGGTTCCGCATGTCGGGGTAGAGGGCCGCTCTGTGGTCAAACTCCTTTTCACTTTCTTTTTTTGCCAGTATCCCTCTTTCTCTGTATCGTGCATGAGTCCCCTGGGTTATTCAAGCGTGCTTAATAAACATATTTAGGACTTGACTTTCTTTGTTATATCTTGGTATCGTCTAAAAAGGATGATTATTGTACGGTGTGTGGGTGTGTGAGAGGGGTCGGGGTCGGGGACGGGCGGCGGTGAGAGTGAGGGAAGTGTTGTATACTATGGTCGGCCGCAGAAATGTTCTTTATTAGGTCCAAAGCTCAACCAATAAACTTTTTTCTCTCACCAATACATACGAATTTCCTTTTTTCAGAATGAACTAAATTATATTTTCTAGTCCTTTTTTGTTTATATCCTGACTGCGCAGTGGTATTATGCAAAACAATTTATCATAATATATAGATAAACAATATTGTGTTTAATTAATACTGATAATGAATGCTTGGTCCGGGTGGTGTTTCCAAAATTATTAAGGGAAGTATATTTTATTGCCTCACATGGAGGTCCCTTGATTTGCTGTATGTTTCCCCGGAGACTTGCATGTTTTAGAAGGGCATATTTGTGACAAAAGTAAAAAAATAAAAATAAAAAAACATACGCACATTGTAATGCTAATAACTCGTATTGAACTTTCAGAGGCAGCATGGACAAAGATGGATTAACAGTCATTGTAAAGTGTATGCTAGTATTGATAACTCGCACAGAACTTAGAAGTACTTATCCAGAGAAAGTTGCATATGCAGCAGTCATTTGTCCACATTGTGTATTTATCAGTTTATGATTTTGGATGCCTCTCTATCCAAATACCATACAATCAAGCAAACACAAAAGCCAAGTGTAAACATCGTTAGTTAGTTAGTAAAATCAAGTTTACATTATATGCTTTCTAAGGTATTGTTTGTGTTAAAAAGTTAGATGAATGAAGCTATAACAACACTCGTAATTGATATTAATATAATTTACTCTCTAATATCACCTAATATGTACACTCTGACACACAAATCCTGGTCTAATATTTATGAATCCTCAAACAGCAAAATGAACCTCCAGAATGTAAATAGTAGGTAAATAATTAATTATTAGATTCGATTAAGTTCGTGATAGCTTCGAAACCTTGAGGCCAAGATTTATGTCCTAGAGTGTACAGTGCTTTAAGGGACCCCACCTCGCTTTTTTCTCATTCTCTCCCTCTCTCTTTGGCTTTTATCCATTCGGCCCTATTCAGCCTACTGTTTTAAGACGTTTACCCCCATCCAGATGTCAATATTTTCCTGGCGAGCGGTAGCGAGCCAGCATATATATATTTTTGTTTTGACAGCAAGCTAACTTTGTACATTTTTCGATAGAAAATATTCTCCGTCGAAGCCGGATTTCTCCATACAATGCTGGCTCGCTATCGCTCGCCAGGAAGAAATTGACACCTGAATGGGGATAAACGTCTTAAAACAGTTGGCTGAATGGGGCCGAATGGATACAAGCCAGGGAAAGAGAGAAAAGGAGAGAAGAAAAGCAGGTGGCCCCCTTAACCTTCAGTACGATGATGGAATTTTACTTTGTTTACTTATGGGTAAAATTAGATGTTAGCCATGTTACAATCTCAAGTACAATCTTCAGTACAACTTTGCCCTGATTACTTGTATCCTGGCTAATAAAAGGGAATTTTATTATGCTCTGTAAAGACAACTTGTGTTGAAGGGGTTATATCTCCCTCTTCCTAACTCTAACTTTATATACAGTTGATACATATAGTCGTGACACACCTCCATAATCTTCATATTCATTTTCCATTTTGGCAGGTACACATTATGAAACTTGAATACAGTTTTCATACGGTATTCAATTTTTGCTGAGGTTTGTCATTAAGTCTTAAAGTAGGTCTAAGCATGTAACTATACGTTTACTGCAAAAGTGAGTACGGTACGTAAAATGTCATCAATTAGTCACTTCATCCAAAGGTCCTATTGTTTATTATTTAAGGTAAAAATGCATTTTACGTTTTGTTTTTTGAACGATGTACTTTCATTATAGTTAGATACGCTATACTGTATATTTAATCGAAATTTAATGAACAGTGTGTCCATATTGGCAACCTGCAATGAAAAGTGTGAATACGTTTCATGTCATGTAAAGTCAATATAAAATGCTCGCCGACATTTGTACTCATAGCGTGTTTAATTTAAGTTACAATCATTTATCCTTGATAGTCCCCACGTGTTTCTAATTGCCAGGAACTATTTGTTGTTTCACGTCGTAGAAGTATTGAATAATATCTTACCTCTCGATATCACACTGAATATTAATGAAGTAGTCCCTGAACTATTGGTTTTGACCGTAGTTAGGATTTTATTGATCATTACAGTTTTCCAAGGAAACTAATATTGCTAGTTATAATAGACTTGTGAATTAGCACCATGCAGTTCCAGTTAATGGTACAGAGCTGTATGTTGGTAGTTTTGTCTACTAAGTATTGTGTAACTACTACTGTGCATTAAGAACAACTATAACTACAATATTGTTCCAAAGGTATAATTGTATTTGGCATTGGGCCTATTTCATTGAAATGTATATTACAGTATGCTGAGCATTGTGAACATAGCAATTCTTTGTATTGATAACTATGTACAGTATATATTTCTAAAGGCTTCTTATGTATATTGAGGAGTATCGCATAATAAAAAAAATTGAGTATTGCATTACTATGATAACACTATGTATTGGCTACTTTATGCTTATGTGCAGCTATATACTGTTTACCGTACACATATTGTGCAGTGCATAGCATGTATTTCAGCCTGTGTTCTGCAATGCATACAGCATGTATGCACTGGATTATGCAGAAATGCTATAATTCGCACAACTTTGATTCCAGCGTTTTCCGATCATCTAAGAATTAGTTTTGTCTGCCACACTAGCATAAACTCGATTAGATACCATTCTTCATACGTATTAAGTATTTATGTATAATTTTGGGTTTATAACTAGTGAGATATTCAAGTTAAGGTTGAGGACCAGCGACTTTTGACATTAACTGGATGCATTGTAAATACATGGTAATATACTGTAGGTTTGTGCATAAACAAGCTAAACATATTTGGCATTATAAGGTGCCGGTGATCTGTGTATTGAACAATGAACAGTCATCGCACCCATAGTATAAAATTAATATCCAGTAATTAAGGAGTCATATTTAAGTCTAATTACCATTTTGCTACAAAGAGTTGTTTACTTTTGATAACAAAGTATGTGTGAGAATTGTAGTGTATAGTATCAGTATATACATCAAGTATATTAGTGTACCGTATTACTGGTGTATTCATTTACAGTCGTGAGCATATTATAAGGTTACTCCATTTAAAATGTTTTAACCTTTAAAACCAAGATCTGAATCATCAGGGTTATAATAAAGCATTGTAGTTTATAGTTTACGTAGGGGATGGTCGCATCTATTTGCTCATATACAGTATATATATATATATATATATTTATATATATGATATTTTTAGTTTCCTCCCTACACATCCATCAAGCTTAATAGAAACACCTCCCAAGGACAAAGATAAAGATATCCTTCAAGATAAATCTGTAAATTTTTCGATAGAAAAATGTCCCGGCCTAAGGCTGATTCCTTTTACAATTACAGGTTAGCTATCGTTCGCCAGGAAGAAATCGACACCTAAATGACACGAAGTCTTAATATTGACAAATAAATGGGGCGAAAGGTCTTAAAATCGCCAAAGTAATGGGCCGAACGTCATAAAATCTGAAAACAAATGGGGCTAAACATGAGGGAGAAGGGAGGCCAGAAAAACGACCCATCTCCCCTCAAAATGGGTGGGTCATCATTCATATCCCCGACTGTACACACGTACCGGTAGCGCATGAGACTGAGGAGATAAGAGAAGTATTTTGGCTTGACTGTATATTATTTGTATATTTGTAATTTGAAGTACAGTTGGCTCAATAAGTCATGTCTCAGCTGGAATTACGTTTGGCTCCCTCAGTGCAGTAATTATGTCTGGCAGATGTTTAATAAGGTGTGTAGGTGTAGGAACATGTGTGTCTATCTCACTCAAACCGATGAAAGGAAGTTTAGACATTGCTGATACCAATTGTTGATCAAAATATACTTGATGCCGAGACAGGACTCATTTGGCCGACTGTACAATGGACAAGATTTCCAGCTGGTCCCAGGACGTCTAATATTTACCACCGTATGGTATTTAAAGAGGGAGATAGTCGCTTTTTCTGGACCACCTTCTGCCTCATGTTTAGCATATTAGCTTTGAGATATTAAGACGTTCGTTACATTACCGTAGTTTAGCGATTTTGAGACCTTTCGCCCCATTTTTTGTGTCAATATTAAGACCTTTCACGCCATTTAGGTGTCGATGTTTTGCCTGGCGAGCGATAACAGGCCTGTAATTTTAGAAGGAACCAGCGTCTAGCCGGGACATTTTTCTACAGATTTTTTTTACAAATTTATCTTGAAAGGGGATGTTTTTTGTTATCTTATAAGGGGGTCTAGGGTTTTTTTTTTTGTATTATTGTTGGAAGGGGGTCTAGGTGGTGTTTTTTAAAGATTTTGATATCTACTAAAATTAAAATAATAAATGCCAAGACAGAAACGAGCAAAGCAAACTATTGGGTTGGTTAAGTCTGATTTTTTTTTTTTTTTTTTTGCCATTACTCTATTCTATTACTCTATAAGATCATAAATACAATTACCACTGGGCCAGTTGGAAATCAAAAGTGTAGACGGAAAATGTGGTAACTAAAATGCGTGGTATGCTAATGATAGAGTGATCATAGTTTGTAGTGTAGCCAGATGTATACAAACTTAGCTGCAATGTGCGCAATAGTCGAAAGTGTCGTTATAATGCAGCCTATTTTATAAATCACACTTTGCAATTAGATAAAACGAAACCCACAAAGAATGCAAATAAACACTACAGTATGGAGGTATTCCTAGATTACACATATGTACTATACACATAATTATACTTCATTCCAATGGCTATAATAATATGGCTCATTTTATCATATTTCATCTAGGTTACTTTGCCATGTATCAGTGTGTACTAAACATTGCCCAGAAATGGAGCATTTGAATTTTTGAAACAATGCTTTGTTTCCTTGCAACAAGAAAACATGTAGAGAGTATGTAATAGTGGCAGATGTTTTATGTAGCTATAATATATATGAAGTGTAGGCGGATATAGGTTATAGCGAGATATATTTCTAGTGTTAGGAAATAACAAATTGGGAAGTAGGGAAGCAGGGCTACTTATGTTCTTATGTTCTTAATTGAATACAATAATATTGGTAAGAGTAATGCACTTAGCAACCATATTTTAAAGTGGATTTTATATGTGTTGTTAGCTAGCTGCGTATATATATATATATATATATATATACTGTAGTTTGTTCGTCCCTACTTAGGTTTATTAGTCCCTACCTCATTTCAATTCTGGGGGAGGCACTTGTCATAGGCAGCTCTGTCTTTTGTCTCCCTCATTCATATAGAAGAAATATATATATATATACTACATTATTAGACTTTAAATGTGAGTCTATTCGGAAATATATTTGTGCAGAACATGTGTAAATAGTTAGTGTGTGTGTGTGTGTGTGTGTGTGTGTGTGTGTGTGTGTGTGTGTGTGTGTGTGTGTGTGTGTGTGTGTGTGTGTGTGTGTGTGTGTGTGTGTGTGTGTGTGTGTGTGTGTGTGTGTGTGTGTGTGTGTGTGTGTGTGTTTGTGTGTGTGTGTGTGTGTGTGTGTGTGTGTGTGTGTGTGTGTGTGTGTGTGTGTGTGTGTGTGTGTGTGTGTGTGTGTGTGTGGGTTTTTGTTTTTAAAGTTAAAAATATTCAGTTTATTGGTGTTTCAATATTAATACAAAAATCACAATAATGGAATGATTAATATGATTATACTGGTGCTGAAATACCGGTAATATATTTCGCAACAAACATAAACATAGAGCTTGTGGCATTGCAAAGACTGGCTTTCAACATGGTACCAATAATAAGTAAGATCCAAATATGTCCTCAATACGTTCAGTTTTTATACAATGTTTATGAGCAATTGTAAGAGTTGTGACATTAAGAAGAGTATTCAAGAAATATGTGTAATACAGTATGTACGGTACCATAATATATAGCAAATTCAATAGTGTGTCCTAAATTTCACAATACAGATGTGTGGTGTCGATACTATTACAACAGTGACTAAGCATGGAATAATAGGCCTAGTTATGAAGACTAAACTTGACCTATCTCAGTATAATGAGCACAACAAATATTTTCTTATAACCAAGGATTCTATATAGATTAATTAGAGCTTATCCAGCTTAGAACCCTAAATGTGATCTCTCTCTCTCTCTCTCTCTCTCTCTCTCTCTCTCTCTCTCTCTCTCTCTCTCTCTCTCTCTCTCTCTCTCTCTCTCTCTCTCTCTCCTTACCTATGTGAAGATTTAGTCATATGTAGCAAAACACGTGTGGCTCAATGTTTAAAGGGATGCATTAAAGTTATATAAGATCTGTATTCAATGTAGCAATCGTTAAATAAAACAAAACATGGTATCCCACCCTAACATTATGGTTTTAGTATTAACGATACAGTCATATATATTCTATGATTTTTTTCTCGATAATGACGCACTATTTCAACTGACGGTAAATTGCAAAGTTCCCATCAAGATTTCTCAGTTATTATGAACATGTTGTTTTGAAGTATGGTGCTGATTATAAAAAAAAACTTGGTCTTAATATGATGCAGAGACATACCGGTAGTAGTTTCATGTTATCCCATTAAGTATCGATACATTAGCTGCTAAGGGGTTAACATTATCATCAGCTGAAAAGAAACCGAGTACGGTATAGTAGTTACAATAATAACTATAATAACTGCACGATATTCATTATACCCTGAATATAGCATGTTCCGGCAGAGCTACAGTAAGATAATCCACCCATTTGTCCCTATTATGTAAACAATAATTAACGAGATACAAGCCTAGATGTTCGCCCTAACATGGGACTAATTGCGGGAAAAGTGTACCTTAGCTATTAGAATATACTGACATCAATAATATTCATTAGTTGTCACTGAATAGGCAAAGTAGCTTGCAAATGTAATATAATTGTCGTCTCCGGCAATTTCGATATTTGTATAATGTATGTGAAACTTTATGCCTAGGGGCTCAACACGCCACGGTTTTTATTCATTCATGTACTGTATATATATTTTTGTGTATGTGTATGACAGAGACAAAATAAAGGTTACCTATAACGAGTGTCTCCCCCAGAGCCAAAAGAGTGACACAAAGCCAAATTCAGGGGCCATCAATATGGATAACTACTATATACTTGATGTGATGCAAATAGTCAAAAAGTCATTTTGAAAAGCAGATGTAGTATGTAAGGTGTTTGTAATGTAGTGTAATGAAAGAGAGAGGTGTTTAGGAGGGCAAGCTAGATTTGCCCTCGGTTTAGGTGAGGCATGGAAAGGATCAGCTAGGGAGGCCAGGTGGTGAAACAGGAGTATCAGTTATCCTTAACACCCACATACAGCACTCCCTGAGAGTACCACCCTGGCACAACAACAACAACCCCTTCTGTACCGGCGACGTCTTTATTTATTATATTCTAGCCATATTTAGACAATCTTGTGCAGCATGAGAATGATCCGTGGAATTAAAAAGTTATTTAAGATAGTTTGAAGCCTGTTCGTTGATGGAGGCCCTTCTTAAACTGAATACAATCGTCTATTAGTAGCCAGCAACAAATGAAAAGTACGGAACTGGTACTGAACGGGTTAATAATACACTGGTATCTGCACCGTAAAATGTACTGGCGTATAATATCTAGGTACAGTCGCATGGAAACGTTTGTGCCCAAGCAATGATTATTCTTGTGTAAGTGGGTTAATTAAGCTTTTGTTATGAGGAAAGGTATCTAGTACCGAATCTACTGCACTTATCATTTTGTTCACCAAATGCTGGTTGACAGCTAATCACAACAATCATCAATACATTTACATAATGAAGGTAACAGGAAGGCTACATATTAGTGTGTGAGACTGTACAGTAGGTAACCACCAAAAGGCTTCTAGTTAACACTACATATATTTGTTTTATAGTTACAATACAAGAGTACACCTCGGGCAAACTTAAATGCAGATATAATTTCATGTACCGCATGCTTAGGAATATACAAATTGTATACCCATAGATCTAAGCAAAGTTGAATATTTATAATATAATGTATGAGTTTTAAGGACAATGTTGTGTCTATCACTGGAGATAAATGCACAGGTAATGTATAATTACAAGAGGCTGTTGAAACGTGCTAACGAGTAACTTTTGTTTATAACCAGATACTGTAAGGACACGCAGTTTAAGCTTGTTTATAAAATGCTTGTACAGTATATAGAATGGCTTTAGTGATGTAAGAATTAACCCTATTTGGTTCGAGGGTGGTCTTTTTGGATCTCCCCTATTTTGCTGCATTAGTTTGCAGATTTTAAGATGCTTCACCCCATTAGTTTGGCGATAATTAGACGCTTCACCCCATTCAGGTGTCTATTGTTTTCTGGTTAAGAAGTGTAAATACATGGTTGTCAAGTGCGTCAAGGAGTATATATATTGCTTGTATAACCAACCAACATTATGTTATAATTTATGGAATGTGTTAATGTTAACTAAGGAGTTAATCCCGCCAATAACCATAAATCAAAGGTACCGGTGCCTTGAAACTTGGGCCAAAAAAGTTGATTACTGAGATTTGTAAAAGTAAACTCTGAACAGTAACCTCTATAACTCACAAACGACTAGAGCAATCGAGCTATTACTTCTACCATTTGGGAAGGGTCAGCCAGGGAATAGGTGTGGACATTTACAGCCCAATTGCCCCCGGCCTTTTTTAGTTACAGAGGTCATTAGACTCAATAATCAAGTAAATTTGAAGCGTGAACATTAAAGCTTGCAAAAGTGTGATTATGAGCAAACACTTTCATATAACCACTAATGAAATGCAATCAAGTTAAGGAGTACATTCTCTGAACAAGTCTACAGTATATTAGATTAAGGTTGCAGATGTGAATGTGAGATTTACAACCAGAGATGTGAAGATGTGGATGGAGGTTTTATAAAACTCCTGGGAACACCTGTACAATCAGGTTTACGAACCAAAGGATCGCAATCAAGTGAAGTTATTAATTGGAGGGCCAATTTTCGATCAGGTATTGTCGAGCTATTTATGACAAATCAAATGTATATTACCACGTATATATAATACTATAAATATTCCATAATTTATTAAAGATACCGGCGGTACATTTATCAAACATTGCTGCTAGATAGTCTGTGGATACATATAAATTCGCTGTAAAAACAATAATATAACATAAATAAATATATAAACAAAGTAAGGTGAGACACGAGTATTGACATTGACTGCGCTGTATAAAGTAAGTGTGCATAATCAAACATATTACTGTAACAGAGTTCTTTCCTCTCACTACAACATTACGCTTTCCATGATGCAGTTGGGTCTGAGTACATGATTAGATTGATATCCAAAATTCGAAAATGGATATTAATCGTGATCGTGTACTCAACCTTTAACTGTGTTGGTGGTGTAATAGTGTAGATGTTTATATTCTGGGTGTGGTGTCTCGAGTTCGAATCCCGGGAGGACCAAATGCTTTCGTTATTTATTCAAGTACATCGGGGTTTGTAATTGATGATTAATGTTAACCCTTGCACGCACATATGACGCAGAGGTTGCCAGACTAGCAATAAGAAATAGAGTTCTCTCACTCTTATAATTACCTCTCCAAAATTAGTTTTCTGCCCACAGCTAACTCAAAGACAACTGCAGAGGTTGAAGTAACTAAATTAAAGGCTTCTAAATACCCCTGATGGTAACAAAGGCTTTAAAGTATCCCTAATAGCCTCACAATCGCGTCATATGTCGGAGAGAGTTAAGAACGGGGTGTTACTTTTACATTTGAAGAGTGTTAATTTGAGTATAAGGTCATAAGGAAAATAAAATGTGAATTATCCAGGAAAAAAATGTCGTGTAAGTCTAATGTGTATCATCTTAGGTATATATTGTTGTAGTGTGTAATATTCTAGTGTTTAGTGTGCTATAGTATGTATTACCGGTACCTAGTTGTTTGATGTCATAATGTGCCATGACTTATTGTTATATCAACTATTATTCTGTGACCTCTACTGGTTTATAATGTCCTAGCGTGATATGACTGAGAACCATAATTATAATGTCCTAGGGTGTTATGTCTGAGAATCTTTAATCATATCCTAGTGTGTTATGCCCTAGTATATAATGTCCTAGTATGTTATGCCCTAGTATATAATGTCCTAGTGTGTTATGACCTGGTATATAATGTTCTAGTGTGTTATGACCTGGTATATAATGTCCTAGTGTGTTTTGACCTGGTATATAATGTCCTAGTGTGTTATGACCTGGTATATAATGTCCTAGTGTGTTATGCCCTAGTATATAATGTCCTAGTGTGTTATGACCTGGTATATAATGTCCTAGTGTGTTATGACCTGGTATATAATGTCCTAGTGTGTTATGACCTGGTATATAATGTCCTAGTGTGTTATGACCTGGTATATAATGTCCTAGTGTGTTATGACCTGTTATATAATGTCCTAGTGTGTTATGACCTGGTATATAATATCGTAGTGTGTTATGACCTGATATATAATGTCCTAGTGTGTTATGACCTGGTATATAATGTCCTAGTGTGTTATGACCTGGTATATAATGTCCTAGTGTGTTATGACCTGGCATATAATGTCCTAGTGTGTTATGACCTGGTATATAATGTCCTAGTGTGTTATGACCTGGGATATAATGTCTTAGTGTGTTATGACCTGGTATATAATGTCCTAGTGTGTTATGACCTGATATATAATGTCCTAATTTGCTAGGGGGTGGTATATAATGACCTAGTGTATTAGGGGGTGGAATCCTAGTGTGTTATGTCCTGGTATACATTATCCTAATATGTTAAGGCCTTGTATATAATGCCATAGTATATTTGGCTTGGTATACAATGTCCTTATATGGTACGGCTTCACATAATATGCTATAGGATGCAGTTCCTTAATATATAGGCCTAGTATCATTGTGTCAAATGTAATGGAATAAAATATGTTCGTGTGTAATCCCTGAACATATACTGTTCGTGTGTAATCCCTGAACATATACTGTTCATGTGTGTATAATAACCAGGCGTTACTAGTCTTGATAGCCGATATCAAATCCTGATGCATAATGCTCTCTAGTTTTTTATTCAGCTGACGGCAAAGTGCCATGATATTGATTATTCATATAGTATGAACATTATGTAGCGAATCATGTTTCTATCTTAAGGGGCACTTGGTAGCGCATACCTCGGCCTACGCTGACTGGTTCTTTACAATTAATATCATAGGCCTAAATGTTCTTCTGTATATGGGTTCCAGTATAAGATACGGATCGCCTCCAAAATTTAATCACTTCTTTCTTGGCGCATACCCTATCATCTCACCAATGTTCGTTAAAATAGGTTCATAACTTCGTGAGATATCTAGTTTACTGACAAACAAACAGTCAGACAAACAAACAAAGGCGAAAACATAACATCCCTCCAACTTCATTGGTGGAGGTAATTATGAACTCAAGGCAATACTATGGTGCAGACATTGTAGTATTATCTGTTTTCATTAAATATTGGTAACTTATCTGGTAAGGGATTATTGTACCGTTGTATAATGGACTTCTAAATAATATCACATTGCATAGTGATTTGCCATTAATTGGGTGTTAGTCTATACATGACTACCCTACATCAATTTGCCATTGTGGCTAAGCGGTACCGCGCTCACCTCGTACTTGGGAGGCCTGGGTTCGATCCACAGGTTTAATGACTTACGGGCAGGGCTTTCCATACCCTTAGCCAAGAAACATAGACTAACGTTAGTCTATGTATCTTGCCCTTAGCTGCACTGGCGGCCATCAGAGATGCAGAAGACCAGTGTCGCATGTACAGTACACATGCATATGCTTGCAACTGATCAGCAGGATCATGTTGATTACACTGGTTACAGACTACATTCACATCCCCATACAAAGCAGGTGAAATAAATGACGTAGAGAGTGTACAAAGAAATTTCACTTCGCATATAAGTTCGATAAAATATCTACACTATTGGGAGCGTTTAAGAGCACTGAATCTGTACTCACTGGAACGTAGAAGAGAACGTTACCTAATAATATACACGTGGAAAATCGCAGAGGGTTTAGTACCAAACCTACATACTCCGATAGTCATGAAATTCAGTGATAGGAGAGGCTGGGAATGCGAAATCCCCCGGATGAATAACAGGGGTGCTATGGGCTCTCTGCGAGAGGGCTGGTTATCACACAGAGGCCCACGTCTCTTCAACAAACTCCCACGGCGAGTAAGAGACATGAGGGACATCTCGTTAGACAACTTCAAGAGAGCCCTAGATGTCGAACTGCAAAAAGTGCCAGACGAGCCCATCCTCGCAAGGGAGCGAGCTGTCGCTTCAAACAGTCTACTGCACCAAATCACCACCCATAACGAGGGGCGTCGCGCTCCTTGGTGCCGCTAGAGGAGCGGCGAACACATCCAAAGGTATCCAAAGGTAAGGTATCCACAGCTATTCCAACAGTAAAATAATATGCCACATGCACACCCACACACATACATACACAGCAGAGCGACGCGCTCATCGGGCCACTATCAACATGGCGAACTTTACAATAGATAAGATAGACAAACACAAATTCGGTAAAACTAATCTACATCTACATTTATATTGTATTGCAATACAGTTCAATAATTCACTTTATGGTCATGTTTGTTTTCAACCTTACATATTATTACATGAACATGATACAAATGTTCAAGCATAATCATAGTTGGTGTTATAAATGGGGTTTTGCACTACTTCTGAAAATTATATTAAAATGTCCAATAGTCATTAGCCTATAATCCTTGTCTATACAATGGCATGGTTCTAAGCATTGTGATAAACACTGTATCTATCTGATATCTCGAGTTTGTCTCTCTGCATATTATTATTATTTGTGTTTCGTATTATACATTCATGCACATATAGCCTATCTTGCCTATAAATAAAAACCTTGTGTATAAAGTTCCGGTACTTCCAAACACATAAACACGAACAACAGTAGAATTTACGTGGGTGACTGTACAATGTCTTCTGTCCTTCTGTGTGAGCTCCTTGTAATCGTCTGCATTGTAAGCACCCATTTCCCTATATTGGTGTAAATATTATATGTTTTTCTTTGCACAGTCTACTGTGTATATCCGAATGTACAATCCGGTTCAAAAGTAAAAACACACGTCAACAACTTGAACATTACTTTCCTCTCCAAGGCACGTAAGACATGTAGCCCACGTTATCTAGTTTTATACTATAGGTAGGCTATAGGATGTTGAGGCCCTGGCTGATCCTGTTGGTCTGCTTCGATGCCAGTAGACGTTAATGATATAATTATACAATTCTGTGTTGAGAATAATTACACTACTGGTGTGTATATCATAGAGCAAATAATATCATCATGCTCGAAATAGTCTCATCATTCACTATATCAGAACTAAATTAATGGGAGTTATTTGGAGAATATATAGATTACTTGTTAGTGTAAGACAAGACATCCTTTCTACGCACGTACTTAGCCGTAGGTAGGTTTTTGGACATACAGGGGTAAACAGTCATGTTAAAAAAAATCATGTCATAACCTCATCAAGCTATAAATTATACGCTGTATCGATTTTTTATCTAAACAAAGTAGGAACATTAATTAACATACACAACAAAGTCATATTATACAACCATTGTATAGTTTTGTTAAGGAATATTATTCAAAGTTTATACAAACACAAATAATGCATTTGTTTGTAAGCACATCTGGACAAATTATCACTATAACAACTCTCCTTGAGTGTTTATTGGCGATATTTACTGTTAAAACTATTGAGAACAATGTATTCAGGTGTGAACGTGCAACAAAACTTTTGACTCTGACTGTACAAAGTTCTACGCCCGTGGTTAATGTACTATAATCAATAATGGTGTTCATATACTGTATATACACCGTAATACCCTAGGGTGTTAGGCCTATTTCTATACAATCCTAGTGTATCCGGTATTATCCTGGAGTCCTACCCTATTTGTAAATAATATATTACGTCTAATGTAGCTATATTACCGTACCTTGTGTATAGTGTCCAGGTGTAGATATAGGCGATGCAAGTTGATAGACAAATACAGTCATAGGCAATGTAGCCTACGTGATGATATATATGTAAACAGGTTTGCTCGTTTAGTTTATAATAACATATACGGTATATTTTAATATACAGGTTGATATACATTTTAATATACAGGTTGATATACATTGTAGTTATAGCGTCTTAAAATTAAATAAATAACAGTCTCTCATAAACCTCAACCATACCAAATATTAGGTACAACCTATTCTGCATTGACGAGATAACTTCAGTATTTAAATGTCAATCAATTGTTGATAGTGTTCTGGTGTAGCTGTAGTGATCTGGTGTAGCTACAGTGTTCTGGTGTAGCTATAGTGTTCTGGTGTAGCTATAGTGTTCTGGTGTAGCTATAGTGTTCTGGTGTAGCTATAGTGTTCTGGTGTAGCTATAGTGTTCTGGTGTGGTTATAGTGTTCTGGTGTAGCTACAGTGTTCTGGTGTAGCTACAGTGTTCTGGTGTAGCTATAGTGTGCTGGTGTAGTTATAGTGTTCTGGTGTAGTTATAGTGTTCTGGTGTAGTTATAGTGTTCTGGTGAAGTTATAGTGTTCTGGTGTAGCTATAGTGTTCTGGTGTAGCTATAGTGTTCTGGTGTAGCTGTAGTGTTCTGGTGTAGCTGTAGTGTTCTGGTGTAGCTGTAGTGTTCTGGTGTAGCTATAGTGTTCTGGTGTAGTTATAGTGTTCTGGTGTAGTTATAGTGTTCTGGTGTAGCTGTAGTGATCTGGTGTAGCTACAGTGTTCTGGTGTAGCTATAGTGTTCTGGTGTAGCTATAGTGTTCTGGTGTAGCTATAGTGTTCTGGTATAGCTATAGTGTTCTGGTGTAGTTATAGTGTTCTGGTGTAGCTATAGTGTTCTGGCGTAGTTATAGTGTTCTGGTGTAGTTATAGTGTTCTGGTGTAGCTGTAGTGATCTGGTGTAGCTACAGTGTTCTGGTGTAGCTATAGTGTTCTGGTGTAGTTATAGTGTTCTGGTGTAGCTATAGTGTTCTGGTGTAGCTATAGTGTTCTGGTGTAGTTATAGTGTTCTGGTGTAGTTATAGTGTTCTGGTGTAGCTATAGTGTTCTGGTGTAGTTATAGTGGTCTGGTGTAGTTATAGTGTTCTGGTGTAGCTATAGTGTTCTGGTGTAGTTATAGTGTTCTGGTGTAGTTATAGTGGTCTGGTGTAGTTATAGTGTTCTGGTGTAGCTATAGTGTTCTGGTGTAGAGCTATAGTGTTCTGGTGTAGTTATAGTGTTCTGGTGTAGCTATAGTGTTCTGGTGTAGTTATAGTGTTCTGGTGTAGTTATAGTGTTCTGGTGTAGTTATAGTGTTCTGGTGTAGCTGTAGTGATCTGGTGTAGCTACAGTGTTCTGGTGTAGTTATAGTGTTCTGGTGTAGCTATAGTGTTCTGGTGTAGCTATAGTGTTCTGGTGTAGCTACAGTGTTCTGGTGTAGCTATAGTGTTCTGGTGTAGTTATAGTGTTCTGGTGTAGCTATAGTGTTCTGGTGTACCTATAGTGTTCTGGTGTAGCTATAGTGTTCTGGTGTGGTTATAGTGTTCTGGTGTGGTTATAGTGTTCTGGTGTAGCTATAGTGTGCTGGTGTAGTTATAGTGTTCTGGTGTAGTTATAGTGTTCTGGTGTAGCTATAGTGTTCTGGTGTAGTTATAGTGTTCTGGTGTAGCTATAGTGTTCTGGTGTGGTTATAGTGTTCTGGTGTAAAGTATTCTACAGTACTGTACTGTGTCCTTGGGTAAAGTGTTCTAGAGTACGGTACTGTGTTCTGGTGTAAAGTGTTCTAGGGTACTGTGTTCTGGTGTAATGTTTTCTAGGGTAGTGTGTCCTGGTGTAAAGTGTTCTAGGGTACTGTGTTCTGGTGTAATGTTTTCTAGGGTACTGTGTCCTTGTGTAAAGTGTTCTAGAGTACTGTGTTCTAGAGTACTGTGTCCTGGGGTAAAGTGTTCTAGGGTACTGTGTCCTGGTGGAAAGTGTTCTGGTGTAAAGTGTTCTAGGGTACTGGTACTGTGTCCTGGGATAAAGTGTTCTAGGGCACTGTGTTCTAGAGTACTGTGTTTTAGAGTACTGTGTTCTAGAATACTGTGTTCTAGAGTACTGTGTTCTGGGGTAAAGTGTTCTAGGGTACTGTGTTCTCGTGTAAGGTGTTCTAGGGTGCTGTAGTCTGGTACCGGTATACAGTGTTCTAGGGTAGCCTACTGTGTTCTGGTGTAAAGTGTTATAAGGTACTGTGTCTTGGTGTAAATTGTTCTAGGGTACTGTGTTCTGGTGTAAAGTGTTCTAGGGTACTGTGTCTTGGTGTAAAGTGTTCTAGGATACTGTGTTCTGGTGTAAAGTGTTCTAGGGTAGTCTGTTCTGCTGTAAAGTGTTCTAGGGTACTGTGTTCTGTTGTAAAGTGTTCTAGGGTACTGTGTTTTGCTGTAAAGTGTTCTAGGGTACTGTGTTATGATGTAAAGTGTTCTAAGGTACTGTGTTCTGGTGTAAAGTGTTCTAGGGTACTGTGTTCTCGTGTAAAGTGTTCTAGGGTACTGTGTTCTCGTGTAAAGTGTTCTAGGGCACTGTGTTCTCGTGTAAAGTGTTCTAGGGTACTGTGTCCTCGTGTAAAGTGTTCTAGGGTACCGGTACTGTGTTCTGGTGTAAAGTGTTCTAGGGTACGGTGTTCTCGTGTAAAGTGTTCTAGGGTACTGTGTTCTCGTGTAAAGTGTTCTAGGGTACTGTGTTCTCGTGTAAAGTTTTCTAGGGCACTGTGTTCTCGTGTAAAGTGTTCTAGGGCACTGTGTTCTCGTGTAAAGTGTTCTAGGGTACTGTGTCCTCGTGTAAAGTGTTCTAGGGTACCGGTACTGTGTTCTGGTGTAAAGTGTTCTAGGGTACTGTGTTCTAGGGTACTGTGTTCTCGTGTAAAGTGTTCTAGGGCACTGTGTTCTCGTGTAAAGTGTTCTAGGGTACTGTGTTCTCGTGTAAAATGTTCTAGGGTACTGTGTTCTCGTGTAAAGTGTTCTAAGGTACTGTATTCTGGTGTAAAGTGTTCTAGGGTACTGTGTTCTGGTGTAAAGTGTTCTAAGGTACTGTGTGTTCGTATAAAGTGTTCTAGGGTACTGTGTTATCGTGTAAAGTGCTCTAGGGTACTGTGTCTTAGTGTAAAGTGTTCTAAGGTACGGTGTCTTCCTTTAAAGTGTTGTAGGGTACTGTGTTCTCTTTTAAAGAGTTCTAGGGTACTGTTTCGTCGTGTGTTCTAGGGTACTCTGTTCTGGTGTAAAGTGTTCTAGGGTACTGTGTTCTGGTGTAAAGTGTCCTAGGGTACCGGTACTGTGTTCTTGTTTAAAGTGTTCTAGGGTAGGCTACTGTGTTATCGTGTAAAGTTCTAGGGTACTGTGTCCTCGTGTAAGTGTTCTAGGTTACTGTGTCCTCATTTAAAGTGTTCTAGGGTACTGTGTTCTCGTGTAAAGTGTTCTAGGGTACCGTACTGTTTCCTCGTGTAAAGTGTGCTAGGGTACTGTGTTCTCGTGTAAATTGTTATAGGGTACTGTGTTCTCGTGTAAAGTGTTCTAGGGTACTGTGTTCTCGTGTAAAGTGTTCTAGGGTACTGTGTTCTAGAGCACTGTGTTCTCGTGTAAAGTGTTCTAGGGTACTGTGTTCTCGTGTAAAATGTTCTAGGGTACTGTGTTCTCGTGTAAAGTGTTCTAAGGTACTGTATTCTGGTGTAAAGTGTTCTAGGGTACTGTGTTCTGGTGTAAAGTGTTCTAAGGTACTGTGTGTTCGTATAAAGTGTTCTAGGGTGCTGTGTTATCGTGTAAAGTGTTCTAGGGTACTGTGTCTTAGTGTAAAGTGTTCTAAGGTACTGTGTCTTCGTTTAAAGTGTTCTAGGGTACTGTGTTCTCTTCTAAAGAGTTCTAGGGTACTGTTTCGTCGTGTAAGTGTTCTAGGGTACTGTGTTCTGGTGTAAAGTGTTCTAGGGTACTGTGTTATGGTGTAAAGTGTTCTAGGGTACTGTGTTCTTGTTTAAAGTGTTCTAGGGTAGGCTACTGTGTTATCGTGTAAAGTTCTAGGGTACTGTGTCCTCGTGTAAGTGTTCTAGGTTACGGTGTCCTTGTTTAAAGTGTTCTAGGGTACTGTGTCCTTGTT
The DNA here is from genome assembly GCA_032716605.1 of Paralithodes platypus. Taxonomy (NCBI): domain Eukaryota; kingdom Metazoa; phylum Arthropoda; class Malacostraca; order Decapoda; family Lithodidae; genus Paralithodes; species Paralithodes platypus. The sequence goes on from CM064519.1 coordinate 32,328,832, forward strand.
TAAAGTGTTCTTGGGTACTGTACGTGTTCTGGTGTAAAGTGTTCTAGGGTACTGTGTCCTCGTTTAAAGTGTTCTAGGGTACTGTGTTCTCGTGTAAAGTGTTCTAGGGTACCGTACTGTGTCCTCGTGTAAAGTGTTCTAGGGTACTGTGTTCTCGTGTAAAGTGTTCTAGGGTACTGTGTTCTCGTGTAAAGTGTTCTAGGGTACTGTGTCCTCATTTAAAGTGTTCTTGGGTACTGTACGAGTTCTGGTGTAAAGTGTTCTAGGGTACTGTGTCCTCGTTTAAAGTGTCCTTGGGTACTGTACGTGTTCTGGTGTAAAGTGTTCTAGGGTACTGTGTCCTCGTGTAAAGTGTTCCAAGGTATAGTTTCCTGGTATAAGGTACCGGGTATTATAGAGAATATGTGTTCTAGGATATTGTGTTCTGATCTCAATTGTTTTAGGGTCATGGCATAGTGTTCTCAGGTATGGTGTTTTGGGCTAAAGTGGGCTAGGGTATAGTGTCTGATTACATAACGTGCCTTGGTGTTTTCAGGATCCTAGTGTATAACATAATATGTGTCCTGCTGTATAGGGTCATAGTGAATTGGCTACTGTCTTGATTGACAGTGGCATAGTGTACTGTCTTCTAGTAAATAATATCTTGGTTTATCTCATGGTCTATTCTAGTAAATACAAAACATTGCCTAATGGTCTAAATTATAGTATCTAGTCAAGTATGTTATGTTATACTATTTTTATTTGATTCACTTATTATATAGATGGAATTAAGTACCGGTACAGCTTAGTTAACGGTTTTCTGTGTTCCATGACCCATTCTATACTGGTTAGACCTATTTATGGACTATTTGTATTGCAATTATCTATGAGGATTTCCTATGGGCCTATTTTTAAAGCCTAATACTGTACATAAAGGCCTTCCGGTATATATATTTAGACGAGTAGCCTACATATTTTAGTTTGTCTCCTAGGGCAACAAAACTCCTTCCAAACTTCCTTCAAACTAAAAGAAGGCACACTCAGAAACATCTTAAAATCTCCAAATTATTGGAGCGAAACAGGTGTCCTCCAAAAAAGGCTCCCCTCGGACCAAATATGGGTAAAGTCCAAAATATAATACAGCCATGCACAAATGTCCTAGCCCTTCAAAGGGTATTTGTCCTAATTATCAAGTAATATCTGCTTAGTCCTTACTCATGTTTCCATACTTTTAGTTCTGTATTCATAAGTTAATCTGTTAATGGTATGATTATAAGCCTATCTATAAAATGTTCAGGATCTAATGTTAACGATGCTTACATGAATAAATATTAAATACCAGCATGTTTTCCCATAGTAAGCGGGGTACCGGGTACAACAAAATCATAGCAAATATGACAGTATGATATGAATTAGACTAAAAACTACACTTCAAACAAACAAAAGTGTAAAGTTTTTCTGTAAACTGTTTAAGTAGGCCTATACATGTTAAATCAAAGTATGTTATGCCTACCAGCTTATTACAGGCTTTTAAGCTACCGATATAACCTTAAACAAACCCCCCTGTTGCTTATTTATATTTTGAATAATGTTCTTTAATAACTTAGCTAATTGACTTGTGACACACCAATAGAAGATATCCATGATAGAAAATTGATAACAAGTTACCCAACTTGATGTACTATTATCCACGTCAAGAATATACTATAGTTATAACACATTTCACATTTATAGCAATTTGTATCTAGTTGATTATCCTGAGAGGAAGCTACACAAGCATCCTGAATATTGATAAGACAAATTGCATTAATAGCTAATTTCCCAAATGTGCGTAGACAAAAAATCAAACAATAGTACCGGTAAGGTATACAGAAGTACTTGGATATAGGCTTGCACCAAATAGGAGTAATATTTATAAATTGTCTCAGTAATCTATAGATAGAAGTGTGATTACATTACTTAGCTCAGGGTTAACTAATTATCTGAATAAAACATGAATTGAACAAATAATAATAAACAAAAATACTTAGAAGCAAACCTACAATATATTGTACCGTACACATTAACCAACTAATATTGATATAAAAGTGCCGTGTCCTTTAGCCACCAATGAGATAAGCATAAAAGTCTTGGGACAATTCCTTCCATAAAATACTTCCACCAATACCCACAGAGCTTTTCCCGTTCCCTTTCCTATATAATCTTTATATATATATATATATATATATTATATATATATATATATATATATATATATATATATATATATATATATGTATATATATATACGGTATGTGTGTGTGTGTGTGTGTGTGTGTGTGTTGATACCCATACTAATTATTATTGTTGTTAAAAAAAAAACGTGAAGATGGCTAACGGAGACAATTCATATGTCAAAATAAAAATACTATCACCTGCATAAGATAAGGATTAACAAACGTGAGAACTTACCTTTACGACAATTTAACACGTGCCGGTAACAAAGAAATAATATCATAATATACATTACAGGTACCAGCAATTATAGTTATAAGTGGCATATTCCAAGCAATTAATCATGATATCTTTTAAAAGTGTAACAATCTATCTGAAGTGACTGATGCTAAATGTTGAAATAACTTTAGTTAAAAACTACTCCAAATTGCATTTAAAATATGGATTACTTGTCTAAATCTAAATATTTTGTTGAACTAAAGAACAAGAACTTACCTTTCACTGCCAATAGATGTTCGTTGGTGAATATACTCCTTAGCTGAAGATGTGTGTATAAATCCCAATCGTAAAATCCTCGATCACTTGATTCGTATCACATAACATCCAGTATTTGTTTCTATATATCCAAATTTGTATATATTTTTTCATCCGGGTATTTAGTTAACTTGGGATAATTCATAGATTTCATGTTTCTATTTCTTGTCTTTTCACACGTTTAAATAATTATCAATTTCAATGGTAATGTGATTTCACTTAGCATTTGTATTTTTCCCAATATTGTGTAGTATACTGTATAGCCAGACAAATTTCCAGAACTATTTGTATGTATATATTAGTCACTATATTTCACATCACTGAATCAAATTTACTCACTGCTCCGTCACGTTGCTATTATTCATTTACTTTGTCACCAAGCGATTAGGTTGGAAAATATATCCATCACTAGTTGCTTCATATTAAATAGATTTCTGTACAGATTTGCTGCGGTTTCATATACGGTACAACATTTGTTTTGCATCAAATCACAACTATAAGTTTCCTCACTTAAGAAATACTACAGATCACTCAGCACTTCATGTTGTTAATATGCAAGGAAAAATTGGCTAGGTATTTTTTCTCGATTCACCATAATATCCGCATCACACTTATAATCAGAAATTTTACCACAATTTTAAATCTTAGTGTAAGAAAAATTGGCTAGGTATTTTTTCTCGATTCACAATAATATCCGCATCACACACAATCAGAAATTTCACCTCATTTGCACTGTTTCTTTTCAGCTCAAGTTATCCCGGCCGCCTCACTTCCACGGTCTGCTATAGGGTTCCCACGGCAGCAGCGGAGTCGTCATCTGAAACACAATAATGTAATATGTTAAGGGGGGTCACCGGCTGTTTTTATCTTTCTCTCCTTTTTTCTCTTTCCTGGCTTGTATTCATTCGGCCCCATTCAGCCAACTGTTTTAAGACGTTTATCCCCATCCAGGTGTCGATTTCTTCTTGGCGAGCGATAGCGAGCTATCATTGTATGGGCTGCATAGTCACTAGTTGTGTGTGTACTTTGCTCAGTAGATCCGAACTAAATAATTGTATATTTCACTGTAAATCACCGTTCCACATTAAAAGTGACGTCTACGCTTTAAAAGTGACCTTCAAGTGTAAAGTTAAGTAAAATCATTAACATATACTGTATATATTATATTATAGAAAAGAACCTCCATACTTGTAAGTAAATCTGGTATAAGAATGTAGACGAAGGACATTTATTGTGTCTTTGTATCAATAGAGACACTGAAATGTGAATATTATATAAAAAGCAACATTTAGATTGACTAATTCGTTAAGCAATAGCTACATCTCGTACTGCAAGTATATTTTAGTGAAAGAAAGGTACTACTTATAGGTATACAAATAAGAAGATCCAAATTCGTGAATAAACAGTGACTTGTACTAATGTATAAATAAATAATAGCTAATATACGGAAGTCTTGTATTATTTCTTACCTGTTAGTATACAAATAATCCACCTACTCTCCTCACCTCTCCGCTCCACCACTCACCGATACCGCTGGTGGATGGACCAACAGCTGTAAAAGAGATATGATGAAGATTAGAAGACGCTTTATCAGTCTCTTATGAATAGAAATAAGAATACATAGTGTACGGTAATATAATGATAGACAGTTTGATAAATTAGTATATAGACTGAAATTTGGAATTAAATGCTACTTCGCATTAATAGGACACATTAACTGTGATTATTTGCTTAGACAATAAATTTACATATATTGTATTTATCATTACCAATGTAAAGTGGTAAGATTTACTTGAAAATAAAGGATATATCATAGTAAATTGAAAGGGCATCATAAAATCATAATAATAATAGTAAATACAAGAAATGCGAATAAAATACACCATTACAACAGAGGTTCAATCGGGATACAGGTTTTACAACAAGCTCTAAGAGAAAATAATATGGGTAGCCATGCATGATAAAAGAAACTCCATTTTCTATTGGAAAAATTAATAACAGTAGTGCAGATAACTCTATGATTAGAATAAAGATAGCATGTCTATATGTATGCACTGTATATACGGTATATTAAATTGATAACGAATAAACAACCACAAGCTTGCAAAGTACAACAATTCATACAATATATAGCTTTTCATTACACTTTGAATGATCAGCGCACCAACTTGAAACAACAAACCGGAACAGACGATTGATCTGGATAAGATATAACGGTGATAGTCATATAAATATTTATTTAGCGATTGGGCCTGAGACAAATAAAACAAAAAGCAAATTAAAGCAACACATTGTACAGGACAGAATAGGTGGCCAGAGCAATGCAAACAAGAGGCATGTGTACAGTATATATAGTATATCGACATGCAAACAAACCTAAAGAAGAAATAGGCAAACCAATAAAGCAAACACATTAGTCTAATGATAATTTCAAAACCGGCAATTCCATCTAACTCATATGTCATGAAAAATGAAAAAGAAAAACAATCCGACCAATGAATTGATAATAGCAAATTAAGGGTCGTATAATGTCCTAAAATGCAAAGAACGAATATACCACAGTATATCTGAGATTTGTATTGTTTATGGACGAATATTGTCTTTAACAAAAGGAAATTGAGACAAACATTGTTATAATACAATAATACAATGTAATTATCATACAATTTTTCATGCAGTAGCCATGCTTTAGTAGCTTTGTGTTACGCCAAGCAAACAGGACTGAATAGTAATAATTTACCTTAATTACTTGGAGGAAGAGGACCACTGGTATAATAATACCTCTTAATTAAAATATAACCCATAGCTTATACTCAGGCAACATATCATTCTGGTATATCTTAATTTTCTTTGTTGTATTGTTAGTGCTTTAGTTGATATCTACCCATATATTTAGTGGAACTTAATTGTCAATAAATATATAAATAGGTATACACACACACACACTGTATATAGATTTATACATACATATATATATATATATATATATATATATATATATATATATATATATATATATATATATATCTCACAAATACACATGAACTACTAAATGTTTATATACTCCTAGTCGGACTCGAACCTCCGACATTCAGGACGAGTGTCCAAGCCTTAATTAATCCACAACAACACGTTGTATCTATCAGGCCGTGGTGTAGTGGATTAAGGCTTGGACACTCGTCCTGAATGTCGGAGGTTCGAGTCCGGCTAGGAATATATATATATATATATATATATATATATATATATATATATATATATATATATATATATATATATATATTATACTGTATATCGTATTTATGTTATATAATAACTTGCTTTATAAATCGTTGATGACTAGTAAGTTCAACCATTCCTGTTCAAGTTCAAGATACAACATAACAATAAACATATTAGAAAACACTCATAAGACAGATCTTTTGATATCAAGTATAAATTACCAAGGGTGTGTGCGTCCATTTTCAATATAATTCTACGGAAAAATCTCACAGAGTTCAGTATTGTATCATTCTATTGTAGTTTCATTTCATCAGCCTACTGTATATCATATTGGAACACATACCCGAGATTATCAATATATGTATATAGCATAGAATTAATCAATAGCATACCCTATTTAGAAAAGCTGGATACTGAGATGAAGGGCTATTTTCATAAAAAAAGAATATGTGCATGTAAAATATTACTAATTGATGAAAGAATATGGTAAAGACAAATTGTAAAATTTAAAAAGTGATGAAAAAGTAACAAGGGGAACATTATTTGTTAATATACCTCCATTATCACAACGTTTTCGCTTACCCGGTTATTCAGGTCGAGCTATGAAGCGAAACGTCATACTATAGATCAATTATTATTGTATTATGGCAACTAATGTATAAAATGCCTAATCAATTATAACAAAGTTCAATTTTAGCTAAAAGGAAAGTTTAACTTACAGGAGGCTATGTATTGCATAAAAACATGTGTCTAGAATAATTATAAAAGTAATCTATACTGTATATGTTCCTATAAGTATCAAGTAGTCCATAGCCATTTTATCAATGCATAAAAACATGAATCTAGAATATGTATAAAGGTGATATATACCGATATATATTTTCCTATAAGTATCAAGTAGTTCATAGCTATTTTATCATTTTAAGAGAGAGAAGCCTGTAAGAGGACCTTCTCAGATCTCAACTTTAAGACCCTTCTAGATGGGCTCAGTAACCTCTGCCGATTAGCACTTCATCTTGGTTAACCTGGTCATCTCGCTCTGGAAACAAGATCCCATTAACTCGTCCTTAACATTAGCCCCCGCCATCACAATCAATATTTCCCTTATCCCTCTACTTCATATGTCTTCATCTCATTGTGTCATCTCTTCACATTGTCATAAGTGTGTTTCCGTGAATCAATGTGTCAAGGGATTACGAGTTGTTTAGTTTGTGGCCATATCTATTGATCATGGTATATATTTTGTTGGCTATCCCATTTCCATTACAATCTAAATTACAGAATTGCTTGATTGAGCTGAGAAACAATATGAAATAATGAGAGTATTGATAATTAGAGGTTATTACTACCACATAACTTGTAATATAAAGGTCAGAAATTAGCTATTACTCTCAAAGTTAATATTTTGGCATAATGACAAATTTAATCATAATACTACATAGATATTGTCATCGGCATTTGCTGTATGGCTATGACCACCATTTATGTCAAGTTACTCAAAATGGCGGCCCAATAGATCTGATAGCCATAAATAGTTTGCTTGTGGTCCAATAGATGTCACTTCTCTCCAATATCTCATTTTCTCCCTGCCTGGTCGGGACTGAGACCATCAACCAAGTCTGTGAAGTCGGCGGTGTTTTGTTTACAGTGATCACCAGAGCCCCAGCGTCAGCCATGATGGGGGTAGGCCTAGCGTGAATTCATGGCGAGACACCGTTGGCTGATCAGCTGAGCGGTGCCGGCAGACCCAACACACGCGTCACGGTCGCCATGGTAACCTGGCGGTGGGCCAAGACGCGTGATGTACGATGACCCTGGCAACACACGCTCTCCTCCACCCACGTGTTCTGCACGCTGCTTACTCCTTCCCACTCCATGACATAACAAAACATAGAAATTACCCTTTTAAAGCATTTTTTTTATATATTTCTCACTTTCTTACGAACCTTCTTGGGAGAGAGACCCTAGGCATCATACATCAACAATGACCTTTGGGGGTGGGAATTGTCCCGCCCCCAGAGGGACGGATTATGAGGCTCGTGATTGAGTTACGGCCCCACACCGACGACTACTAAAGCACTGCCCAACCTCTAGGAGAGAAATTCAACATAAAGATTAACAAAAATGTTTTATATACTTCTTGGAAAACATATACATAATAGAGTCAGAGGCTATATGTCTTGGATCCAATATGTAGTCAATATACCAAGATGCAACATATAATATATATATATAATATATATATATATATATATATATATATATATATATATATATATATATATATATATATATATATATATATATATATATATATATATATATATATATATACATATATACTGTATATAATTATACAGTACCGGTATATACATATGTATTTATAATGATATATACACACACTTATAAAAGCATATCTTCACATAAATAAATATATAGTAAAAGGTACACCCAGCATTAGTAGTTATCACTAAGCTTTGAAATAAAAGTCAAAACATTCAGTAAAGTTTGTATTGCGAAGTTGTTCTCTATGTACAGACACATGTTGAGTGGCACACGAACATAAACATACTTGTCCAGTCATCAATACAATAGTTCAAATACAATGTTCTTGCTGATAGGAAACATCTGAACTTGTTTAACCTCTTTAGACATGAACATGAGTTTTGTTCATCAATAGAGCTTCTGCTGTAAATTGAAAAGAATATTTACATTCAGGAGTAAAAGCGAGGTTTTACATGTTATAAAAAATTACCATTGAAAAATCATAATCCAAGTTTGGCTTCCCTAGTATTGGCGCTCCGGGGTAACATAACCTTTGTTGATTTTATGGCCATTTGGACTGGACTGTCAATCCCTTTGGGTATTTTGTTATTATTATTATTAGCAGGTATTTTTCTTCTGGACATGGGATTATGCATTATGGTAATAAACACAAAGAGAAGCCTTGAAATGTGGCTTACGAAATGGACAGAGGTAGATGTGGAGCCGGCAGGAGTATAAGACATACCACAGGGATATACCCCAGGCCACGGGGGACGTGGGGTATACCCTGGGAATGGCTTAAGGGAGCCCACCTCGCTTTTTTTCCCTTTCTCTCCCTCTCTCTTTGGCTTGTATCCATTCGGCCCCATTCAACCTACTGGTTTAAGACGTTTACCCCCATCCAGGTGTCAATGTTTTCCTGGCGAGCGGTAGCGAGACAGCGTCTCATATATATATTTTTGTTTTGACAGCAAGCTAAATTTGTACATTTTTCGAATGAAAAATGTCTCCGGCGAAGCCAGATTTCTCCATACAATGCTGGCTCGCTATCGCTCGCCAGGAAGAAATCGACACCTGGATGGGGATAAACGTCTTACAACAGTAGGCTGAATGGGGCCGAATGGATACAAGCCAAAGAGAGAGGGAGAGAAAGATAAAAAAAAAAGCGAGGTGAGCTCCCTTAACAAAGGGGGCAAGATGGCCATTTCCATTCTTCTCCCTCACCAGGGAAGCCAAAATTGAGTCACAATTGGCTCTATCTTGACAAACTATTGCCTTGGACTATCAATAATAAAAAATATTAACACATATCGGCACAAATTATACATTAGGAAGAATTATTAATAAACAAAAATTATAATAAAAATAATAAGCTGCCGCGGCAATGTGTAAAATGTACAGTAATTGTGATTGGAAATAAGTTAGACTACATTGGTTGTTATTGCCTTCCCATGTTGCAGAGGAGGGTGTGAGCAAGTTAAACCATCGTATATGCTTAGCAACGTCATCTAGACATTAATGTGTTGTGTGTGTAGACGGGGGGAGAAGGGGGAGGGACGGTGGGAGGTGGGGCATGGGGTTTTTCTATGGTGGGGTAAGGGGAGTATGGTTGCTTGAGGGATTGGAGAATGGGTGAATCATCTGAGGTCCGTTTTGGTGACTGAGACAATCATTTAAAAACCCCACTTCGATACCCCTGGATACATTGCACAAGTCTCAATAACAACTAATGTATAAGAGACGGCCATCATTAAAGAATACACTGGTAAGAAAGCCGGAGAAGCGCTATGCATTACTTACAAGCGTCTATTTGGTTCCGATACTGCTTGGTATAGAGTTACGTATATCTCCTCACCTTTGTGTACATGGTTACAAAATATAGAACACCTATCGATATTAAAACTATCATCAGGGTACAACACAATTGCTCCACTAAAATCCAAGAAAATGGCTGCCTTACAATAATCATCAGCTCTCACGCTTCAAAATGGATACAGTCCGCATGTACTTTAGGTTATCATCTTACTTTATGGATACAGGTAGGAATACATCATGTTTCATGGGAACAATAAATTAAATAGAAACTTCTTGAGAGTTAAAGCAAAAACAAATTAACAAAAAAGAGAGATAGAGAGAAAAATAAACTATAAAATGAAATGAAATCAATATTTTTTTTTTCATTGAGTGTTTGTATGAGACTTAGAAACTAATGAGTCGACAAAGCAACAGCGGATGGGTATACCACAGATTTCTGCAACAATTAAAATACTTTGTCCAGTAAAGTATGAGGATACCCGACTGTTGGTAATACTCTAGGCTTTGATTAAACCTAAACTTCAGTCACACTTCTATAATAACACTACGTATGTAAATAACACTGGCTACAGGCTTTCGTTGGTTGGGTAAGATAAGTATAGTATACACGGTTCGTATACACGGAGTTTGGGGAAAGTAACACTGAGTTTTATTTCAGTCATTATTACTAAGAGGGTTAATCTTTAAAAACATATAGATAAAATTAAGAACATTATGTATATAAATTATAGTTAGCAGCGTCATCAGACACCGTATAATAAAGAATGACGTATACGTATTGTACAAATAATAGAAATAATAATAATATCAGTTACAAGTGATAATTCCCACGACGATCAACCGGCTTGCTGTCATTCGATAGTTTGTGGCGAGAAGGGCCTATGTCCCAGTTCACTTTAAATACGCTAACATATATACCTTACTTACAACATGCCCACACAAGGTACTAGACCGAGACAGATCACTCACTACCTCTACATTACCAAGATCAATACATATGAAGACAGAAGTGAGAAATAGAGGGTTCACAATATTAATATCATTAACATTAGCAGCTGCAGTTTACGTACAGATAGACAGAAATAGAAAGATAGAGAGAGAGAGGGAGATGAACGAGATCCACAGGCTAAACTTAAGGTACATCCGTGTTTGGCTGCTCAGCTGGCTATGTAGAACGCTTTGTGATGATAAATTATGCGTCTTGGGTCGACATCCCTGGCAGCTATCATGGCAATAGCTGTTGAATTAGCTATGAATGCAATGCGAAGGGGGTTGGGGGAGGGAGACTTGGAGGGGGTGGGGATGAAGGGATGCAATGATCTATAACTAAAGACAGATGGGAATGAAATGGATGAGATTTGCAAGGGAGGGGAGGGGAGGGGATGTTGCGTCCCTCAATTGATTTCCGCAACATTTCATCGTAATAGCAAATTTAGCAACAACCTTTTGTGAAATGTATCTGCACCGGCAATTTGTGGACTGAATGCCGGGCGCCACAGGAAGGGTCACTCCCCCTATACTTTGGCTAAAGGAAAATGATCCTTCCAAGCAACCCTGCGGCCATGTTATGGTCATAATCGGTGATCTCTGGCGACAATAATGAGTGAGTGTTTATATATAGAGAGGATACAGTTGGTCGTGACAGCTGATCCCTGAATTCAACTTCTGTCGAGAAAACAAAAATAACTAAAGCCCTCGGTATTTTCTTTATTATATATTATGGTACCGTATTCCCACATCTCTCCTAGACGTATACTGTGCGAGACATCGAACCCCAATCCTACCAGACGTTATACAAACAATTATCAAGTCAATCCGAACATTTAACTCCAGCCTATATCGTATACATGACAAGAAAGTGTTTGCGACTTTCTATGCGTGTCGAAATATTAATTTATATTCATGATATTGTCCTCCAACTATAAACATATACATATATATTTATATTGTTTTGAAGGAAGAACCTGAAGATCATATGTATAAATATATAATTTATCTTCTTGGTCATTTTCATATCTGCCGTTAGCACTTGTTTGTATGAGCCAATAGTAGTTGGACATGACTTTTAAGTTATAAATTAGATTTATTAAAACTAATTCCCTACAGTACAGTTCAATAACAAATATAGGCATGATATCTATCAGTAATCATTATAGCCTAACAGGCTTTATATTAAGCACACCCTTCATGAAAGTTTTTGCTTTTCCCTTGATGTTATTCGTTGAGGGGAAAAAGTATGAACATAAAGTACTCTATGGAGCATCCCTAAAAATACCGCTCTTACTTAACTCTTCCTTAACATTTACATACAGAAATAAAAATGAAGTATACTCCTATTGCACGGACCTACCACCCGTCTGTTGATATTATGTGCAGCTTAAAGAACCCTCAAGTGTTCATGGTGGGGCAATAGAACCTCTCACACCATTGCTCAGTACCGCCTTTTGGGGTGAATAGGGACAAGACGCTGGGAGAAGTGGTTACACATTGGAGGATCGGTAAGGATTAAGGAATATAGATAGAGAGGATTACTGGGGATGTTAGAGATCAAAAGTTAAATGGTTAGATATGGGTAGAGCGCTGGGAATAGACGATTAGGGAAAGAGGAGTGATGATTAGTGTCGATCTTAGAAAATTAGGTTAGTTATAGGTGGAACAGTGGGGATAAGATATAGATGTATGTGGAAAGTATTCCTGTGGATGTTAGAGATAAAATGTAAAGAGGTAAGAAATGGGTGAAACAGAGAGGATTAAGGAATATGGATAAAGGATTACCGTTGAAGAAGTGATACAATGTGACGAGGCTAGACATGGATGGAACAGTTGGGATAGATGATTAAGCAATGTGGATTGAGGATTAGTGGATATCTTGGAGAGAAACTTGGTTAGGAATGGGTGGAACAATGTGACTAGAGGAATAAAGAATGTTGAATAAGGATTAGTGTGCACTTTGGATAGAAACTTGGTTACGCATGGGTGGAACAGTAGGACGAGAGGATGAAAGAATGTGGAATGAGGATTACCGGTAGGGTGGATCTTAGGGAGAGCAAAATATGAGTAGCCTAGATATACTGTATGTGAAACAGTGTGGATATAGGAGTAAGACATGTGGAGAGAGGATTACTGTAGATGTTAAGATAATTTTTTTAATTAGCCATGGGTGGAACAGTGGGATAGAGGGAGTGAAGATTAGGGTATACTGTATGTCAGATTGCACAGAGGTTGGATATGGGTGGAAGAGTGGGGATAAGGGTTGAGCGTTAAGGAGTCGGGATTACTGTGGATGTTTTTTTACTTATATATGAAGAGGTTGGTTAGACATGACGAACAGTGAGGATTAATAAATGTGGAGTGGGAGTTAGTGTGGATATCGGAGAAAACAGTCGAGTGAACATGTTATGAAAGGGTTGGGTGAAACAAAAAAAATGTTTATGAAGTTTGGCAATTTGAACGAACTCATATTTGTGATAATATGGAGAGAAGACGAAAGAAGAGGTGTTAAGCTGAAGGACACAATATACTTCGCATGAAACCATATATGACGTAAGGTGAATACATTGAAATTATGAGTACGAACGTTTAATTGTGGGTAGGGTAAAAGGTAACATATAATTTTGGTTTGGAATCAATTTTTTTTGTTTTTTATTATAACACAGTAACATAAATGGTGATAAAAGAATGGCATATGATGGATGCATATGTAGAAGGGAGTTCCGTAAGGGTAAGTTGATAGGAATATCAATAGTACGTATAGATGCTTGAATAATTTAGATTGGATACGAATATTTAATGGGGATTTAATGGCAGTGCAATGTAAAAGTGATTAACGCATGTGAGAAAAGAAGGTGTACGGTACCAAATAGGATGAACACCAAAGAGTTATTGAGAGTACCGACATCATGCAAAGGAAATAGGAATAGTTTTGGGATTGATAGGTGTACTGGTTGAAGGGTGGGAGTTACAAGGATACAGTTGGTTTGGGGTTTGGGAGGAAATGGATATACAAGTCCTGACAAAGTGCCTGGTATACATGAACTGGTGTCTGGCATCAGAGAAAAAATATAATCTCATAGTGGCACATGTCAGGAGCTGCTAAAGGTTGGTTCTCGTGACAGTATCAAGGGCTGGTGGAAATTTGGCGATCTGTACATGGATAAAACATGTCTAAATACTATGTGATAATAAGCATCATTCGAGATGAACACTGATATGACTACCATCGAATTTTAAGGATTTATTCGGTAAGCAGGTGTTCTGTGGGACCAGCGAGGTGCATGAGGGACTGTCTTAACATAAGGCCATTGAGCTGAAGTTGCTCCATACAGCAAATAAGAGAAGGAGTTTTCAAGAAGCAGTCAGGAAAAGGGGTTGTGATATGGAGAAATTTGGTATACTTTGGCCTGCCTCCTGACAGGTATATCACGAAGCCCAGTAGAAGGCACGGAGGTGGTGGTATGAAGAAGCAAAGTAAACGACTATCTGTGTCCCTATTAAGGACTCCACTCTGCCTCAGGATAACACCAGAAATATGACTATGATTAAGATAAGAAATAATAGTAAGGTAGTATACTGAAATTAGGACTAGATGCCTTAGAACTGACTGGGCAAAAATCAGCGAGGAATGGAAAGTTGCAGACCCACCTCAAGACCACCAACCACGGAATATGGATACAAGCTGGCGAATCAAGCGGATTGGGTCGGGTATACGTATATGGTTCGCCTCTCGGTTGCACCTCGCTAAGACCTCACAAAACAGCTACTGCCGAAACCTTACTTATGGATGGGTGAGAGCACTGAAACGTATACTGTGAATACTTTTAACCTGAGCGTCTCTATTCACCCCATACATAGATAAGTGGATACATACAGTATGTAGTATAATCTAAGTGTCCCAGTTCATCATTAACGGCAGATGAAGTGAGACTCTGGGGAGGGGTGTTTACTTTACTATACACGATACTTCCCACATCGTTGCCCCCTAAAGTCAGCACGTAAATATATTTATATATATATAGAATACCACTGATGGACATTCAACAGGTATACGAGTCAACCAGCTAATGAGATTTTTGTACAACGAGATTGAGGGAGAGAGAGAGGGAGCGAGAGAGTTGAATGGAGAAAGAGACAAAAGGTACTCCACAGATCAAATCTTATTCATCCCAAGTTACGGCAAAGCTGGATGGTTTTGTTCAGGGGTCACTGCAGACGAAGACCAAAACCAACACATTATTCAATCATTTGTATTTGTTCCTTATTCTTCTGTTTCATTAATAGCTACACAAAATCTTCTGATCCTCTCACACCTTTCTCTCTATTTTTACAAAGCATTTTAAACTTTTATCTCTAACTAAATGTAACTAAGGATTCGTACGGGGATGTTTAGACATTAAACTCCCTAAATATTAAAGAGGGTGATGGAAACTAAACAATTAAGGAGAGTCTTCAGAGATACCTCAGCACACAATTAACCCACAAGACTTAATTAACGATTACTTAAATTTTTGAGGGGATGGAACAACTGTGACTTGGATGGTTTTATGACAACTTCGAAACTTTTCACCAAAATAACTTTTTGTACAACCTACGAATTTTTGTTTTTTTCCCTTTTTTACGTGCGGGAGAATAAACTGAAGGATCTCGAGAGTTTGCCGAAAGTCACAATTGTTTTCCTCAAATTCCACGACCGTAGCAACAAATGGCTTCATCGTTTCCACTTCACTATTCCCCTCTGTCTCCGTATTCGCCTACTGAATCCTGCCTCATGCATTTCCTCTCGCAGCATCTGGGAGCTTCAGCAAGACACAGTATGAATTTTTTTCCCCAGGGTAGAACAGTACAAATCTTGACTAAAATTAATACTTTTATTTCACGTGTTCAAAGTATGATTTAACAATTTGGAAATGGATACTTGATTAGTTGTGACTGATATTTTTGTTAACTCCCAAACGCTGCAGAGGCTGGTTCTCCCTAGCTCTGAACCACAATATAGGCGCCCCACTGTCCGGCCCTGGTTCATTCTACATTCTAACTATATAAATTAGGTAGACTCAGCTTTGGGAGGAGCTGCTGTGGGCTACTCGTCGCCTCGCCACAGAGCAATGGATGGATACGTGCGAGGGACATTTGGTGGAGGAGGTCTCACCGGGGATAGAAATAATACCGAGAACCATACATAACACATAACCGGGAATAACAGATATAATGATAATATTAGAAGCACCGGGATAACATTATAAACAAATAATATTGGTTGCCAAATAGCATAGTAAGATTACCGAATATATTGAACAGTTTATTAAAACAAGAGTTTAAAAATAATTAAGCTTGTAGATAAATGTTTAACCAATTTTGCAAATTAAACGCTTTCTGTAAAACTTACATTTTCTACATAATTTTCTTAGTTGTGTTTCTTTAATTCGGAAAAAAGTTTAAATAGATGTAATAATTTAAAAGTAAATTATAAAAAGTTCCTATAATTCAAAGTGAAAGCTTTTCTTAACTTTTAATGAATCAATATAAAAAAAACATCGATTTCAATAAAAACACGAATTAATTCATTCATTCGGTAATCATAACCTTACATCAGGTCACCAAAATTAGGAAAATTGTTAATATTTTCATTATCGAATACAGAAAAAAGTGAAGTTATTGATGAGACTACGATGTTATGTCCTCTATAATGTAGTATTGAATAAAACTGGCAGGCTCGGTATTGCCACACCACCTGACCGGTCCTCCACCAATAGAGTGCCCATGCCTCCCCCGAGAGCTGAGTCTCTTGGTACCCGTCCTTCACAAGCCTCAACGCGCGGTCGGCAGAATAGCAGTATATGGGCAACAAGTGGTGGCGCTTGACCGACGCAGCAACTCTTAACAACAGGCGACGCACCCAAAACAAAAGACAATAAAGTTACAAAATATTGTTGAGCACAAGAGACGTGGATACTTGGTGTGATATGGACTGGTTTCAGGTTTGCCCATACAACTATTCCTCCCGGAAAGCGAGCATCTGGATCGAGGGACCTACTCTAGAGATGGGCCATCTGTGTAAAGGGGAAGTCTTCACTCCAGGGAACGGATTTACTCAATCTTTTGACACGATTACAATGGAATGGCAGAATTCATCTTACTTCGACAAGATATTGTTTTTGCATGCTGAAATTTAGATACCGGTATAAGCAAGTCAACTAAATTGGCGACTTATCAAAGTAGCTTTGGTATAAATTCTACCTTATAATCCATATTTGACTGAAGATACCAAAGTTAATCTTAGGTGATAACTTCCTTTTCCTGAACAATATCACAATTCAGTTGAAATTTGACATGCTTGAAAAGAGTGCTGCCTGAAGCCTCCCTCCCTGCACTGAGGACAAAATGACTCAACTGCATGAAAGAGCCTCCTTGGGCCGTCTCAACAGTCGAGTCACCACCGTATACGACACTTGCACCGAGGGCCCATCCTTCTTCAAGATCACCTCGGAAAACAGAGATCATTTTCTCTGATTATCATTTGTAACCTGTGTGGTATACTAGTAGTAGTAGTAGTAGTCAATAACATCTAGTTTAAGTTTCACCTCCGCTACAATCTAGCATATATAAGATATACTGGGTTGTTCCTAGTGGGGAAACATTACAATTTTGTATCGAAACTCTTACTTTTATACAAACAATAGCAGAGTAGGAGAAGCAACTGGAAACATTACATCAGGTTTAAACAGCTAGATTCTCCTTAGGTTTTTGGTAGTGGCTAGCGAGGAGGTCTTTGCCTGACAGGTTGGTAGGTGAGCTGGGGGGGCGGGGAGATTGCTGCTTGAGGGGTGGGGAACAATTTCGAAAACAAAATATGGTTTTACTCATCTGGACTTTGGAATGATTGTTGTTGTCTTCGCTGCTGTGGGTGGTACTGTCAAATGGTGGTAAAGATTTTGGCGTCACTGTTAACTCATAAAGCTTACACCAATAGGAGAGCGCCTCAACACTGCTGCACCCGGCTACCGGAGCCCCTTGATTTTGTTATCTTTTAGCTTATCTATGTAGTATCTATACATTTTGTTGTTACTGGCACTGATAGGCTGTTTCCCGGCTTGAACACCAATAATTTTTAGAAACACAGAATACACCTTACGCGCTGGCGTCTTAATGGGACGACATCACGGCTTAACAGTTACTGGTTTACTCAGCAACACGCTTGCCAATATTTGGAGATGCACTGTACATACGGAGCACATACACATAAACTATGTAAAATAGCACTTAATTATCCAGTATAAAATGGGTCACACACTCTTCACTGGCACTTTGCACACCCTAGGTCATTCGAGGTCATTATTTGGCAACCCGGGCCACAGCACAGAGGTCACTGCGAGGGGGAGGTAGGGGTGGGGGTTTCTGAGAGGGGATTCCCGTTCTCCACTTTGCTTTTGTTCTCCTTCTTCCACTTCATCCGTCGGTTTTGGAACCATATTTTGATCTGACGCTCGGTGAGGCAGAGGGCGTGGGCGATCTCTATCCTCCTCCGCCGCGTCAGGTACCGGTTGAAGTGGAACTCTTTCTCCAGTTCCAGGGTCTGGTACCGGGTGTATGTCTGTCGGCCTCGCTTTCGCTCTGTAGGAAAGAAGAATAAACAATGTTAGTATTTCGCCAGGTATATATAACTGATATAAAATAATTCAACACATAACGATGACTTAAAAGATGATCTCAAACATTGTAAATTGGCTAGAAATTCAACACGAAATATATACCGAAAACTTGTATCATAAAATACTAGATGCTGAAGTAACAGCCTGTACGCAATACTGTATGTTACATACTTAACTATCAACAAACATATGCAGTACAGCAATTAACACCACTTCAAAAATATAGTTTACATACATATTGATGATATGAGCGATGTATGAAATATAGAGGATGATATGATCAGGTCACCGTGGAAATCACTACCTCCCCCCCCCCCCACACTCACCATCCCACCCACACACACATAGCCTACACACCAGAAAAGGTACCCAGTTTACCCATTAGAGAGGAACTTAAATAATCGAAGACTTTCTTAAATTAAATAAGTTTCACTAAGAAAAATAGTCGAATATATACGGAATCATAACATTCGACCAAATTACATGTTACGATCATTTTAATGCCTTAATACATAGCTCTATGGACACTATTTATGTTTTTAAGTAAAGCTAGTCTTAGTCTTATAATTTAAAAGATAATAACAAATCCGTGTACCATGCTGGTCCTGAACCTGGGGTGCATGAACCCCCATGGTGTACGTAGTGTCTCAGTAGGGGGTGAGATAGCATTGAGAAAAATAATTACTTGGTACGTAGTTACTAATCACAAATACTTGTTTTGGAAAACGAAGATAACTTTCAAATAGTAACCGTCTTTTACATTATGTGTTTTTAATAGGATTACATATAAATATCAACACTTTTATTTACATATTGATTTATCAGATGTGCAATGCAGTTTTTAAGCCGCCAATATAATGACACTAGGTCTAAATATTTACCTATTTAGCTGGATTTAACAATATAACGCAAATGTTAGGCTAAGTTCTTCCATGTGATGCCGAAAGTGATACCTCAAGGGTGAAGCAAATGGTAAGGTATGTAAAAGAAAGTTATTAGTTCAATCCATTTATATTTATTCAACTTGTGTTCACCCTGTTCTCACACAAACACACACACACATGCACGCACAAGATCCACACACATACACATATAGATAATGAGTGTTTGTACAAAGAAGGTTATCATATCCATTTCAAGGTCCAAATACTTCAGTGACTCTTTAAATCCGTTTCTAAGTATCCGACTTCTCTTCCTAACCTGAATCATTTCGTTTAATTGACTGCTAGAACAATATATATAAACAAATCACCTTCCTGATAGGGATAAACATTCTGTCATCTCCTTGTATATAATTCATCTTTCTCCAATGCCAAACTCTTCTCTTAACTTCCATATTGCGTTACTTGTATGTCTTGTCCCGATCTTGTCCTGCATACATATCCTGTCCTAATCTTGACGTCCTGTTTACTTTTCACATATACGGTACTATATCCATCTTGCATTTCGTGTTTCCTTCTGAATTGTAACATATTCCCGTATTACATGTCCTTTATATCCTACTTGTCGTGTACCTACGCCTTATTCCCTTCAGTTATGCTTCTGTGTACTTTCTATGGTAATGCAAAAAACGAAGCATCACACTACTATATCCCTTCCTGAATATCTGAATAACTGAATATCTGGTTATCCTACGCTTGATTATTTGTATTGGTACTATCATTATATTTGTATTAGTGCTATCATTATCACAGACAATCATCATCATCATTATTACTATTATTATTATGTTTTAATATTATTAGTATTAGTATTACTAACTTAGTTTATGCATTTGGAGGATTATTAACCCCTTATGTGACGTCTTTCTAATTTGATGCTAGCTATATTTAGACGATTTTGTGCAGCTTATGAAGAACCTATGGCTGTAAAAAAGTTTAAGTGAGATAGTTCGAACACTGCTAGTTGCTGGAGGTCATTTTTAGACTGAATACAATCGTCTAATAATATCAAGAATAGAATTGAAGAAACCTCGCTGGTACAGAAGGGGTAAAGTAATTATACCGAAGTTTGCTTCACTGATTGTTAATACCCGGTACGGTACATTGAAATTACTCCCTGAATATTATGTGCAGACAAATATAATCTACTACGACCATGTTGCTATATTATGCAGAACACATTCGTAACAAACCATTTCTCTATATACAGTGATTACCAACATCCTTGTAATCAGTCACACTCGAATAACGAATCAGAAAGCTAATCAGATATAAGCCATTCCTCAGTATACAGTATCTACCTACAATCTTAGTTACACTAGGATGGAGAAACATACGGCAGATCAATAACAAACCATTGTTCAGTAAACATTATCTATCAACAACATTGCTATTAGTCACACTCGAATAACGAAACAGAAGACAAATCAGTTACAAGCCATTCATCAGTACCTACAATCTTACATTTACACTAGGATGGTGAAACAAAAGGCAGATCAATAAGCCATTTTCTCAGTATACAGTATTTACCAACAACCTTACAATCAGCCACAGTCGAATAACGAATCAGAAGGATAATCATATAAAAGTAATTTATCAGTATGCATTATCTATCTATAATCTTACATTTACACTAGGAAGGTGAAACAAAAGGCAGATCTATAACAAGCCATTTCTCAGTATACAGTATCTACCTACAACCTTGCAATCAGTCACACTTGAATGGCGAAACAAAAGGCCGATCGCCACCAGAAGGCCTGTACTGACTCGGCAAAAATATCAGAGAGAAGACTTAGTAATTCCTTCCTTCCACAACATGACGAATGAGAGGCTGCAATTGCATCTCAACCTTTTCTTATATTTTTGTTGATCCCCAGCAAAAAATATATATACGTTTATAATACAGCAAATTTTACCACAACTTTCACTTTGCTATATGCGTACGTGTAAGTGTCTATTAACATATTTGCATGAAAGACACATGTTGAAGTAATATTTTAAATGTGATAGAACTTAAAATAACCAAAAACGAAAAGGTATATATATATATATATATATATATATACTGTATATATACTGTATATATATACTGTATATATATACTGTATATATATATATATACTGTATAATTATTATGATGTATGACCTATTATATTTTTCACAAGTGGCTAAACATTTCCCTTTGTGATAATGAGGTTTGAATAATATATTTGCAGATATCGCTGACAACTTCATCTTTGTAGTATATATACCGAGTCATTAAGTAGTACAGGGAGAAGGCCATTACAGTATCAGAGTTCGAAAGTAGGACAAGATTGTAAATGGCAATCGACAAGCTCAATATTGACCTCTAACCCGTGATATTAAATACACATCAACTAAACAGTAAAGCTCTCAACAGGTCATTAGAATAAAGCACTACCCCCCTACCCTCCCCATCTCCTCTCTCCAGCCCACCATGCTTGTTCCCCAGTCTTGCTTGAATTTAGATATTATAGTCTATTGGTTGTTAGTAGGCGAGAAATCATGACCTCTAACCTCTGTAACTCAAAAAACGACTAAATTAATAGAGCTAATATTTCTACCATTTGGGAAGAGTCGGTCAAGGGATAGATGTGGACATTTACAGTCAATTTGCTCTAGCCCATTTTGAGTTACAGAGGATAGAGATCATGATTGTTCGCCTACTTAGAGCGAATAGACTATAAATTCTAATGCCCTTCCTATCTGCAGGCTACTTGCTACATTATACATGATATAAATAACCACTCAAACCTTCACTCCCTCAGCCTGCTTGCTTTAAGATACATGATACGAATACCCTCCCCTACCACAGCCTGCTTGCTCTAAGATTCTACAACCTACCCTTTCCTTTCCCTACCCTAGCTTGCTTTAAGATACATTATACGAATACCCTCCCCTACCAAAGCCTACTTGCTCTAAGATACTATAAGCTACCCTCTCCTTCCCTTAACCTAGCTTATTCTAATGTATCAAAACAATACATGTATATACTGTATATAGTATATACCTTCTCCTATCAAAGCCTGCTAGCTCTAAAATACCCTCCTACCCCTGCTAGCTCTAAAATACCTTCCTACCCCTGCAGCTCTAAAATACCCTCTTACCCCTGCTAGCTCTAAATTACCCTCCTACCCCTGTTAGCTCTAAAATACCCTCCTACCCCTGCTAGCTCTAAATTACCCTCCTACCCCTGCTAGCTCTAAAATACCCTCTTACCCCTGCTAGCTCTAAATTACCCTCCTACCCCTGCTAGCTCTAAAATACCTTCCTACCCCTGCAGCTCTAAATTACCCTCTTACCCCTGCAGCTCTAAAATACCCTCCTACCCCTGTTAGCTCTAAAATAGCCTCCTACCCCTGCTAGCTCTAAATTACCCTCCTACCCCTGTTAGCTCTAAAATACCCCCCTACCCCTGCTAGCTCTAAAATACCCTCTCTACTCCTGCTAGCTCTAAAATACCCTCCTACCCATGTTAGCTCTAAAATACCCTCCTACCCCTGCTAGCTCTAAAATGCCCTCCTACCCCTGCTAGCTCTAAAATACCCTCCTACCCTTGCTAGCTCTAAAATACCTTCCTACCCCTGCTAGCTCTAAAATACCCTCCTACCCCTGCTAGCTCTAAAAAAAATCCTACCCCTGCTAGCTCTAAAATACCCTCCTACCCCTGCTAGCTCTAAAATAC
The DNA here is from genome assembly GCA_032716605.1 of Paralithodes platypus. NCBI lineage: Eukaryota > Metazoa > Arthropoda > Malacostraca > Decapoda > Lithodidae > Paralithodes > Paralithodes platypus. The sequence goes on from CM064519.1 coordinate 32,352,153, forward strand.
CCTCCTACCCCTGCTAGCTCTAAATTACCCTCCTACCCCTGCTAGCTCTAAAATACCCTCCTACCCCTGCTAGCTCTAAATTACCCTCCTACCCCTGCTAGCTCTAAAATACCCTCCTACCCCTGCTAGCTCTAAATTACCCTCCTACCCCTGCTAGCTCTAAAATACCCTCCTACCCCTGCTAGCTCTAAATTACCCTCCTACCCCTGCTAGCTCTAAATTACCCTCCTACCCCTGCTAGCTCTAAAATACCCTCCTACTCCGGCTAGCTCTAAATTACCTCCCTACCCCTGCTAGCTCTAAAATACCCCCGTACCCCTGCTAGCTCTAAGTCTAAGATACCCTCCCACCCTCTTCCCCCCTGCTAGCTCCAAGATACAAGATACTGAGTGATGAGATGCATGTTAAGGACCCGACCTCTTCAGTGGCATAGTCAAAACAACATCTCGCATGATTTAAAGGCGCTCATAAGCTTATCGAGGAACACGACGTCATGAAGCAGCCGGGAGAAAAGACTATCGATATTTTGGTCTTCAGGAGAACGAGATCTATGGAGTGATTAACAAAATTACATATATATATATATATATATATATATATATATATATATATATATATATACTGTATTTATATCGCTATACTTTAAAATTTACATTACGGTGACGCCTTTCTTTACTTTAATCTGACTATAATTAGATGTGTTGATTCACTTAAGAAGGGTCTGTGGTAACCAAGGAGAAACTTGAGAACGTGTGTACCCAATTGATGCCTATAACTCGTTACCAATAGAAGGGCATTCGTCTAATTGTCCTCTGAATCTAATTAAAATGGTGATATAATATTAAACGGATTAATACAGTAACTGATGATATATGGTAATTTATCGTTCAAATCGCCATAATGTCCCCCACAGAGAACTGAATTGAAGTTCAAAAGTCCTGGTACTTAATTTAGTGCCCCCTTCCATACGAAGAGGCCATTTTCCATTTACTTTGACTAACATTGGCGGAGTGTATCAAGTTAAGGGGGTGACCTGTGTTTTGTTATTTCTGTCCTTTTCTCTCTTTCTCTGGCTTGTATCTATTCGGCCCCATTCAGCCAACTATTTTAAGACGTTTATCCCCATCTAGGTGTCGATTTCTTCCTGGCGAGCGATAGCGAGCCAGCATTATATGAAGAAATCCGGCTTCGCCGGAGACATTTTTCTATCGAAAAATTTACAAATTTAGCCTACTGTCAAACAGAAATACAAAATATGCTGGCTCGCTACCGCTCACCAGTAAAAATGTTACACCTGGATGGGGATAAACGTCTTAAAACAGTAGGCTGAATGGGGACAAATGGATACAAGCCAGAGAAAGATAGAAAAGGACAGAACAAAAACAGGTCACCCCCCTTAAGATGGCCCCCTATGAATCAAAGAGGTTAAAAGTGTAGTCAAATAAACATCGAATTCCAAAGATCCTTCCTTATCCGAACAACAAGTCTATTCAAAATAAATTGGAAAATAGAATCATCTTTCTAATTAGGTTAATAACTAAGTAATGGAAGTGTTATAAACCTATGAGTCAACAGATAGAGCTTATGTTACTCGTGTGTGTATTGGCATATAATCTACTGTGGTATAAATGCCAGTTTAGGTACCTACTTCTAATCATGTCCTACCAAGATGCAGGAGGCAGGTTTGGTAAGCTCTAGAGACATCCGTAATGTGCTATGCGGCAAAATGGCTATGATGATGCCCAGCAAGATCATCCTAATCATGGTGGAAATATATGATATGTACACCTGGAACCCCCTAGGCCCAAGGACATTATATCCAAGCATCTCTTAAATAAATAATATGATTAAGAGAAGTATGATGGTAGTGGGAGTGTTTCTTCTTCCTTCTTATTTTTTTATTTTTTTTTATTTTTTTTTCCCCGGGACGACTCCCCACTTTTTCAAACAGATGAAGTCCATTAGTCGGTGCCGGCCGGGCTATTTGTACCCGTCCTCGATCGCCGATTTTAGGAGTGGCGCGATCCGTCATCCCTGCGTATGATTGGCACCACAAAGAAATCCATTACGGGGGGGGCTTTTATTAACATGAAAATGTTCACAAGATCTTTTTCCCTAGCACTGAGGCCCGGGGGAAGGGGTGGCGGATGTACGAGGTGAGGCACATACATACACACCCGTGGTTACCAAGGGGGGGAGGCGACCCAACACACCTGCCTCACGAAAGCAAAATTACCGGTGTTTATTCATCAAAGAATGCAAGAGTAATCATTACAAGGAAGAAACTCGGCTTTATTACAACCCTCACCAGACGCCGGAGTTCGGCGCAATTATTTAAAGTGAAATGGCATGGACGCGCTCGGAGCCAAGACTGGCCATATTTTACCCCCTCGGTCCATTCGTCAATGCCAAGCCAATGGGCGTGGTCACCACTCGTCACGCCACCTGATTGGCTGGCCGTTGACAAATCATTAATCAGCGGGGGAAGCATAATTATCATGGCGCATCAGTGAGGTCCGCAGCGGTCCCCTCCACACATGTGACCTGCCCACCACACTCTTTGTCTTCCCCCTCCACACTGCCATTACACAACCCCACAACCCTCTCTCTCTTTACCCGTGTACAAAACCCTTTACATTTCACAACCATACAATAACCCTTTTGCTCTATCCACAACGATTAATCCCCGTATATACATTTTACCTAACAGTCTCACTCCATCTTGTTTATTGTAAACAACCCCACAACCTCTATCTACCCAAAGTACACAACTCCTTCACCTTTATTAATCATACAAAAGCCCTTCTAATTTTTAGGAAACTTCCAATGCCCATTGTAATCCATTTACTTTTAAATACCATGCCGCCTACCCCTGTCCTCACTCCATCTTGTTTTTCCTATACGATTCCACAACACTCTTCCCTCTCAGTAATCTCTTCACCCATCACAACCGTACAACAACCAATTTGTTTTGTTTGCAATCCTCAATGAGCCATTATAATGCGTTTCCTATTAAATGTTAAACCATCTTCTGTCCTTGTTTTATTTTATTAAACATAATTTTCTCCATCACAACAGAACGTCCATTTTCTCAACTCTCTAGTATTATTCACTATAATAAATATTTATTATTGTGCTATTTACTTTACGTCTGCATATTTGTTTCTCTCACAATCCCCACCTAGCCATGTAGTCTAATGTATTCATCACCCATTACTTTACGGTAGTTATTCGCAGATATTAATTTACTTTTTCCCAACAGATAAAACGTATACACTATATTACGTTCTACAATAATACAGTTTTCATTTTGGACAAGCAAGTCATAAATATGAAATGTTTATACAGCAAAAATAATTATATATTTATAAGAACAAATATACTGTTGGATATACATAAAATGCGCTTTTATATCCCACATTTTCTAGCAATTCAAAATGTCATAAGTCCCTCTTACAGTCAAGATAAACCGCCAGTACACTCGGATGCCATAGTCTCTACCCCACTCGTAAATATTCGTTGACTTAATCTATTTATAATTATGGAAGTATATAATTATCTGACAACGAATTTATGAACATTGTTTTCTATACATCAACTACAATACTATATATGTTATTTATTGAAAAGCAAGTTCCATCCTAAATTTAATTCTGAATGCTACAGAAAAAACAGGGGTTTCTCGAATTCTTATAGGTGGGCTAGAGACTATGGTATGCGACTGTACCATTGACTACATAGTTATAAAAAGCTTTGTAATTTTGTATATCACGCTAAACAGTATTTAATTCCACACACAATCATATTAGTTCGTCGTAATGAACTTCACAGTTCAGCAATTTTAGAAATGGTATAAATGTATACGTAATGCAAATACACACTAATAAATGTATACGTAATGCAAATACATACTAATAAATGTATACGTAATGCAAATACATACTAATAAATGTATACGTAATGCAAATACATACTAATAAATGTATACGTAATGCAAATACATACTAATAAATGTATACGTAATGCAAATACATACTAATAAATGTATACGTAATGCAAATACATACTAATAAATGTATACGTAATGCAAATACATACTAATAAATGTATACGTAATGCAAATACATACTAATAAATGTATACGTAATGCAAATACATACTAATAAATGTAAACGTAATGCAAATACACACTAATAAATGTATACGTAATGCAAATACATACTAATAAATGTATACGTAATGCAAATACATACTAATAAATGTAAACGTAATGCAAATACATACTAATAAAGTATTTATTGGTATACACAAACATGACAATGCTTAGTGTACCATTATAGAGCACGAAAGGAATAGAAGATTAATGAAGCTCTGTGTGTATATACAGTATATATATATATATATATATATATATATATATATATATATATTAGAAATAGAGAGAGATATATATATATATATATATATATATATATATATATATAAATAGAGAGAGATATATATATATATATATATATATATATATATATATATATATATATATAAATAGAGAGAGAGAGAGAGAGTCGATTATGATATATCTCCCTCATAATCGGTGATCAATTAGAATATGACACACCTGATGGATTCCCCGGTCATAAGAGATGCACCAATATAATACAGATTAAGACAAGAGACATATTCGATAATTACTGAACATCAATTAATAGTGGTTTACTAACATCAGGTAAGGTTAACAGAACAAAATATTATCTGGTTCATAGTATGTTTCTACTCTACTGTATATAGTAAACTTATTGGGAATATTTGCATTTTCCATTTTGGTTAAAGACCTCATCAATTAAATGAGCCAGTTATGGTTAATTTAAATTCCAATTAAAATGGATACTGGTAAACGAAAACAATACAAATATTAACTTAATAAATTTTTAGATGAACTAAACGCCATACATTGCCGAAGCAACAGTCTCTTATTCTCATAACAAATATAAAATAAATAGTATCTACCAATCAATCAAATATGACATAACCAACACGATTACCAGTGACACCCAAACAATCTGTGATCGTGGTTACTGATCATATTTAGCAATCGTTCTTCCATAGCAGTAGGTCAGTGTCATAAGTTTTGATTTAATATATATATATACTGTATATATATATATATATATATATATATATATATATATATATATATATATAATGACGTACAATACGGTATGTGACAGAACACATTTTCTTCAAGTCGTTCAACATTTTTCAATCTAACCACATAAATCAAGCATGTCCTATTTATTACCGACATATTTGAAAATCATCTTAATATATAGATATATATTTTGGCAATTCCATTAAGCTGGCCAACATTTTATATGATGAGTTTAAATATAACGATCTTTATTGCCAAACGTATCAGATTTAGATACTTTTAAATATTAAATAAATAGCTTCGATATACGAATATTAGGTTTATCATATTATTTAGCTTTGAAACATAAACAAAAACATAACACTAAATCCACCTTGTCGATCCCAACGGCTCCCCAAAAGGTTCATGTTTCACTACAACACAAACATCATTAGCCCAAGTCACAACAATCAATCGAAAATATATGTCAGCTTCTCGAGTAAACTAAATGCTCCACTCCAGAACCCATTTACGTCCATCGAGCCTCCAGAATTGTGGGAGAGAAAGAACAGAAAGATATCTATAAAATGGGATAAATAGAGTATATATACAAATACAGATAAATGCATTGTTTTATTTATCTATGTTTATCATTATATGTGATGGTGCTTTGTCTAACACTAAAGAGATTTACATAGATACACTGGCCAAACAGACCTTAAGATCCGAGCGAGATGAACAGGATTTAATTCTGGTAGAGATCGCAAACCCGATTGTAAGAGAAAGTGGAAGTAAAAGGATAGCACAAAGAAGACGAAAAAGAAGAAGAGGAAGAAGAGGAAGAAGAAGATAAGTAGACGAAAGAGAAGAAAAATAAGAAAAATAAATAAAAAATAAATAAAAAATAAGAAGAAAAAGACGAAGAAGAAGGCGAAGGCGAAGAAGAAGATGGAGAGAGAGAGAGAGAGAGAGAGAGAGAGAGAGAGAGAGAGAGAGAGAGAGAGAGAGAGAGCGAGAGAGAGAGAGAGAGGGGGGGGGGGGGAATCAGGCGTATCAGCTCATTCAGTTGTCGATGATTGCTGCTCATAATTTATACTTCTTATCATCACCTCTAGACTCCTCCCCCACTCTCTCTTTTTGTACACATCACATTGTCTTTACTTGGGTGGGTCTCTCTCTCTCTCTTATATCCTATATAATATAACTTATGACATGTCCTTCGCTTGGATTACAATGTAAGTCTTACAACTAATATATATATATATATATATATATATATATATATTAGTAAACTTGTAGCTTGTGCAGTGGTAATGTTCTTTTCTTAATTAAATTATATAAAGCCAATATTTGTGCAGCAGTCAAGAAAGATGGAGAGCGGACACTAAAACAAGATAGATTACAAGGGAACAGATTAAAGATAATTAAGACGATGAATTTGGAGGAAAAGGGGTATAAATCTAGTAGAAAGCATAATTAACACGATAACAAAGGATACGCTGAACAAGACAATTACTTACAAAGAAGGACATGTAATGTAGGGAAAGATTCAAGAATAACCAAATACTGAAAACAAACGTGGATAATGTTTGGATTTAGGGAAGAAATTTGTTAATAAATTAAAGAAAAGGGGACGTGGAGAATGAAAATAAAGCCACAGAAAGAAGTAGTGAATATAATAACGATGAGAGGAGCAAAGAGTAGGCCAACAAGTCAAGAGGTTAGGCTAAGTGAAAGGAAATAAATACATGACTGACAATATACGGTATACTGAATGATAGACAGGAAGACGGCAAATCCTGGGATAAATACACCAAACTAAAACATCCTATACATACGTAGACAATATGCACAGTAGAAGGATACACAAATAATGGAAAACAAAGATAAATATGTACGGTACAAAACACGAATCTACTAATCCTTATGAGTTTTTGTGAACCTACAATCTACTCTACATTGTCCAAATTATATAATCTAGAACATAAAGCTATACACAAGAAAAAATACGATAAAGTAGAAAGAATAATAACAAATGAAGACAAAAACAAACAGGGAAAGGGAAGCACAAGAGGAGGCTCGTATAGGCAAAGGAAGGAAAGAGGAACCAGGCAGCTTGCGGTTTGAACACAATTATGCCACCTCGTAAAGCGAAAGAGAAGGGAAATACAAAAAAAAACAGTTGGACTGAAAACCGGTAGCGCGAGGTTTTGGGCCAGTGAGTGTCATTTCCTGGCCTAAAACCTTCTTGTGGGATATTTGTTTTGTTTTGTTTAATTTTATTATTTCATAGTTTTCTATTTCATATATTTTGTTTGTTTAAATAAAAACTATTTTGCTCTTGATTACATTCTCTTTTCGGTGATGCATTTTTGCCCCCAATCTCCTTTCTTTTTCTTATTAATGAAAAAAACTGTACAACACAATATACATCCCGAGTTATATGCCTAAATTACCGATAGCTAATTTTGAATAGTCGAATAACCTATTTGATAATCATATTTTCATTAGTTTTGAGAAACATTAACTAACTAACTAACGGCTAGATATGAAAATCATATTGCCACTATCTACAGTCAGTCTATATCTATTGGATGGGATAATAAGACGGTTAACACTATCTTGTACGACGTCTTGTGGGTAATTCTGATAAGTTATATGAATATTGAAGATTATATTTGTTTTTGCCATTTTCGAGCAATATATTTTAGTTTGTCCCCTAGGCTAACAAAAAACGCCTTCTCAGACATCCTGCAAACTAAAAATATACCCTACACAGACCCTTCTCCAGCTAAATTTGTAAATTTTTCGATAGACAAAATGTCCCAGCCAAAGGCCGATTTCTTCTAAGTTACCGGCTCGTTATCACTCGCCCAGGAAAAATCCACACTTGAATGGGATGAAGAGTCTTATTATAGCCATACAAATAGGCTGATACATCTTTAAAAAAATCAAAGTAATGGAGCGAAATAGGGGAGGCCCAAAAAGACCTCCCACAGACCAAATAGGGTTAAGGGGAAGCTATATAATCTTAACTATTTTTCTATGAAGGCGGTTTAATAGGTCAATATACTCAACAGATTAATTACAGATAAGTTGTACACAAGGAGTTAATATTAGTTTTAATTATTCGCTTTGTACACCGTCATTTTCCTTCCGGTTAGTAGTAGACAAGCGTACTTCGTTTATAGGAAGAAACTCCCGGATTTTTTTTTTTTTTTGTTTTTTTTTTTTTACGACTGTCTGCAAGCTTTTAAGGGGATATTTTCGCTCAAGGGATGTTTTCTTTCTGGACCCCCTACTCATTCATGTTTAGCCCCATTAGGTTTGAAATTATTAGACGTTCGCCCCATTAGTTTGGCGATTTTAAGACATTTCGCCCCATTTATGTCAATTCTAAGACCTTTCGTGCCATATATACAGTAGGTGTCTATGTTATTCTTAGCGAGCCTGAATATTTGCAGGAACTGGCCTTTGGATGGAAAAATAAATTATCGAAGAATGTGCGCATTTGTCTCGAAGAGGGTCTAGAGGGTATTTTTTTAAAGTTTGATAGGGGAATAGGGAACAATTTAAAACAAAACAAAACTTCCCTTAATTCTGACAGCATTGCACTTGAAAGATACTGTAAATAATATGATGTAACTGCCCTTATGTACAGTCTTGCACCTCCCTCACCCAACCTACCCCCAGGAAGCAATAAACCCCAACACTGGCTATATAGACACAGGGACATATGGTCAAGGTCTTCCGAATATTATAACAAAAAAATGTAGACATATAAGCAAATATAATTAACACGTCCAAGACACTGATAATGAGAATGCCTGTAGTCATAATGTAATAAACACTAAAAAACATAAAGAATTAGGATGGGATTATGAGATTATTCGGTATTAGATATTCGAAGAAAAAAGAGGCTACAGTCATCTATCAAATGCATTGAAGCTATCCCCATTCAATTATATTCAGTTTTAAGGGATGCCTTCTTATTGTAGAAGGTTTTATCATAGGATAAGTTAATATCTTGAATACATCTTAAAGTCTTATGAAAACAAATGGCTAAACTCAAGTACAGTCAACATAAAGTTTATAATAATTTTGTATAAACCATTTTAAGCAGAAGATAATAGGAATATTGAATGAACATGGAGATTTTCTTTATAGCGCGCATGCAGTTACAAAATTCTTCCTGTGTATGTTAGTACTAATATATTATACAACAGGCATAACATGTTAAGATCAATTAGGCTCTGCAAATCCCTTCCAAGGTGAATACAAATGTCTGGAGGTACAGTATATTGTAAAAATTGAACGCTTAATTGCACAAAACGGATACAGATAACGTTTTACAATTGCTTAAGTGTTCAAAACAGTAAATGATTGCAGCAAATTATATGGGCATAATTTTCGTTTTTCGTGTATTCACTCAGACGGGAAATATTTAATCAGCATTAAATATTATATAATAATGATGTAATGAAAGTATTAGCGTTATGAACAGCTGGCAATTAAAAAAAAATAATAATTAAAGCGTTATCAGAGGAATTTATACTGAAGCTAAATATTCATATTATAGCATCAACCATTTGGCGACATTATAAATGTCTTAAAGTCATTAGAATCAAAAGGTTAATTAGAAGTGGAGAACATTTTGAACACTCCCATTCAGTATATCAATAGAAGACAAATCTATGCCCATGTGTCCCTGCGCCGGATATCAATTGCCAGATATCTGTAAGTATGTCGAATTAAGGGGAGGCAGACCATTTTTCTTGACACCCTTCTCCCTAATGTTTAGCCCCACTAGTTTTGAGATTATAAGACGTTGGGCCCATTAGTTTGGCGATTTTAACACCTTTCGCCCCATTTCATTGTCAATTTTAAGACTTTTCGTGCCATTTAGGTGTCGATTATTTCCTGGCGAGCGATAACGAGCCTGCAATTTTAAGAGGAACCGACCTTCGGCCGGGACATTTTTCTACCAAAAAATGTACAAATTTATCTTAAAGGGGGGTCTAGAGTTTTTTGTTTTTTATAAGCTTGATGGAGGTTTAGAGAGGAAACTAAAAAAAAATATATGAATACATGAATTAATAGACCACACGGCCAGTCTCCCCTTAAGTCGAATTAAGTAACCAATAAACGAGGTCTTTTTCAAGGGCGACACATTGCTGAGACAGATAATTTTTCACGTATTACGGGCGAATGCTAATGCCAAGCGAGTCACAAATCTATACTAGGTTTCTTAACCCATTCAGTACCGGTGACGTCCCTTTTATTAATATTCTGGACACTATTAGAGGATGATATTCAGTTTAAAATGGTCCTCCGGCAATTAACAGGCTTTGAACTACCTCAATGAACCACTATTACTACTACAGATCCTTCTAAAACTGCACAAAATCTTCTAAATATAGCCAGAATAAAATGAGAAAGACGTCGCCGATACAGACGGGGTTAATATAGCTAAGTAAAACCAGTGTACATAATAGGGAGTAGCTCAGGTCGAACTTCAAGGAATTTATAATAATAGGGTATAATATTTGCGTATTCAGACAAGACCAGACCTATACCGACAAATGTACAGTTGCCAACTATTCATTGTCGACAGTATTTTGAAACTATATCGATCTAAAGGAGATAATACACAATTGTATAATACAGATAAAGTACTCGGTGCTTCATAAACCGGGTCGAAATGAGAGAAAAATAAAAAGTAACCCGAATACAGGTACAGAAGCTCTGCAATAATGACCTAAGCGTACAGTCAAGAGCGTAAATGGCCTCGCATCCATTTGAATCAGTATCGAACGCAAACGAGACCATACAATACATTAACAAAGCCAAGATGCTTCAGAAATTAACTTTTAAAGGTTCGAAGATCAGAACTGGTGTAACCTTGTAGATGATGAGAACTGTACCTACCCCCCTCCCCCCCCCCCCCCCCCCACCGGGCCACCCACACACACACACACACACACTATTATTTAGGGAGCCCGGTGTTCCCTTAACTTAGCTTATACCGACGGTACAAAAAGCGTACCCTCATCACTCATCGCCCCTCACATCATTATGGTATTCATCATTAGGAGCAGAACCCTTGTTGCCGACAGGCCTTTCCTGAAGTGAATAATATCGTCGAGCGTTAGCCAGGATAATTAATAGCAATAATTGTAGTGAGAGAGTTACTCGAGATAACTTCAACCCCATTTAGGTGACATAATATTCATACCAGGTAAAATTAGAAGCTATCTGTCAATTCAATAATTATCTGAAATTTAATTGATTCTTGTTATTATAAATATTATTGTTTTCGTATAAAATACGGTAAGATAAATTGTTTTTCGTATAGGCCTAATACGCTTGATTCATCGCACCTGTCGTAAACATGAATATGCTAGCATTTTTTTTTTTTTTATATTAACTATATCAATATTAGGTAATATACAGTTACTATTTATTTTATGCCAGGCAAGGGACTGGAGTTTTTGAGAAAAGGCTCCAGTCCTGACGATATTCTTGACTTATAGTGTGTTGGCTTAATAATTCGGAAGGGTTGATGGCCTCTGAAATCCTATATTAAATACAAAATAAATAAATTGAACCAGGGGAAACATAAGTTGATAATTAGATATGTTTTAATGTTTCGGCTCGCTCTCTCTCTCTCTCTCTCTCTCTCTCTCTCTCTCTCTCTCTCTCTCTCTCTCTCTCTCTCTCTCTCTCTCTCTCGCTCTCTCTCTCTCTCTCTCTCTCTCTCTCTCTCTCTCTCTCTCTCTCTCTCTCTCTCTCTCTCTCCTCGCTCTCTCTCTCTCTCCTCGCTCTCTCTCTCTCTCCTCGCTCTCTCTCTCTCTCCTCGCTCTCTCTCTCTCTCCTCGCTCTCTCTCTCTCTCTCTCTCGTGCCCCATGGTCGTGAATCAACACTGGCCCTCTGTTTACACGAGTAATTACCCTGAATTACCCGTTAGCATCGATCCCGCCGACCTAATGACTCAACACACTAGGAAAATAAACCCGGCCGTGTTTTCCTTGGCATGACACAAATATTGCACGCTGGGGAGGCAATAAGTACAAAACAAAACTATATAATTTTTGATAAGGGGGGTCACTGAGTGTTTGTTATCTTTCTCTCCTTTTCTCTCTTTCTCTGGCTTGTATCCATTCGGCCCTATTCAGCCAACTGTTGTAAGACGTTTATCCCCATCCAGGTGTTGATTTCTTCCTGGCGAGCGATAGCGAGCAAACATTGTATGGAGAAATCCAGCTTCGCCGGAGAATTTTTTCTATCGAAAAATGTACAAGTTTAGCTTGCTGTCAAAACAAAAATGTATATATGCTGGCTCGCTACCGCTCGCCAGGAAAATATTGACACCGGGATGGGAGTAAACGTCTTAAAACGGTAGGCTGAATGGGGCCGAATGGATAAAAGCCAAAGAGAGAGGGAGAGAAAGAGAAAAAAAGCGAGGTGGGCTCCCTTAAGAGAATCTTAATTAAAATGTTACTCATAGAATGATTAACTTGTTTTATCGTGTATTTTTACTAATTTGCATACATAATAACCCGAAATATGGCAAGCTTGTTTTTGCTTCATGGGCATAGTTAATTATGTAATGATCGAGTCGAGGATAGGCCTGTTAACAAGTATAATTAAATTGTACTGTACATAATCAGAATACGATTATATAGTTCCGTATTAGTTATATACAGTATAGTTCCGCATTAGTTATATACAGTATAGTTCCGCATTAGTTATATACAGTATAGTTCCGCATTAGTTATATATGTAATTACAAAGGTGGTGATATTGCTTTAGTAGCGCTCTGGCAATACCCGCTCGCCCTCTGGATTCCCTAATAACTCCAGGTCAGGTAGCAGCGAGTCCTGGCCTATAATTCCGGGTTGTGGAGCAGCGACACGGAAGGAAGCCTGTGGTTAGCCTGATGTCAGCTCATCCGCCCTACCTAACAATTATCCGTTGATGGACTCGGCTCACTAATAGGCCAGATACACAACATTTATCCACAACAATTATCCGTTGATGGACTCGGCTCACTAATAGGCCAGATACACAACATTTATCCACAACAATTATCCGTTGATGGACTCGGCTCACTAATAGGCCAGATACACAACATTTATCCACAACAATTATCCGTTGATGGACTCGGCTCACTAATAGGCCAGATACACAACATTTATCCACAACAATTATCCGTTGATGGACTCGGCTCACTAATAGGCCAGATACACAACATTTATCCACAACAATTATCCGTTGATGGACTCGGCTCACTAATAGGCCAGATACACAACATTTCACGACTCGGTGCCATCCAAGGGGGGCAAATGTTTTCAACATTAATTCCACCAAACGGCTACTTAATAATTATTATTAATCCATGGCCCAGATCCAGAAATGTCACGTATCAGTACCATCCAAAGGTAAATTGTGTTCATAATATAATTCATATTGATTTAATGGAAAGTGGTTAATATTTCTTGAAACATTTTCAACAATAAATAAAACAATGTATTTTAACTTCTGATTATACTTAACCCCTTCTGTACCAGCGACGTCTTTTTAATGTTATTCTATAGCTAAATGGTGACGATTTGATGCAGTTAAAGAAGGATCTGTGGTAGTGAATAGGGTTAAGTGAGATAGTTCGAAGCCTGGTAATTGCTGGAGGTCATTTTTAAAGTGAATAAATAATAGTAACAGATGTGTACTTTGACCCATGGACTTTAGACGGGTTGTCACACGGGCAGCCATTTTCCCAGTAGTCATGCTCCGGGTTGGCTTGGGCTGAGTACACTTCGTCAGATCAAAAATATTAAAAATAATTTGGGTTTGGAAAGAATCAACGCACCCCCCCCCCCCCCCCCCCCTACACACACACACATACACATACCTAGGAGCACGGGCACACATACACACAGATTCAAAAACACACCCATACACACAGACACAATCGCATACAAACACACACTCATACACAAAGACACAAACACACCCAAACACACAGACACAAACACACAAAACACACAGACACAAACACACCCATACACACAGACACGAACACACCCAAACACACGTACAAGCACACACACAAACCCATAGCCCAAGCAAACCCGCACCCGCACCCAGAGCAGATATGATACACGACAGTCGGTGGGAGGAGTCAGACAGTGGGCATATCCCCGTCTGTCAGAGGTTATAATCAGCCGGGCCCATCTCTACCTCGACCCCTGCAGATCAAGTGTCGTGCCCGGGTCCAGATAAACTTAAGGGGGGTCACTGGCTTTTTTTTTTATCTTTCTCTCCTTTTCTCTCTTTCTCTGGTTTGTATCCATTCGGCCCCATTCAGCGAACTGTTTTAAGACGCTTATCCCCATCCATGTGTCGATTTCTTCTTGGCGAGCGATAGCCAGCCAGCATTGTATGGAGAAATCCGGCTTCGCCGGAGAAATTTTTCTATCGAAAAATGTACAAATTTAACTTGCTGTAAACAAAAATATATATATATGCAGGCTCGCTACCGCTCGCCAAGAAAATATTGACACCTGGATGGGGGTAAACGTCTTAAAATAGTAGGCTGATTGGGGCCGAATGGATAAAAGCCTAAGAGAGAGGGAGAGAAAAAAAAAACGAGGTGGGCTCCCTTAAACTATTTTTTACACGGAGGGGAGAAGATGTCAGAGGGGGGTGCTCGGTATGTGTACTCGACTGGGCCAATGCAGGGGGTAGCGTTAAAAATATGCCTTGAAAAATGTGGTATGTATATTTATTTTGCTAACTTGAAAAAGGGTATACATTTAGTATAAAGTATAGGTACAATGATAACAAAGGAAATGCTGAACAAGGCAATTGTTTATATAGAACGAAACGTGGGGAAACATTCAAGAATGACCAAATACTGAAAACAATCGTGGATAATGTTTGGATTTGGAGAAGAACCTTGTTAATAAAATAAAGGAATTTGGACGTAGAGAATTAATTCTACTTTACACTGGGGGAGATGATCTCATAACGTTCACTTCATATGGGTACTCGACTTTAGTAATTTAGAGGTAGCATTACGTATATGTTTTGAAGATTGTTTTGTTAAATATACGTATTATCTTAAACTCAGGTTATTCTCATTAACCCCTTCATTACCAGTGACATATTTCCATTATATTCTAGCAACTATTCAACGATGTTATGCAGTTTAGAAAGGGCCTCCAGCAATTAACAAGCCTCGAACTATCGAAGCTATCTCACTAAACCGTTTTTACTACCACAGATCCTTCTTAAGCTGCACAAAATCGTCTAAATATAGCTAGAATAAAATTATTAAGACGTTGCCGGTACAGTGGTGGTTAATAAGGGTCAATCATTAAAAACATGACATATTTTGTAGATAGTTCCACTTTCCAGTATATATATATATATATATATATATATATATATATATATATATATATATATATATATAGCGAGCCTGCAATGTAGGAGGAACCCCAGCCAAAAATACACACATTAATCTAGAAGGGCGTATGTACTTAAGCTTGAGGGAGGCTTAGGGAGGAAACTAAAAATATATAGATAAAAACAAAAATAATGATAATAACAATTTATAAATCAAAATATCCCCTTAAATACACTCATAACATTAGGGGGTCGATCTGGTGGAGGAAACAGTAACTATGGCATGGATACTAACCTGAGACATACAAGGGATATCGATATTTATCAATACCTTACCATAATATTATAGCAAAGAGCCATAAGGGTAAAGTAGTTCGCGGGATCAATGGGGATAGACACGATGGCAGAAGGAAAACCCGATATATTTAATTTTGATGATTATACTGTTGGCGTATTTATAACCTGATCATATTACGTTTTGAATAAAGAAAACAAAACATACTAAATTGATAATGTACCTGCTTCCTTCAAGCAATGCAACTGATGCCTCTTATGACATATCATTTTAATAATACTTTAAAAGTACGTATATATTGGTAAAAGTGTATCATAAGACTCCATTTTGACCAGGATGACATTATTTCGGAAACTTGGATTTACAGTAGTATATGAAGGACGTTGCTATTATCTATATATATTACAGCTCTCGATAGCTCCTGTATATCTTAGCCAGTTCTGACATCTATACAGCCTTCATTTCTCCTCAACTTCTTTTGCATGCTTCTCTCCAAACCTTGTATCTGAATCCCATTATCTCTCATGTTTGGCTTCATTAGTTTTGATATTTAGATTTTCAGACGTTCGTCCTATTAGTTTGGCAACTTTAAGACCTTTCACCCAATTTATGTGTGAATCTAAAGACCTGTCATGCCATTTAGGTGTTGATTTTGTCCTGGCGAAAAACAACACACATACAAACACACACACACACACACACACACACACACACACACACACACACACACACACACACAGACCCTTAAGTGTCGCGGTGAAGGCAATGTTGTCGTATATCATAACAAGCAAATGTTAACTAGTTGGTCGAGGCAAATACATATGTCGCTTGCCCCTCGGGATGAACTCACTCGTTAGTCTGTTTGGCCTACACGAAGCCGAGAGTTCCATCCCCTGTGTGAGGTTATGTAATGTTAGATGGGGTTACGTACAAGGCAAGGGCAGGGTGGAGATTTCCGTGGGGTGAGATGTGGTTAGGGAGGTGGTTAGGTGGGGTTGCGCAAGATTAACCCCGTTTCTTATATTGGATTTCAGCTACATTTAGACGATTTTAGGAAGCTTAGGAAAAATACATGGTTGCTAAAAGAATTAATTGCGAAAGTATGTAGCCTTTTAATGGGTAGACGTTCTTGTAAAGACGAATACAATCGTCTAATGCTTGCCAGAACATGATAAAAAGAAGTCGCCAGTACAGAAGGGGTTAAACAGGAGTGATTTTAGGTAGGCACTAAGGAGACAAATAGAATAAGAGAAGTAAATAAGATTAATATAAACACCATTGGAGGAGGGGCATTTCATGGACAATGCTTCGTTTACAGCATCATCGGGTTAAGGGGAGTGACGTGTTTTTCTTTTGTTTCTCTCCTGTTCTCTCTTTCTCTGGCTTGTATCCATTTGGCCCCATTCAGCCAACTAATTTAAGACGTTTAACCCCTGTAGGTGTCGATTATTTTCCTGGCGAGCGATAGCGAGCCAGAATTATATTAAGAAATCCGGCTTCGCTGGAGAAATTTTTCTATCGAAAAATTTACAAATTTAGCCTGCTGTCAAATTTGTTTTAAAAATATGCTGGCTCGCTACCGCTCACCAGTAAAAAATTGACGACTGGATGGGGATAAACGTCTTAAAACAGTAGGCTGAATAGGGCCGAATGGATACAAGCTAGAGAAAGAGAGAACAGGGGAGAACACAAGCAGGGCACCCCCCTTAACGGAATTCTTGCTCAAAGTGTTTATATTCATGCCCATCCATTCACTAAGGTTCAGCCAGCACAAGAATATAGACGTGAATATAAAATAGGACACTAAGACTCTCAACAAACTTAGAAATGATGCTAGAAGTAAGTAGTCATGAATCTGAGTGAGATATAATACCATCAGCTACATCGCCATTCGAGTCAAGTTAGATAAACTTAGACATGACGTTTTCAGAGGTTATACAGTAGATTTGAAGATAGGTCATTTTAGACATATGGCGGGATAATGTTAAAGAGTTATACATAGGTTTTACAAGGATATAGATTGTGTAACATACAATAAAAGTCACCAAGCATAAGTTTATTTAAGGATAAACAATTTAGAAGGTGGAGTTAGTATTTATCCAGAAACTAAAATTAGATGTACCGGTATATATTTTTACAAACTGAGATACTGTATATCAAATAGTAACATTAACACGAATAAGAGAGCTTACTTTATACAAATAGCTGAAAAAAAAAATTACATTAACGTATACAGTATATGCAGAAATTTGACCTAGGTAAGCTTACATCTTAGATGGCGATTGCGATGGACTGTTATTTTCGTGAGTAATTATAAGAGTTAATTTTCTGAAAAAGGAAATTCAACTACTTTGCAAAATGTATTACTGCTTAAGTTATTTCTTTTAATTAGGCATAACGTAGATACCAAAGAATATAGCTAAGGCTAGTTCAACGAAGATTAGTATATATATATATATATATATATATATATATATATATATATATATATATATATCATCATCATATTGACGATATATTAATTATTATTAAAGTGTATTTTCGTTGTTGTCGCCTTACATGTTGCCTACAATACATATTTACAAAGATGTGTGTATAATAATTAATATAAACACAAATTAGTACCTTACGTAACAGTGTAAAGTCTTTGTCTCGATAGTTCCATTTAACATATGACAAAACACAAATCAATTGATTGTGTTAGTAAAAAATACATTATATTTATAGTATAATAAACATAGAAAACTCCAAATTCACCGTTTTATGAAAAGTGAATCGTTTTTACTTTGACTTCCACAGAGCTTCAGTATTATATAAACATAAACAATATCATCTACAAATATGCATCATCAGCAATATTAAAATAGTATGTTGTAGATTTAGGAAGCCATATTTAATATAATTATACGAGTTTAATGAGAAAAATCACAATATGCTTCTTTGTTTGCTAAATTGCCGAAAATACTATTGAATTCGCCTTCAAATTTATTGAAAAAGGTTGTAGTTGAATAGCTATCCAGAACAACAAAATACATTTAAGCCCGATACCTTCAAATATTCGAAACTGAGCATTCGTCCATTTTTAGTTTCATGACAACATACCATAATTTTGTAGTTCTCTTGTAACTTCGTTTTTTGTTTTTTCCATTCGTCATTTCTCATCCTTTGTCCATTTATTCTCACATTTTTATCAGGGGCACCATCATTTCGCATACAATTCTCGTACAATATTTCTCATACATTTTTCATCATTTCTCATACATTTCTCGGCCTGCGTCCATTTATTTTCACATTTTCAGCCCGACGCCATTCCCTTCCTCCCCACCCTCGATCGGAGTGCCATTTCTACCTGGCGAGTAAGACGGGCATTAGTTCTTCCGTCCGATTCCTGTGCTTTGTTGTTTTCTGGAATGCTTGCCGTGTCACGAAAACGGACAAGAGGTTTAGAAACATAATCGATTTTGGGGTTGAGGTTGATATTTGTGGAGATACTGTAGTTTCATTTGATTTGGGGGTTCAACAAGTGGTTTATGGGTGTCATTATGAAACCGTAGTTGGGTTCTCCAACAGAATGAACCCGGGGAGACAGAGGGAGGGGGTGAAGAAAGGGGGATATGTAGGGAGGAGGGAGGGAGGAGGGGAAAAGGGGTGGCGGGTGGAGGCTGGTGGAAGGGAGGGTATGGAGGGAGGAAGGGAGGAACGAGTTGTCAGATTCGGACGAATTTATGACTTTACCGCCGAAACAATCATCCCGCCGGCATCTCCCAATCAATCAAGCGCCCATACATGCCTAACAAAAGTATTAATTAAGAGAATAGAAGTCCCTCGTTCTATCAACACCTCGAAATAAAAGAAAACAGATGAAAAAACGAGTAGAAACTGGGGCGTAACTTTCCCTCTGTCCCAGAATACACCATGACGGTGATTGAGTACGCGGTGCCGACGCTCTTTTGTCACCGTCAGGACCTAACATGACGTCATAGCTAAACCCAAAATGGCGCTTGACAAGAAGGTTGGTTAGTAAACAAAATGGCTGTATCCTATTTTTGACCCAATAATACGAAGGAAATACATAAAAAATGTAGATTAGTTATAAAGAATGTATATAGAAGGGGAGGGACAGCTGCATGGGCGAGGTGGGTGCAGATGTGGACCCACGGCCGAGGCTGATCATCTGTTTACCCGCAGCTGGGAGAGGCTTAACTAAAAGAGATATGGTACTAAGACGTATTTTACCTGATAATTATGTAGGTCATTGTGGAATAAAACGAACTAATATAATGACAATATTGGACAAAAATATATTTATGTAAAGTTACTTGGATATCTTAGCTAGACTGAACTGCTTCGATTTGATATTAGGTACTTTCTCCAAAATGGAATTGTTTCCTGGCGAAACTATAGATCCTCGTTCTTGTCCCTGACTGTGTTTGTAATTATGAAAATGAGTATTGCTAGCATTGTTAACGTAGCGAATGTGATAAACAATTTCATGCAATCTAGGCAATATTTATTTTTCGTTGTGTTGATAGTCAAAATTACGGATTAGGAGATAAACATATAAACATAACGAGTAACATATGGCAAAGAATATTATTTAACCCTGCAATTAGTAGTATAACCTAGTATATTACAGAATGATTGGCGAATATAACAATATATATTGACATTAGCTTAGATGTGTTAAATGATTTATAGCAAGGTACTAGTAATAAATAGTAAAATAAACATCATTATTAGTTAGGGAAACGCCTACATAGAATACTTGTACATAATTTCGTCAGTCATATAAACATTTCCCCCACAGAATTCCGCTGGTCCCTGCTCCACACCGTTCCTGCCATTTTCTCAGAGGTCCGATTCTTGTTTCCCATTTTCAATGTTTGGTGTTCTCAGGAGCTATTTAATTGATAGGGCCCAATCCGAGCGATAATCTGAGGGACAGTGCCAACCTACGTTTCACTCAAGATGCTAAAGCAAATGTGCATTACTGATTACGAATCAATATAAATTGTAGTAATACTTCAAAGGATATTTAAACTAATTCACTGTTATCGCTCATTCCCAAAATATGGACGGAATACCTCTTATGATTGAGTAACATAGCAATGCAGATTAGGCTTGATTCTTAAAGGCAATCATTAAGTTCATATAAAATCAAAGTAAAGTAGTGTATTGGGAGTGAATATGCCCCATGTGTCCTCCACGTTGCCTAGTTACAGGAGCCTCCGACCCAAACAAAACGAATGAGAACTAAATCATACGAAACTTGCGCTGAAACTGACAACTCTCTCTCTCTCTCTCTCTCTCTATTTTCAAACACATACAGGCAAATATTTATGCCTTAACACGTCCACATGAACTTAGTGTGATTACAGCCTATGTGTATAGCCAAACAGTCGGAAATATTAAATATAAAAGTACTGTAGGCTAGTACAATTATCATTAATTTGCAGTTTTGTCATTAATTGCATTACTTTCATTGGGAGTTGTTTGGTGTTGAGAGTGGAATTAATACAAATATAAATTATCCCATAAATAATAATGTAGGCTTGAATAATGAGCATAACCATGGGGTAACGAAGACTACACTCCGACTACCGCGAACCACAGGTAAAACAAAAATAATAATAAAATCAATAAATATATAAATAAATAAAATGTATTCCTTCCCATATTTACGATGTTCATGTTCGGTCACCAAGACAATAGAGAGCAAAGAATCCTCATTTGTCACGTTAGGTCGACAAAACAATAGAGGCGAAACTTTTGTCATCTCCTACATCTACGCTTTTTACGTTAGGCTCCTAAGACAATAGAGACGCAAATAAAAATCTAATAACCCTCTTTCCTCCCCACATTTTTATTTTTCATGTTGGATCCACAAAACAATGGGGAAAAAAAGGATCCCCCTCATTGAATTTGTGTTTTGTCTGTGTTTGTTCGTTGTTTTATGGTGTGTGTTGTGTTTTCCCTGTTCTTGCTCTGTCTTGAGTCGGCCACCCCCCCCCAAAAAACAAAAACAAAAACAAAACAAAAACAAAAAAAAGAGGGAAAAGAAAAGAAACAAAATAGGAAAAGTGGGGATTGGGGCTAAGGTAAATAAATGGATAGAAGTTAAAAGTGGGGATGGGGCTTGAGTAAATAAATAAATAGAAGTTAAAAGTGGGGATTGGGCCTGAGTAAATAAATAGATACATGTTAAAAGTGGGGATTGGGCCTGAGTAAATAAATAAATAGAAGTTAAAAGTGGGGATTGGGCCTGAGTAAATAAAGATAGAAGTTAAAAGTGGGGATTGGGCCTGAGTAAATAAATATATACATGTTAAAAGAGGGGATTGGGCCTGAGTAAATAAATAAATAGAAGTTAAAAGTGGGGATTGGGCCTGAGTAAATAAAGATAGAAGTTAAAAGTGGGGATTGGGCCTGAGTAAATAAATAGATAACGTTAAAAGTGGGGATTGGGCCTGGGTAATTAAATAGAGACAATACCCCTCCCAAGTCACGTCTCTATGCTTCAAGGAGACAAGATAATAAGGCCTCGCCATAATTAACCGGGGTCACCGGATTTTGTTTATCTTTCTCTCCTTTTCTCTCTGTCTCTGGCTTGTATCCATTCGGCCCCATTCAGCCAACTGTTATTATGGCCACCTCGCTTTTTTTTAAATCTTTCTCTCCCTCTCTCTTTGGTTTGTATCCATTCGCCCCCATTCAGCCAACTGTTTTAAGACGTTTAGGCCTATCTCCATCCAGGTGTCGATTTCTTCCTGGCGAGCGATAGCGAGCCAGCATTGTATGGAGAAATCCGGCTTCGCCGGAGAAATTTTTCTATCGAAAAATGTACAAATTTAACTTGCTGTCAAAACAAATATATATATATGCTGGCTCGCTACCGCTCGCCAGGAAAATATTGACACCTGGATGGGGGTAAGCGTCTTACAACAGTAGGCTGAATGGGGCCGAATGGATACAAACCAAAGAGAGAGGGAGATAAAGAGAAACAAAAATCGAGGTGGCCATAATTAACCGGGTTCAGGTCTCAAGAGCGAGCCACCAGCTGATGCTATCGGTGGAGGGAGGGGGGGGGGGGGGGGGGGGGAGGGGGGGGGGGGGGGGGGGGGGTAGTAGAGGAGGTGGTGGTGGTGGTATGGTCTCGCAGGATTTTCTCGCTACACAACGCCCACTTTCATAATCCTTCACCCGAGCACCTGGCGAGCGAGAGAGAGAGAGAGAGAGAGAGAGAGGTGGATGTGATGGGAAATGTAACAAAAGAGGATAGGTAGGAGGGGAAGGAGGAGAGAATGGGGGAGGGAGGAATGAAAGAAAAGTGGAAAACCCTAATAGAGTGGAATAGAGGAAAAGAAGGAAAGAAGAGATAAAGGAAGGGAATGTCGTGAAGGCAGTAGGTTATGACAATGGACAACATAGATTGGAAGCTATATAAGAAGGACAAAAAGGAGAAAAAAGATTGATAGACGTAATAAAAGGGAAATACTAAATAGTGCATGGGGGAAGAAATATAAAGGAGAGAGAGAGAGAGAGAGAGAGAGAGAGAGAGACAGAGAGAGAGAGAGAGAGAGAGAGAGAGAGAGAGAGAGAGAGAGAGAGAGAGATGGGAGGTACCGTAGCCCAGTGTGATCGATAGTGTTGATTCCTGTTGCTCCATACATCGCCCAAACAAAGACAGAAACGCTTAAATAACAACAACCATGGCAACAGCAGTGGTACCACGCACGTTCCCCCCAAACATTAAATATTCTTGCACATCCAAGTTTAAATTACTTCACGAATAATGCAAATTTTAGTTCACTTGGGAGGAGGTCGAGCGGGTGGGAGGAGGGAGGAGGGAGGAAGGAGGAGGAGTAAAACTTGCTTCCGGAATTGGTGGGTCCTTTCTATCCGGCTCGTCACATGTTACCCCCTTACTCGCCCTCCCACTTCTTCTCTCCCTCCCTCCCCCCTTTCTCTCCCTCCCTCCCCCACCTCCCCATTTCTCTCTCTCCCTCCCTTACCCCCTTTCCCCTACCTGTGCCTCCTCCTCCCCCTTCTTCCACTTCCACCACCACCACCACCACCTCCTCCTCCCACTACCGCTACACTTACTCCCTCGTGCGTTCTGCCTTCCTCATTAATTTCCCTCCTAACTCCTTCATTTTCTTGTCTTAGTTCCTCATCCATTATTCTCTCTCTTTCTCTCGCTCTCTCTCTCTCTCTCTCTCTCTCTCTCTCTCTCTCCAAAACACATCGGTCACCCACCTATCCATCCCCCTCCACCCCCCCCCCTCTCTCTCTCTCTCGCTCTCTCTCACTCTCTCTCTCTCTCTCTCTTTCTCTCTCTCTCTCTCTCTCTCACCGAAACAGCTGAGAACGGAGAAATGCGGAAGTTTTGCACAGAATATCGATATAAAAAGATAAATATCAATTAGCATACAGTAAATAGTAGTAACTGTAATTAGGACGGCAATATTGATAGACGATTTCCTTTTCCTACTATAATATCATACATTTCAAATACACCCACGATATTTAACAAACATTTGCTAGATAAGGTCAAATTCAAAAGCAAAAAATCCTCTATATAACATGCAAACTAATAATAATTTAAATAGAGTAATTAAATTATCTTACTCCATTAGTTATTAATTGGCTGTGCTAGCACCTACTTTTGTTCAATTAATATACAATAAAAAATATGCGTTCTCCATTAAACATCGATTAGTTATAATTAAGAGATGAGGCATTATCGTATGGACGATGAAGTAATTATATAATCAAAATTAGATGGTCAGATAGAATAACATATTCATACCTACTGTACACTCATTTCGCAATACATTTTAGACAATAGTTACTGTATGTAAACATTCATGCCTATTACCGTGCAATCCAACTATGATAATTTAATATAGATTTAGTTTGCTTATGCTTGGGTTATCAGAGTTTTACATAGCGAAATGAAGCTGTCGGGTGATGAAATTAAATACAGTCTTCGATCTCTAAATAACTAATCGTTAGGTCTCTGTCTGCCACAGGGTCTCTGAACTTGAGTCTACTCGGCCGTGTCTGACAGGGGGGGTCGGTATTGGCAGGGTTATCACTCACGACCTTGGGCACTGTTAACCCCTGCAGTAAGACTCTCTCAATTATATTTTATTCAGCCTAACATTAGTCGAAAATTATAAAGTTAGGTAAGACCTCTAAGAATCAATGGGCATATTAATTAATAATTGTGTAATAAAGACAGATAATGAACTAGGACCATTAAACTACCGAAGCAGTAACGATACCTGCGTTTCATAGTATTAAATCAGTATCAAAATACAATGTTAAATATAACCGAAAGGCAGCAACGGAAAGAATTACAGAAAATACTTCAGTCCCTCCTGAATTTGATTAAAACTCTCGTTACGCCAGGTTTTCTGTTTTGACGACATTTGATCGGCATATATTTTATTCCGGCAATGCGTACGACCCTCATTTGAATGGGAATCGTCAACTATTATAAAGGTAGATTATTATAGCCGACATCATTCTTAAAGAGCTTGATTTCAGAGGCTGCCAGGCCAGATATGTCAAGAAAAATTGCCAGAAAAAGCGTTGGTGAGACTCGGTCTTAAGGGAGCCCACATCGCTTTTGTTCTCTTTATCTCCCTCTTTCTTTGGCCTGTATCCATTCGGCCCAATTCAGCCTACCGTTTTAAGACGTTTACCCCCATCTAGGTGTCAATATTTTTCTGGCGAGCGGTAGCGAGCCAGCATATATATATTTTTGTTTTGACAGCAAGCTAAATTTGTACATTTTTCGATAGAAAAATTTCTCCGCCGAAGCCGAATTTCTCCATACAATGTAGGCTCGCTATCGCTCGCCAGGAAGAAATCGACACCTGGATGGGGATAAACGTCTTAAAACAGTTGGCTGAATGGGGCCGAATGGATACAAGCCAGGGCAAGAGAGAAAAAGAGAGAAGGATAAGAATGGATACAAGTCAGAGAAAGAGAGAAAAGGAGAGAAAGATGGAAAAAAGCCGGTGACCCCCCTTAACACTGCCTCATATTTCAGAGACGGAGCAAGCGGGGTCCCTGAGAGGCCGAGACTGCCCCTGACGTGGAATAATGGATACCGGCAATTTCGCTTACGTGTATGTTCGCCCACACTAGCTTTGTTTGGCTCTTATTTCGAAGATTGACAGAAATTAGGTTATAGGTTTACGGTTACGGTAGGTTAGATAAGGTTAGGTAAGGCGAAATTAGGTTAAGTAAGGCAAAGTTAGGTTAGTGCAGGGACGGATTATGTTGAATATCGATTGGTTTCGTTAGGTTTGGGTTAGGTTAGGCTGAGCTACGTGTGATTTGGTTTATGGTTAGGTTAAATTAAGAGAAGGAAAGATGTTACATTTCAATAAGTTAGCTTAGGCTGGGTTAGGTTAGTCCCAGGTTAGATTAGGAAAGTATGTCAGGCTAAGGTTAATATCGCTTATGTATCAGCGAAAGGACACCTACTGAAAGAACTAACAGGGGGGAGTGCTCCTTGACGTGGACTAATCCTCCACATTTCCGCAGGCCGTTCCTCGCAAGACGTCTGCTAATAATCCCGGGCTTGGAGTGAAGGAGACGGATTGTGTAATGAAAACTCGCTGGGCTTGTGTTAGGCTACATGTGGCGCCCCCTATACCCCTCAGTAAGTTGGATAATTACCAATATTGTTGGTTATTTGGTATATGGTGTTTACTACAGAGATATCCTGTCCACAATAAGTTAATAACTATTGTATTTAATATTTTCTGTTTCCTATTCTAAGATCATTTTAATAGTGCATTATATATATATATATATATATATATATATATATATATATATATATATATATATACATGTGTGTGTGTGTGTGTGTGTGTATGTGTTCTTTTTTCAATTGAACAAAATGCTGACGATATAAACAAAAGTAGTATTAGTCATGATATAAATGCTCTATATTTAAAGCTATATTAACTGACCCTCCCAAAATGGCTCCCTAATAAAAAGCTGGATCATCTTAATGAATTATATAATTGTGTAATACCTTTCCCTATCCGACCAACCCTGTGTTCGGCTGTCCCAGGGTCCTCTCATTTCAAGAAGGCGAACCCATACCAACCCATGACCCTGAGGTTCAAGTTTCGGTGTTGTGAAATTAAC
>CM064519.1:32379261-32429822 GCA_032716605.1 Paralithodes platypus
ACAACTAAATATATTGTGCTAACATTTCCATTTATACAATCTAGTATTTTTGAAGCCCCTTTATTACCTTGTTTCCCTGTATACAATCCTTTAGCTAATATAATACCTTTGTTATACAGTATGTGTAGGTTACGCAACGTCGGTTTTGTTCCTTAAATTTAAATTTGTTTTCACTACCTGTAGTGGATTTTCGCCATAAATGTTCCCCATAGTATTTGTACGTTTACTGAAACGTAAATAAACAAACACACACACACTGTGAATCATACATGTTTCCCATATTACTTGGCACTGTCTTGCTGGGTGAGGAGTAAATAAAGACATACCGGTACGCCAATTATCCTCATCACGAAAGAATATTCGAGGACAACCACACAGCAATCATCCCAGTGACTGTCTCTCGAGTCTCGAGTAATTATCTTTGTGCTAGCGCTCTAACCCACACAGCGTCATACACTAATTAATACACATCCCTTCAGCAACAATCTTCCCAAAAGTGTGGAACACATCTTTTGTCCTCATGTGGTACGTTTTTATAAATAGTGATATTTCTTCTCGATGTTACATGTTGTACTATTCAGGTTGACCACTGCAGCACAATCCAATGTTAGGGGAATTAATCTCCACTGCGACTCGTTTATTGCTTTTCCTTTGTATTCATGAATAACAGTCTATAATCAAGAAATTCCAACCTCCAGACACTCCACAAAAACTAGGAACATAAAATTGAGGGTATGTCCTTACATTAACGATAACTGATCAGGTAAATGGCATAAAATTACAACGTGAGTAGCTTCCGTTATTTTATATTAATTTTAAAACATCTGTACAATGTGGATCATCAGACGTTAGACGGCCACGCCGCTATACTGGGCATCGTAAAAAGTGTCTGTTTCACACAACACTGAAAATTTGTTTAGCTTATCGGTGTTTTCGTCTTCAGATTGGGCTGTCAAAGTTCTTGAGCCATAACAAACCCTCTGTAATGATACAAATACCAGCATTCATGGGTCAGCTATTTTACCGAGAATAATGTCTCTGGAATACTTAATTCCAGTCAGCCATGATATAGACTCGTATGTGAGTACTATATACTGTAAACTCGTAGATACTGCCCTACTTATGACTTAGCACTTCATCTTACCTTTGGGAAAGTAAGTGATATATGAAATTATTTTGCTTCCGCTTTCATTTTCCTACAAACGCCCCACAGCTGTGACCGTGTTGTGATTGATGCCATGTTTGTATCGGCCCGCCACTCCATCTTGCAACTCCCAGTGACATTTGTAAGTGTGTAGACGATGCACCACCGATGGCAGAGCCATCTTCATGGGTGCTTGGTCAAAACTAGGGAGCAATTGGTTGCCCGTTTATGACCTTCCGCCTTATTAGATCCTTTCTGGTTATGAGCATGGGTGCAGACCATTGTTTAGCGTACAGGGTGTTTATAACGGAACCGGCTCACCTAAAGTACAGTCCGCTATCACGGTTGTGGGAGGCTACTGGGAAGAGAGGCGCGTTAGTTCAAATAGGGACTTCAGAGGCTATCAACCCGCTGGAGTTATAAAACCAACACACTGTTAATCAAGAATAGCGTTAGGACTGGAGCCCCTTTTCGTAGTTACTCCGTCCCTGAAGAGGTAAGTGACTATAGGTTGTGCACATTGGATGTAAATTTGTTAATTATGAATAGCCTACAGTTGTCCATACACATCACACTCTTCGTCTGTTGCTATAGGTATCAATATTTACCTGCCATAAACATGGCCGGTCCCTTTACAATTCAATCAGCTGTAGTGTTTAACGCCTTTGTTCCACAGCGGTTTTGTTGGTCACTGGAAGGGGCTGTACGCATTGCTATAGTGTCAATTATTGCTCTGAATTGTTGCGTGTGTGTTTTGTGGCAGGGACCCACGTAGATGGCCATGGAACTTTTCGGATTCCTCACGTAACTGCCGACGAGGGTGTATAGTGAAGCAGATAGGTGGAAGAATTGTGCGTTTCTTCATAAAAGTGTCAAAATTGGCACACACAATAATAAACGCAGTATAATCAAAATTAGCTATAAGGGCATCACAGGTTTGGCCTATGTTGGCTTTGGCAGCCCCTTTTCAATTAATCTCCATAAGAGTACTGAAACACAGATATTTACCCCAAACAGGAGGGGGGGGGGGGGATGTATACTGTGGTAGAGATTCCGCACGATTCCCTGGATTTTGTGAAATTATCGTATTCCTTTTTGTGTTTGCATGTGGTTGCAATTTGTCATTTTTGTTGATGCCGATAAGAACTTTATTATTCTGTATGTTGTTTTTGCTCAACGGAACTGTGCTTGCTTAATGTTTTTTTTTTTTTTGTTTTTTTTTTTCTATATTCCAACTACTCCCTCTCGGGCATAGGCTGAGAGCCTGTACATTTCCCCCGCTCAACATGGTGAAGCCCGTGAGGTCTTGTGCCAGTCTGGGGAGTGAGACATGCGAAGCATCCATCATGGCTCGAAGCAGCTCCATCTCTGAAGCGGCCGGTTGCTTTGCTCAAGTGCTTCACCGTCTCACCCTCCAGACTCAGACCTCACTCTCAGAACGCCACCTATTGAGCAGTGAACTCACTAGGCATTGTCCCCCTGTAACATATTTTGAATATGGGAATATTCATACAGTGTTATTTAATCAGGGAACAATGAGGGTATTTTTTTGGCATTTCGGTGGGCTTTGTGGTAATGCACTGATATTAGGTACAGCACAAATTCAATCCCAATAATATCTTCCCATTGACATACGGGCATTTGAACCCGGGTCCATTGGATTACCAATCCAGTGGCATGACCACTCCACCACACCTCCCCTGTTTGCTGTCCCTCGTCTATTCTATCTCTCTGATTCCATGACACACACTCACAAAGCCTACTTTAAATATATGGCATGTTAATGGATTGGTAACCACACATGTAAGATGGAAAATGTGCTGGGACACATCTCCTCTATTATTTGATACATCAAAGATTTGATGAACGAAAATATGGTCAATTTAAAGATGATGTAATTAATTTGCTAAAAAATCGTTTCGATTGTTTTTATCTAGTTTAGAGTTGTGTAAGGGTGTTTTGATGTGTGATAATAGGGGGAAATGCATATTTACCCATTAAACAACAATCTAAAAATACGCCCCTTCACTCGCGAAAAATACCTATTTGGCCATAACCGTTTGCCGTGGCATACAAAATATGTTGAGGGAGTGGGAAGCTCTCCCCACCCCCCCCCCCCCCTCCCCAGGATTTATTGAAATCGTCATATATTTAAACAGTAGGGGCAAAAAACAAATTATCCCCAACGCTGCTTCTTCTTCTTCGCGGCGGATGTAAACAAAGCCACCCGCCTCTTGCGAGGTAGGCGATATAGAGGATATTTTGTTTTTTTCAGGATCAGTAATAAATGTGTACACGCATTTAGACACATTTAGAATGAAATACATGGTATAAAAAACCTGTAGGCCACGATCAAATCGATGTATGAATTTAATTACATCTTTATATTGTCCGAAAATATACAGTATATATTGTCTAATTGTATTACTCATATATGTATCTAATTTCCCATATATTCATAAAATGGAAGCTTAATGTACATGTTCATACATAGACTACAGTAGATCTGGACTGGACACGAAAATGGAACTTTGCAGTAAGGGACCCATCATCGGAGAAAGAACCCCCAACTTCGAACCTCGAAATGCGAAAATATCACATTTTCGCAGTTTTGAGGTTCGAACTTGGGGGTTCGTTCTCCGATTTTGGGTCCCTTACTGCAAAGTTCCATTTTCGTGTCTAGTTCAAATTTACTGTAGTCTATGGTTCATATTATAAATAAATGAGTAACCAAGATAGTGCCATCTAGTTTTGGGTGGTCAAGGCGTGTTGTAGAACATAATATGCAAGAGTAACATCTTTTTGCCTCTCTTCTCACATCGTAGAGTCTATCCCTCAATGCATTCGTAGTCACGTTTTGGCCTTAAAGAACGAAATAATGTGAAAATATAGAGTTGGCTGTATTTATAGAAAACTACACACAAAACAAGTAAATAGCATGCTCTGTCGTAAATCAGCTCTCGGTGCAATAGTCTTCGTTCAATATCGTAATACAACACACTTTCCACATGGTTATGAATACTACCGTAGTGGTGGTAGTGTAGTCAGAGTTGTGGTTGGTGGTGGTGGTGGTGGTGTGATGATGTTAGTGATTGACTAGAACAACAGTTATAACTACATACACTTTGACTATATTAGTGAGTTAGACCAAGTAAATGTTATTCAACATTAAGCACGTCCAATGAAAGGTAAGATCTGAATTGTTTTAATGGTGTTGTATGATTACTTCCTGGTATTATTGTTTATCTTGACACATGGAGGATAAGGCGAAAACATCTTACTTTGATGGTACTTTCTGAGATTATAGTTCAGCAGTTATTGCCTTTGATTATGCTCTATATTTATTAGGTAGCACGCTTTCCGTATGTATAGGAACGTGTTTATATGCCTTGCTAAGCTGCATTCAGGTGAGATCATTGGATTTATGCGTATACGATTGGTAGGTTTTCAACTTGGAGACTCGCAGGGAGCTATTCACGGGTAACATTGTACGTGAGAAGAGTTAAGGGCTCGTGTGAAGCCGCTATAACAAAAGCTGGCGAACATTCAATATTGTCTGTAGTGTAATTTGCTTACTCTAATGCATATACCTTTTAAACCCCCTTTGGTCCGAGGGTTGCATTTTTGGTCCTACATTGTTTCGCTCCATTAGATTAAATATTGTAAGATGTTTCACCTCATTAGTTGGACAAACTGGATTTTAGGTCACGTATGGGATATAATGTTCTAAATGTGTACTATAGCTTTGTCATAGAGTATTAGTCACCGCAATATATGTCTTTACCGCTGCATATTAAATTATTTTTCCTTAGACTTTGTGGGTTAAATAAGGGTGGAAGGAAAAATGGCGGCCATCTTGGATCAGCTGAGAACTAATGTTTTTATCTTTTTTACCGTATTTTTAGTATTTTGTCATTATTCTATATAAATGCTAACCCTGCGGGGGTCTGGGGCTGCAGCCCTCATGTTAGGTTGTTAGGTTAGGGTAATGACAAATAGGTTTTAGGGGGCATATTTTAATATTGCAAAATAAGGGGTAAATATGAATTTGCAGAAGGAAAAACACCTTAAAACACACTAATCAATGAACGAACTGATGAGAAAAAGGGTTATAATAAAAAAAAACTCATACCGGTACGTGACCTAAAGTCCAATTTGACCTAGGCCATCAGCTGGGACATTTTTCTATCGAAAATGTACAACTTGCTTGAAGGAGCACAGGTGGCATATTTTAGTTTGAATGACATCTGGAAAGGCGTTTTTGTTAGCTTAAATCACAAACTAAAATACATTGCTCGAACATGGCAAAATCATCAATAACAATTAATCTAAATATAACCAAAAGCACGTCGAACCAGATAAGAGTAAATCTTTCTACTATCTCACCCCCCCCCCCCCCTCCCCCCCTCCCCCCTCTTCCAATAAGTATTTTTACTGCATTCAACTTCCGGTACCTCAGGGTTCCTATTATTTACTGCATGGAACTGCACAACTCTTAAGTAGTAGAATGTAGGCCTACACCAGTTTTTGCATATTTCCAATAATCTGTGAGTTTGTCTTTGTTCACATACCTGGCTGGACTTATAACTGTCTTATTGGTGGGATGGTAAGACCGTGCAAGTGATGTATGAGATATCCTAGGTTTGAATCCTGGGAGAATCACATGCGTTCCTTAATTTCATGGGGGGGGGGGGGAGGGGTTATTGGTGTTAAGAACAATGTAACAAATAATGAAAAGTAATAGTCCAATAATTATTTCCATTATAGTTCCGCATTAAATAATCAATTCTATATTATAATATCATTTTTTTTTTCCTTAATCCACAGATATTTGGAGGACTTACAAGCAGACAAGGCCCGTCAGTGTCGTCATCAGTGAGTAGACCAACCTTGATCACGTCATAATTTCAGTGTTGTAATATTATCATCCATCGGAATTTCTTGTTATTCGCAATTATTCGGAACTTGTGGGAAACCCTGAAACCTGGTTGATCTAGAGGGAACTAAGAGTATAATTTTAGATACCTGACATGGTACAGAAAATGAATAATGACTACCTTATGTTATCTCACTCACCTTGCTGGAAACTCTCCCTAGTTTAGGTATGGTCAAGATCTTTATAAGCATATATTATGAAACATTTAGGTCGATTATGCCATGGTTTGTTTGGCATTAAGCTATTCATGTGCAAATTGTACGTGATAAAGCTAGATCATTATACATTGTATGCTTTAGATAGTGATCGAATGGGTATGGAAAATGTGCAAACTAGCATGGGAGAAGGGGAGGGCACGATGACTGGAAGACTGACATAATAGTCCCCCTATATAAGGGCAAAGGAGAAAGAGTGTGTGGTAACCACCGAGGAATATGTCTTCTAAGCGTAGTAGGGAAGGTGTACAGTAGGGTAGTGATTGAGAGAGTGAGAGTGAGAACGGAGAAATGGATAGGCGACGAGCAGGGAGGTTTTAGGAAGAGAAGAGGATGTGTAGATCAGATTTTTACCTGAATTGTGTTGTGGAGAAGTATCTGGAGAAGCAACAAAAGGTGTATGTTGCCTTTATGGACTTGGAGAAGGCCTATGACAGAGTGGATAGAAAAGGTATGTGGAAAATACTTAGCATATACGGAGTAGATGGCAAGTTGCTGAAAGCAGTGAAGAGCATGTATGGCGGCAGTACGTGTGGATAATGAGCAGAGCGAAACAGGGGTGTGTGATGTCCCCGTGGTTGTTTACTGAATATATGGATGGAGTCATGAAAGAATACTAGGAAGAGCAGTGGATGTTGGTGTATTGCTGAAAAGGGAGGGAAATGAGTAGAAGCTGCCTATACTGCTGTTTGCGGATGATACAGTTCTGATGAGCGATAATGAATGGGAGTTGCAGGGTCTGGTAAATGAGTTTGGAACAGTATGCAAAAAATGGAATTTGAAGGTAAATGTGGGGAAGAGCAAGGTTATGGTCTTCGAAAGGGGTGAAGTCACAGAGTGTGAGGTGAAGTTGAACGGTCAGGCTATGGAGATCGTCAGCTCTTTTAAGTATCTGGGCAGTGTGTTGAGTAAAGATGGGACTATGGATGAAGAAGTGCTGGAGAGGGTGCAACAGGGGAAGAGGGTTGTAGGAACGTTGAAAGAAGTTACAAGAAATAGGGTGGTCAGTATGGAAGTGAAGAAGTCTTTGCAAGACAGTGTGGTAATCCTGACACTAACTTACGGAAGCGAAGCATGGACGTTCGGGAAGAGACTCGGACCAAGAGTGAGAGCGGTGGAAATGAATTACTTGAGAAGTGCGTGCGGAGTACATGGAGGGATAGACAGACGAATTAGGAAGTAAGAAGGTGGTGTGGTATGGAGGTAGATGTGCTGGAAAGTGTGAAAAGGAACAACTTGAGATGGTTCGGCCATATGGAACGTATGGAAAGCGAGAGAATGACTAAGAGGGTGTACGAGAGCGAGGTGGAAGGACAGAGAGGGAGAGGTAGACCGAAGGAGAGGTGGAAGGATGGAGTGAGGAAGTATATGAATGAAGGTGGTGCTGGTTGGGAGGAGGGGCGTCGACTGACTGAGGACAGAGGTGCATGGGGGTGGTTCGTTCGTGGCCACCCCTTCGGGGATCACGGCGTCAAGCAATAGATAGATAGATAGATGCTTTAGATAGGTCATCTTAAATCACAAAAAATTACATTGGCTAGATTATTCAAGATTAGGCTACACATGCAAGATTCGCTTGTGACGGTTTATGCTTTGAATACATGCGGAGTAGACATGGTATTGGACTAGATAGGCTAGGTAGGGCAGTGTGAAAAAGACGGTTGATAGAGTTAGTATAATCTCTAAATGTATGAACAGAGTGAATATACGATCAGAGATATGACAAGCTTGGAATGTAGTATGAATAATATAAAGCAGAAGTCAGAAGAAACATAAAGACAGTTACTTGGTAAAAATGAGATTGGTTTAATGTACAGAGGGGGACTGATAATTAAAAGATAATAAGTGCTTAAAAGGAATAGGATGGATTGTTCTGACTGAGGTAACTGAAATTGTGAGAGAAATGCATACTAGATGCAATTATATGAATCTGAGGCAGGGAGAGACATTGACATTTGGGAAATCGAAACCATATAAAGCTGAGAAAACTTAATTGAGAAATAGTTGATACATGAGATGGCGATTGACGTCTGACCGGTTATTGTGATCTAACAAAAGGGATGATTGAGTTTTGTAATTGATAATTTTGTTTTGGGCCGTGTGAGAAACTGATATAGAGTTGAGCTGGAGGAAGAACATCACATCACAAATTAACAAAAGCACTATTGTAGTATATGACAGAATTGTGTTCGAAAATAATGACGGAGCAAGATGAACCTGTGTTTGAAGGGGTAAAAGGGAAATTATAGATCTATGTAAGGGGATAGGAACGGAATGATATAAGTGTGTGAGGGGATAGGAAGGGAAGGATAGTGTTAGGAATTAATACGAAAACGACCATCTATCAACCACAATCACCACATCGCACTCGACGCCTCCCCCCTTGACAGGAACACCGAAAGAAAGGGTGATACAGCTGTCCTTCACTTTTTATCTCAACACCTCCCCTGACACCTTCAACCGATGCAGGATACTGGACTGCAACATCATGGGCAACATACCTGGTACATACAACAAGTGTCTCTGCCAGTTTAGGCCCCGTTCCCTTGATGTTGCTGGAGGTAGAGCCCCGTGCTAGCCGCTGAGTCTACACCGCTAGCCACAGAGCTTAGCCATGATGTACGTCAGAGGTCAAGGCAAGAACCAGACGAATGGAGAAAGAACTAAGGTGATGATTGGTCGGGATAGAACACAGAAAGAAAAGTCTCAGGGGATTGGCTTTCTAGCACCCAGAAGTGAGAAGCCCAGATCTCCCAACAGGTGTCAATATTCGCTTGGACCCCTACAAGCTAACCACTCTCTACCTTCCCTATTCTGCAACCACAGCAGCTTCCTCTCCCTGCCTCCCCGTGGCTCGCCATGATCGCTCATGACCCTTGGCCATGAGCCAGAGCCAGAGTTCCAGATTTTTTGAGATGCAACTTTTGTTAGCATCCCTGATTGTTGTGAAGCACTTTTAGAGCTGGTTACCAAATTCCCAGACAAATAAATCCTA
Organism: Paralithodes platypus; assembly: GCA_032716605.1. NCBI lineage: Eukaryota > Metazoa > Arthropoda > Malacostraca > Decapoda > Lithodidae > Paralithodes > Paralithodes platypus. The sequence continues at coordinate 32,388,552 of CM064519.1, forward strand.
AAACTGGAGGAGTGGAAAACCAACATGTTCACGACATTACAAGAGTGGAGAGAAGATGACTAGGCGTAGGAATTTACCATAAGAAGTGGAGGAGCTCCGTCTGTGCAATATGTGGTGTAGAGGTTGACTGGAGCCAGTCAAACCCTCAATGTGAAGAGGCAGAGTCCGAGGAAAGCAGACGTCCCCTGGAGAACGATGAGACCCCTCTGCTTTGCAACTGTGGGAAGCAGACATCAGCCTAAGGTGTGAGTCTGCAATAAAAGTTCTATGAGACACTGTCCGGAAGGAGCAACGAGGCCCTGGACCATGCAAGAAGATTATGCAACCATCTACCAAAAGTAAATAAGACCTCAGCACATGTGAGTACTAAAGCCTAGAATCGCGCGCCAATTACGTAGAGCCCCTCTGCATCCCACTTACAATTCGTGAAGCTCTCGCATGGCAACTGTATTAATTGTTGCATCACATCCTAAGTCATATACCCCGCACCCATTCCCCTTCTATACTTTAACTAAACTGTACTAATGCAACCTTGATCGAGTTCGTCCCTTTATTTCATTTAAGTTCTGAATTAATCATAATTGTGCGATCTGCATGTCGGCAGTGATACCCGCTCCTCCTTGCCCTTTAGTCGTCTCCTGCAATATCCCTGTGCCCCCCACCCCCAAGTGTCCCCCTTTTGTCCCGGGAGAAAGTTTACCAAATAGTAACCTAATTATCATTCCCTTGACGCTTAAAGTGTCTTGCAAGTTCTTGCAGACGCTGTACTATAATCCTTGCCAAAATAATGATTGGATATTTCTAATAACGTCTTTGACCAGGCAGTGATTCTAGGGTTTGGTAGTGTTAAAAGCCGAGCAACAGAGCGTGCATGCGGCACCCCAAGAACGTTTCTCTCAGTTTAACCTATAGCGTTTAATTGTTATCGAGTAAATCATTTTCCGTAACGAGTGTGTATAAATATAGACCATTAATGTTAGGAATAGAAAGTGCCAGTGACATCCGGTAGTATTACAACAACTCTAAGCAATTATTGTGTGTAATTCCTGTATGTCCAATTGCTGTAATTATGTTATTCATGAGCACTGTGGGGAATGAATTGGTGTCTCATTATTGGGGATACGAAGAGGATTACCCCACGACCGCCCAATCTACCACACTGCCTACAACACTTACCCACTTCATAGGATCAGCAGGTATTAGGGCAATGCAGCTGACCTCTACCTGAAGATTTACGCTCTCGCCTTCCCGAGAGGCTGTACAGTGGACTATAACATCCTGGGCAAGATACCCCATCAACCCACCTTGCATCCTCATCCCTTCCGCCCTGGCACCATTGATGTCCATACACATTGGGCCACCCACGCTAACCACCGAGTCTTCCACCTAACTACCCTGTTAGCCTAGGCTAGCCATTTAGCCTACACAACTAGCCAGTGAGCCTAGCTACTGACATCATCGAGAAACCAAGCAGGTGATAGGCCCAGGCCGGGCTCAGAAAACCAATCCGAAGGCGAATGGGCAGGGTGAATACAAAGGAGGGAAACCAAGAACCTCCAGAAGAAATGCAACAAATTACTCAGTTACTATTTGGCACCACATCAGCCAACAGACTTCTCTCCCCTGTTGTCCCACTCACCCTCAGCAGGCCTTGTATCCTCAGTGAGCCTCCTTTCCCAACTCCCCACGACTGAGCCCCCAATCCTCTATGACCCATGTTACTGAGTCTGAAGAAGTGCTGTTCAGAGTGTTAAAGCCCCCTACCCGCATTACCCATTTCAATCTATTTGAAGAGCTGAGTGAACTAAGATGACTGATTGACCCGTATCCCGACTCCTATATTGGAAAGAAGCCCTGTCTAGTACCCTGTGAGAGTGGTGAGAGAAAGACGAGGCTCCAACACAAAAAATAAGATAACCTTATGACGTAAAGTAGTTCCATTCCCAGGGATTGCTATACATGGAAAGGCGAAGTTGACACAAGTACGTCAAACCCCCTGCAGGAGAAGGCGCAGTCCGGAGACAAGCAGACATACACCAAGCAGACGACTGTATCCCTGTTGTGGAACTGTGGTAAGCTTCAGTCAGGCTATAAGTGTGGCAGGCTATAAGTGTGGCCGGCTCACGTGCATGCAACTCCCCAGTGATAAATACCTTTCCAAGAAGAGCAATGAGGACCCTCTCCCTGGATCAGTGTGAAGACTGCCTTATGCCCTCCCCCCCCCCCCCCCTCCCCCAGGATTGCAACGGTTCAACTACCATGTCGTCAACTACCCGTCGTGAATCCCTTATACTTCAACAATACAAAGATTAATCATTCTTCTCTCTGTATTCTCGGTGTCTCTTTTTCTTTACAGATGGTGGGTGTGCTCAACTGCCTCAAAGGGGTTCTTTACCCTTGCACAGCTTCTTGCTCTGTACAGGGGCGCAGTGCATCCTTGCAGTGTGTATTGTTCACATGTGTGGGGAGCTCCTCTCGCACATCACTTCTAGACAAAGTAGAAAATAAAACCGTCCGTATCATTAGTTCCCGTCCACTCACCGACTCTCTGCAATCTCTCTCTCTTCGCTGCAATGTTGCATATCTCTCGCTATTCTATCGCTACTACTACAATAATCAATGTTCCTCAGAGCTCTCTCAGTGTATTTTTATAGATGTTCCAACTTACTCCCTCTCGGTCACAGGCTGAGAGCCTGTACATTCAACCGCTGTACATTCAACGGTGAAGCCCGTGAGGTCCCGTGAGATTTCTGGGGCTGCCTCACCTTCGTGCTTCACTGTTTCACCCTTAGACTCGTACCCTTACTCTCAGAACGCCACCTATTGAGCAATTTACTTTACTCACTAGGCATTGCCCCTCTACAGCATATTTTTAATATAGTAATATTCATACAGTGCTATTTAATCAGGGAACAATGAAGGTATTTTTGTTGGTGTTTCGTAGGGATTTATGGTAATACACTGATACTAGGTACAGCACAAATTCCCTCCCAATAATATCTTCCAATTGATACATCGGGATTCGAACCCGGGACCATTGGATTACCAGTCCAGTGCCAAGACCACTCCACCACACCTACCACCTCCTCTACGTAGGGTACGTAGTACCCGTCTTGCAACACAATCCCACCCCAACTCTGTGCAACTCTCCAACTCAGCTGAGCTCTGGAACTCTCTCTGAATCCATCTTTCCCTCATCCTATGACCTACATTGCTTCAAACTCAGTGTGCCCAAACATTTTGGTTAGAACATTTCTTGATTTTGGCCCTGTCTCTCTTTCAACTCTGGGGGAAGCACTCGTCACAGACAGTTTTGCCTTTTGTCTCTCTCATCCACATAGAAACAAAACAAAAACTATGAGTACCAAACCTAGAATTGCATACCTATTCGTAAATACCCCACTACCCTTGCGTTTGATCATTTAACTATTCGTGATTCTCTCCCTTGCCGACCGTTAATTTAGGAAGATCCCCCCCCCCTCCCCCCCCAATTGTCTTAAGAATATATATATATTTGCACGCTGTACTGTGATACTTAATAGAAGAATCATACAACCCAGATAACCCACCTTAGGAGGCTCCCCTTTGCACATATAGTCGCCTATTCCGGTATGCAGTGATTTTGGGCATTGGTAGCAGAGTCCCTCACAAAGAGGAATATATGAAGTATCCTCCAATTGAAGTGTCCCATTGATTATGCACATATATTTATAACTCTGAGTCAGTGTTAATTGCTACATTGTTTATGCCCATAGTGCATCAAAGTAAAATTGAGAGTAATAAAGTGCCCAATCCTATTAATGAGAATACAGAGGTCTGAGAAGTAAACTTAAGCGTGTGTGTAATTAAGTATATTATTATCTGAATCTGCCTAGTAACTGCAAGTCCATGCAGAGTGACTATATCTTGAAATAACTACAGTAGTCATGGTTGCCTGACCGGAGAGTCCGAGTATACCTGCATCCCTTTTCCTCGCATATTAAAGGTTAATATATATACTAAGTAAGCTTGTTGAATTATGCTTGGTGCCATACCATTGATCTGAATACCTTCTACAACCACATATGAAGCAGGGATATATTCTGTAGTGAAGTTACTTATAGTTCTCACATATATCTGGAGTCAGTAATTCAGTTAAGTCAATATCCATTTTGTGGAACTGATACACCAGAATGCCAGGTTGCAACGATGCCAGAATGCAGGATTGCAATGATTGCCACCAACCAACTCGGCCCACCACTACCAATATTGCTGGCACCCTTGCCATTTCTTACGTCCATAGGGAACACCCTGTCCCTAGTATCTCCCCTCCCAGAGACACCAAGGAAGAAGGGCATGCCAGAAATATAAGTCTCCCCCAACCGCTCTCATCAAAGAGGACGGAAGCAGTATCCCCTTCACAGACAGTGAACAGAAAACGAGTCTCCACTAGTTGCCCCACCTTGCACTTGCCATACAATTCTCCCTACCAGTAAATGCCTACAGTGGCCAATAGAGGCGCTGAACGCAAGTTTTACCGCGGTGCATTGTGGGAAATGGGCGACATCGACGGAGCTATCCACCCTCCCTCTACTTCAATAATTCTATAATATATGCAGTTAGTCGAAATTTCTGTAGCTGACACATACTTTGGTCTATGCATACTTTTGATTTATATATTTTAAAATCACCCATATTCATAAATAATGTATATTCTGACATACGGAGCCCTGTATGTTAATTTAGAATTAGAATTAAGAGTTGAAGGAGTGCCAAACTACCCAGGCGGCGAAGCAGACCAACGAGCGAACCAGTGAGTGGGAAACCAGCTCGTCTGCATACCAGCAAACAAGCCTTCACACCTGCGTGCGTTATAGGGGACCCTGCAAACTACTTCGATGACCCGACGCTATGACGTATGATCGACGCCAGGAGACTCCATTGGACCACGCACCTGCTACGCAACTCGAGGAGCTGTGATTGGGGCGCGCACTACCCGCCACCTCCTGATTCGTTCCTACACCATCATTGTTTAGTATATAAGACCCGAGTAGTGGGCATTCAAATCAGTCTCATTTGAGTTGGGGAAGGTGAACTTGCAGCTGGAGGTAGACGGGGTGAAGTATTATAAGGGGATTGTGACTGTCAGTCAGTTTATATAAGTGTGTGTTAAGTGTGTTCGGTGTAAACACTTACGTTATGTTGGTTAGTGAGATATGTGATTGGGAATTAACGTTAACGCTACTATTATGTACTTAACTATTTGATTGGGAATTAACGTTAACGCTACTAATATGTACTTAACTATTTGATTGGGAATTAGCGTTAACACTACTATTATGTACTTAACTATTTTAGTTGACTAACTTGTGGACTAAAGCAACTCTTCAAGTAATTGGGTTATGATAAAAGTAATACTATTGTTTTATATTAAGACTTACGAGTTCTTTAATTTTCTTTTAATTAAGCTTACATTGCTTAACGGTACTTAGTACGGTGATACTATTTTTGCTTTTCATATTATTTGAGTGAAACGTGAATCGAATCTATGAAGCGATCCTGTAGCTTAATTTACTCATAATCAAACCTCAATGTTACGTGGTTAAGAAATACATTTAACTAATTATTAAATATATATCTAACTTTTTATGTGACTTTGATATTACTCCTGATAATAATAATATAATACTATTAACGTAAGACAAGAACCAAGAATAATTAACTACATTAAATATAAGGACATATAAGAAAACTATCTATTCATTTCAAAAAGGGTAAGAGACAGAAATATTCTTACTTTAATATTTATCTTTCAAGACTTTTTATAGACTTAATAGTCCTTTAGATATAACTTATTCGGTTCATAACCATAGCCTACTAAGCTTCGGTTAAATAATAATTCTTTATAAATACTACATGACTTTAATTAGTTTCAGTATTTTTCATAATTAAAGAGTATCAGTCAATAAAGGATACCAATTCCTAAGATCCAAAAGGAAAGGAAGCAACAACAGGAAATAATTTTATTAGTTTTTACTTTTGTTTTGCCTTCAGCTGACTGATACCTAAATATATATCTCTGTGCTATCTAGATTCATCAAGTTAACCACTTGAGGATCAAGATACGTAACAATATTTACAATAAAAAGTCAGCAGGTATTTTCCCGGCAATTTTGTTACGATAATTAATCAGCTTATAATTATGTTTGTAGTCATTATCAGCTGCATATGGACTTTCCCTTTATTACTATACTATATAAGCACTTAGTGTAGTCGTATACTGTATAATAAAAACTTTTAGAATCACACACAAATTGAGATAAACTGTGCATATCCTAGGTGTTGGGTATAGTGATGTCTACGGTCGTAGCTCTGGCGCTAGTTCAGAAGCGTCCACCAGAGGTCTCAAGAAATTGTGGTAGGGAGAATTAACACCTCCATGATAGAGGGGCTCACCTTTGACCCTATCTTAAGGACCTCCTCTGCCCTTCTACCCCGAAATCCAGCCTCGAAAAAGGGTAGAGGCCAGGATGCGGAAATCATTCGGCAGCTCACCTCCTGTGCTTACCTATGCTGGAAGGAGAAGTCTTGCCCAGGTTCTCCATTGTTCCACGCTTACTCAGGTGGAACAATCAGCGTTGCTTAGCCGGACACTGGTGCAGTAATGCTTACCAAGGTTACTGCGACTATATTATCCCTTAGGCACATAACACCTTCACCAAGCCATCCACCAGTCCAGCAGAAAAAAAAAAGCGAGAACCAGACGCCCCTACTATCAACCCTGACAACACTCAAGAAGTAGCGAAAAGGAAGGAAGCGAGATGATCAGGACCTACCCTAGACACCTGGAAAGACTATCCTCCTGAAATAGCGGAGCTTTGAACCTTCAGCTAGAATTGTTGTTAAAATCAATACTAAAGATCTAACAATACACACAACTGTCCCATTACCTATAACAATATGCATATACTGTATATGTTACAGATATTTGATCTCTCAATTTATAATATTAAATATGATAAAGGTGTGTGAAGGAGAATGCTAGAACCATGTATTAAGGCATAAAAGAGGATATGGTCGAGGTAAAAGAAGACGAGGCATGATGCAACTGTGTGAAGAGAAAGAAGGTGCATGATAACCCAGCATGGGTAGGAGAAGAGGTATGATATATTTAAGGGAGCCCACCTCGATTGTTTTCTCTTTCTCTCCCTCTCTCTTTGGCTTGTATCCATTCGGCCCCATTCAGCTACTGTTTTAAGACGTTTACCCCCATCCAGGTGTCAATATTTTCCTGGCGAGCGGTAGCAAGACAGCATATATATATTTTTGTTTTGACAGCAAGCTAAATTTGTAAATTTTTGGATAGAAAAATTTCTCCGGCGAAGCCGGATTTCTCCATACAATACTGGCTCGCTATCGCTCGCCAGGAAGAAATCGACACCTGGATGGGGATAAACGTCTTAAAACAGTTGGCTGAATGGGGCCGAATGGATACAAGCCAGGGAAAGAGAGAAAAGGAGAGACCGATAAAAAAAGCCGGTGACCCCCCTTAAGTAAAGAGTCGGAGGGGGCACTATGCACCTTGTGGGGATAAGTCATGAGCTGCAGAGAAGGGGACATGTTAGAACTATTGAGTGGCGGGAAGGAGGGCCATTATGGAGCCGCGTGGGTCTGACGAAGTGATAAATTGGTTGGATGGAGAATTATTGCTCTGTGTGAAGACTTGATGGAGCTTAAGGGGAGACTGATGGACTGTTGAGGTTAAGGGGAGATGGGTCGTTTTTCTGGTCCCCTTTCTCCCTCGTTTTAATTCCCAATTGTTTTGAGATTATAAGACGTTCGGCCCATTAGTTTGGCGATTTTAATACCTTTCAGCCAATTTCGTTGTCAATTTTAAAACCTTTCGTGCCATTTAGGTGTTAATTATATCCTGGCGAGCGATAACGAGTCTGAAATTTTAAAAGGAATCGGCCTTCGGCCGGGACATTTTTCTACCGAAGAATGTACAAATTTATCTAGGGGGGTGTTTTTCTAAGCTTGATGGAGGTCTAGAGAGAAAACTAAGAAATAAAGGATTATATGAATTGATAGAAGAAAAGACAAAACTGTCCGTCTCCCCTTAATATTCTCGGCATACTATGACCTTTTTTTTTACTGGTTGTTGTTCTACAATGTTATTCAGTTTAGGAACGGATTGTGAGACTCAAAAAATAATTGTGATAGCTATTGACTTATTTATTACAAGAAATCTGATTAAAGCTGGTTAATATCATCCAATGTAGTGGAAACAGTGAAGTGAAAAACGTGTAGTGAAGACACAAGCTAGGCATAATAGAGCTTCAGGAGAGAGCGAGGACGAGGGAGATGGAATGGAAGGGGCAGGTTAGGTCTAGAACCGTGTATGTGTGTAAGAGAGAGCCTGGGTGGAAGAAGAGACGTGATGGAGCTCTAGTATAGGACACAAAGGGCATGATAGATCTTATGATGTTTCGTAGTGAGGAAGTATTTAGGGTGCATGGCAGAGCTATGTCAGGGGGGAAAGGAAGAAATTTCGAGCTGAGAGAGAGAGAGAGAGTGAGTGAGAGGGAGAGGGGGGGGGGGGGGGGTGGAGAAAAAGAAGGAGGGGGTCATGATAGAGCTGTGTGAGGGGTAGACTGACGACACCATTTTTCTCTCGCTTCTGGGCCCCCCCGTGCCAGACACACGATAACTGCTCCACCCTAGGAAGAGTAGTAGTGGGATGGGGGAGGCGTGGGAGAGAGAGGAGTGAGGAGAGGGAGAAGTGGGAGGGGAAAGGATTGGAGTAATTGGGAGGAGAGTAGTGGGGAGGGGAGGAGGAGGGAAGGAAGGAGTGAGGAGGGGAGGTAGGGGGTGAAGAAGTACTGTTTTTGTTTTGTCCTATGTGCATGAAGGAGACAAAAGGCAAAGCTGCCTGTAATAAGTGTCCCTCCCAGGGTTGAAAGAGTGATATAGAACCAAAAATCAAGGTATATTAGAAGTCATTTAGGTGTCTTGGAAAGAAGTGTGGTGTGCTTGTTAAGTGTAGTGAAATTAATAAGAGGAGGAAGTGCTTACGAGAGTAAGCATTTCTATATTCTCCCGCCCATATGTGTGTCTCTGTCCTGCCTGTCCCTCCATCATAGCCCAAAAACACAACTCACACATGTTGGGTTAAGCCCCGACGCCTTCATCTCCTACTACAATTCACTTCCTCACCCCCTACTACTTCCTCTGTCCCAACTCTATTGGGGTGATCAAAATGTTGTATTACTTGTCTCACCATTTCTATATTCTCCCCGAGAGTAAGCTGGATTACTGTGTGTAGGTGAGGCACTAATACAAGCAGTGGGGGAAGCCAAGCAAACGAAACAGAAGTTCCAGCAACTCCTTATCATATGCCTATGTGGCCTCCCCTGGGTACTGACCTGACCGATTGGTGTCTACTTTCTCCCCATTTAAAGGGGAGATGGGTAATTTTTCTGGTCCCCTTTGTTTCTCATGTTTAGCCCCATTAGTTTTCAGATTTTAAGATGTTTGCTCTATTAGTTTGTCAATTTTAAGACCTTCCGCCCCATAACCTTGTCAATATTAAGACCTTTCCTGTTATTTAGGTGTAATATTTTCCGGGCGAACGATAGCGAACCTGTAATTTTGGAAGAATCGGCCTTTGGCCGGGGCATTTTTCTACCGAAAAATGTACTAATTTATCTAAAAGGGGGATCTAATGGATGTTTTTTTTTTTTTTTTTTTTTAAGTTCGATGGAAGTCTAGAAAGGAAACTTGAACACTATTTAATTAATGAACCAAAATCACCCAAAAAGTTAACCATCCCACCTTAAGTGGAGGTAAAGAGCGGAAAGGGACTGGAAGGAACATTATGATTATAATAAGATGTGAACACATTATAATGAATAGAAGGATTTAATGCTGGAAGGAAGGATAAAAGGATGGAAGTGCTAGAAATAAGGATGTTTGCTTGCCCCTAGAAACAAGTGTGAACATGTATAGAGGAATGGTAAGAAAGCTGGAATTACTGGAAATGGATAGAAACCTGGAATTACTGGAAATGGATAGAAAGCTGGAATTACTGGAAATAAATGCCTAAAAGAAAGCATGAGTGGAAAAAAGGTAGAACACAGAATGAGCGATGGTCCATGAATAACGAATAATGATGTACGGATGGATGTCATGACTGAAATAGTGGAAACAAATAGAGGTAGTGACTGGAAGAAAGGCATGAAGGAAGGAATGGAAATAGAAGTAAACACACGGGAGAAGGGATCTATGGATACGGCAAGATGAATGCAGTGAGAGGGGAAGGAGATAACGTAAGAACAAAATAAAATGGGAGTCTGCAGAAAGCCTATTGACCCTTGCAAGACAGATCTCTCATACTCAACCAATCTCGTCCATATGCCTATCTAATTTCACCTTCAAGGTCTCTATCGTTCTTGATCCTACTATGGCACTGTGGATTTATAGAAATTAAATTGAGATTGGGTATGGAAGAAAGGAAAGGAGAATGGAGGAAAAGACGTAAAAGAGGGAAGACAAATCAAGGAAAGAATGGAAGGGAAGGACGGAAAAACAAAATGAATGGGAGAAAAGGAGGAAGGGATGGGAATGCAACAGGAGTTAAGTAAATATAGATGGAAGAGAGGAAGCTATCATTATAAGAAGGTATAACAGCGAGAGATGGAAGAGAGGAAGGAAGGGAAAAGGAAAATTGGACACAATGAAGGAAGGCCAAATTGAAGGCTGGAATTATACAAGATCAATCAATTCAAAGGTAAGCACGATTGCGGGTGAAGATTTGTAATAGTCGGTCAGTAGCCAAACCCACACTCCCTTAAGGGGTAGGGATGATCAGCAAGAAAAGGGGCTATCTGCGCCACAAAGTGACGGGCGATGGTGTCGCCACATCCCTACACCATAGTCACTAAAATCTAGATTTGAGATAATGGTAAAATAATTCGAGGAGGAAATTTTGGAGAAATATTGTTGAAGTGGATAATCATAGGAAGGAAATTTTAGTGAAAGGAAGCATGATAAAAGTAAGTGCATGATGCAGGGCAATCATGGTTAAACAATAGTAAATAGTAAATATAATAGAACCTTTATGAACATAATGTAATAATATTTATTATTAATTTTATTTATTTTATTTTTTAAATCAGCAACAACTAGAATCCTAATAGAGATCGAATTGAAGAACTGAATAGTGTATACACTTGGAATAAATCTTGCTTGCTTGATTTTAAAAGATGTACTGTACCAAAGAATCGGATATTTTTCTCCTTAGCAGATTTGTCATCTTGATTAATCCCATCTCTTTCCTTGTTTTTTTTAAATGTTGCTGTTGACAACCCGACTGTTACTTATTCTTCTATATTTCTTGCACCTATTATATATTAAATATTATCTCGTTCATGTTGTTCTTATCCTTATGTCCATCAAAGGTTCTCGTGTTTACTGATTATAGCTTTTCTTTATAGTATTGTAACCTATCATTGTTTTACCTATTAAAATTATGATATTTACATTATTCTACACATTAATCCATTGTTTTTTCCTCGTTTTATTGGGTCGCTCTCTTTCTATCTCCTTCCATAACTTTCTCATAGTTGTATGTATGTATCCATAATCTTCGCATTTTTGTTCATTTCACACAAGCTTTGCATTCTGCCTCATCTCTCTCCCTACTCGCGTATTTCTTCTACTCACCATTTGCATTTTGTTTCTCTATCATAATATTTCTGTTGTCCTTTTTCTTTCTACCAAGTCTAGAAGTAAATTTATTTTAGGCTTTTAATTTGTTTATTTTTCCTGGCAACCTTTTAAAGCGACTTTTGCCTAACGTCGTCTGAATTTCACTTTTGAAACGCTTCTGCCACCTAAAATAATCTACCTTTCAGTCTAATCGCCGATACCAGTGCTAAACTGTCTAACATACATACATACAGTGTTATACTCCCAGCCGGACTCTCGTGTATTTGCGAGATAAACTTTATATGTAAGTCATACATTTACAGAAAACGCCACACAATCCTTCACAATTACCCCAGATAGGACTTCACAACAGTCCGCTTACACCAGGTACACTCTAATGCCATAGTCTCTACCCCACTCATAAATATTTAAGGACTGAGACTATTTCCAATTATGGAAGTATATATCTGGAAAGTAATTTATGCATATAATTTGATGTACATCAACTCCAAAACATTATATACTATTGATCGGAAACCAAGTTCTATCCAACATAAAGCCAGATGATTATAATTGCATAAATAAAAAACATAGGGGGTTCACGAATTAATATGAATGGGCTAGCGACTATGGCATCCGAGCTTACATATATATTTCGTGGTGAACGGAGACATAGTGTATTAGAAGTCTCGTCCTGAATTAAATCAACCCGGGTCCTCTTAGTTAAGAGCCATGACATCAAATATTGTTAATTTAATGTTGAAGCTGGTGTCACACGAGTTATTTTTCCCTCAATTTCTACGGGTAGTTATAGTCTGGCAGCTTCAAAATATACCTTTTATAAGAATTAAGCTACCTAACATAATCTACCTTCGATCTAGTTTCCGATTCCGATGCGAAATTTGCCGGAAAATGCGCTCGTGACTCCACCTTTACCGTATAAAAGTTACTGAAAATATCGCTCGTGTGAATCCGACTTAAGGGAGCCCACCTCGCTTTTTTGTTCTCTTTCTCTCCCTCCCTCTTTGGCTTGTATCCATTCGGCCCCATTCAGCCTACCGGTACTGTTTTAAGACGTTTACCCCCATCCAGGTGTCAATATTTTCCTGGTGAGTGGTAGCGAGCCAGCATATATATATATTTTTGTTTTGACCGCAAGCTAAATTTGTAAATTTTTCGATAGAAAAATTTCTCCGGCAAACCCGGGTTTCTCCATACAATGCTGGCTCGCTATCGCTCGCCAGGAATAAATCGACATCTGTATGGGGGTAAACGTCTTAAAAACAGTTGGCTGAATGGGGCCGAATGGATACAAGCCAGGAAAAGAGAGAAAAGGAGAAACAAATAAAAAAGCCAGTGACCCCCCTTAACCTAACAAGTCTCTCCCCCCCCCCCCTCCCGCTTCCCGACCCCGCCCCCCTCCCATTTCTCACATACCAGGACCCCCCTTGAAGCACCCCTACACTTCTTCGGCTTTTGGAGACCTGTACATTTTGACATCTTAATAAACGGACGGGATTCCTTTCTGACTCCAGCTCTCCCCCCTCCACCCCACCCACCCTTTATCCTTTTTTCTCTCTCTCTCTCTCTCTCTCTCTCTCTCTCTCTCTCTCTCTCTCTCTCTCTCTCTCTCTCTCTCTCTCTCTCTCTCTCTCTCTCTCTCTCTCTCTCTCTCTCTCTCTCTCTCTCTCTCTCTCTCCTCCTTATGCTACGTGCTTTCAACAATCCCATCAAGTTTGACAATAATTACTATAGCGTTGTCCCTCCTACCAATCCGTATACTTCTCAGCTGTTTTCTTAGTAACTAGAAGATAGTGTCTCTGATTAGATGTGGAAACCTGGCCACTTATTTAGTCTTCAAGGATTGCATGCAACCTCTTCCTTAATTTGGAACAAAAATCCACCTTTGGTTCTTTCCCTTCCTCTAGCAGCCGCCAAGCGTCGTTCTCCACAGGTATCAATATTGGGATAAGAAACCATGTAGATTTTGGATTATGGGGCTATGCTGATATATATGCCAATTAATATTATTGTTACACACACACACACACACTTACACTTATACACATGACCTCTCCCCCACTCTTTACCTCTCATCCATCCCAGCTCCTCCTTCCCATAGTTTCCGACACTTATTTTTAAAAATCCCCGAGTCTCGTCGTGTGTTTGTGTGTGTTGTTTGTGTGTGTGTGTTGTGGTGTGTGTGTGTGTGTGGGTTTCCCCGAGTGGTGTGTGTGTGTGTGTGTGTGTGTGTGTGTGTGTGTGTGTGTGTGTGTGTGTGTGTGTGTGTGTGTGTGTGTGTGTGTGTGTGTGTGTGTGTGTGTGTGTGTGTGTGTGTGTGGTGTGTGTGTGTTGTGTGTTTGTGTGTGTGTGGTGTATGTGTGTGTGTGTGTGTGTGTGTGTGTGTGTGTGTGTGTGTGTGTGTGTGTGTGTGTGGGTGTGTGTGTGTGGGTGTGTGTGGGTGTGTGTGTGTGTGTGTGTGGTGTCTGTGTGTGTGTGCGTGTGTGTGTGTGGTGTGTGTGTGTGTGTGTGTGTGTGTGTGTGGTGTGTGTGTGTGGGTGTGTGTGTGTGTGTGTGTGTGTGTGTCACAAGTACACCAGAAAGAAAAAGGGTTAAGGGTAAAAAGGAAAATAAAGAGGCCTAACAAGAAAAGGATAAGGGGTGGGGGGGGCTTGGATGGAAAGGGGGAGGGAGAGATTGAGAGAGAGAGACACAGAGACGACTCCTTTTTCATACAACGTAGCGAGAAAAGGCTAAGTCGTACGTTCGCTTTTTTCAACGATTTTCAGTAGTCAACTATTTTTGTGGCAACGATTTGGTGGTTTTCTGTAGCGGGATCGGCAGGTAGACTTAAGGTAGATTAGCATAATTGACTGATATCTTATAAATTCTGGATTCGAAAGCTGCCATATTTTAGTGACCGAGGAAAAAAAATGCTGATAACTGTAATCTTGTGACGCCGCTCAAAGGGGATGAAGGGGGTGCTGTTCTTTCTTTCACTCGGGGTTTCATCTTCATTTAATCTTTCTCAGGGTTAGTGTTATTTTTCCCACCCTTTTATTTCTGACCGGACGTCGGCATGGGCGTAAAGGATGAAGGAATTTGTCATTTGGCCCATACACGTCATACAAATATTTGGAGTTAGAGAGGTGGATAATGAACAATGATTTGAGTGTGTATGTACAGGTTCTCATATGTATTAACAATCAGTTCCCTTATCACTGCTTTCATATACAGAAGCAATATTATACTGTAAGTGATTAGCTTGATACCAGTAATTTTGATTACGCATGCGTAATTATATCGTGATTTGAGAAAATTGAGGCATGCACGATCATATATGTTTTGTTTTACAAGTAGAATACTAGTAGTTGCACAAAATTGTTAAAACATTCTATTATATATTTCAAGTCTGCAAAACACAATTTGTAAACCAATTTTGTTCATCAAACTACAGCATATACAGTATACAGAGTATTCAATATTACTGAAATCAAAATTTTGCATGGTTATTCGATAAGTTTTCAAGTGGGCATATGCTTAAGTTTGTGGCGATATTTAACTATTTGTGATGCAAGAATAACCTTTAATCTGTGAAACGTCCATAGTTTTAAAAACATTTTAATGATAAATATGACCGTGCGAATTGAACACACACTGTACTGTCATCAGTATAGAGGCTTCATCATAATGTATGATTACTTTCACCAAATCATACATCAAATTCATGCCAATAACTTATATGTGTGCGTTTTCAGAGAAGTTAATATAATATTATTATCAAGGTGCCTTTATATGAGAGTAATACTCGCAAAAGGCTCAGCCATTATCACTCATTAACTTGTAGCATAGATATATACAATGTATATTACTTGGCTATATACAATAATTCAATTTCAATAATGAACCCTCTCTCTTTCTCTCTCTCTCTCTCTCTCTGTTTTGTGTGTGAAAGTGACTGACTTGGATAAGGATTTGGGTGTTCTGATTAGCAGCGACCTAAAGGTTTCCAACCAGCGCAATGAAGTAGAAAACTCAGAACTTTTTGGCCTATATTAAAAGGCAATTTAAGAATAGAAGTAAGGAAACAATCTTCACATTTGACAACGCTCTGATACGGCCTTTCATGGAATATGATGTTCAATTAGTGTCTCCAGCACTCAGGAAAGATATCGTGCGACTGGACACCGTAAAAGCTAGGGCTACAAAGCTTATTCCTTCGATTAGCCGACTGAACTATTAGGGCCGGATGAGAACTCTTGATCTCTTTTCGTTGGAAGCATGCAGACTACGAGGTCAACTCAATGATGTTTGACAAAGCGTATTATAGCAACATGTTGAGCCTCAATATGAATACACACGTATCCATGGCTGGAACTTATAATTTTAAAAAGCTCAGCACTAGCATTTGTGTAAACATTTCACATATAAGATATGTTTTACTTGGAGCAGGTAGTTGTTTTCAGTAGAACAGTTCAAGAAGAGAGTAACTAGTATTTTGCACACTAGGTAACGAGTGTAATGCACTACACAATATCTCTTTCCACTTCGAGTATCTCTACTAAATGGACTGCTAGGTCTTTGAGATACTATTCCTTGTACCACTATATGTACTGTATGTTACCATGTGCAATAATAATTCATGGTTGTATTTACTGAATATACTGCGATGAGTCTAGGAATATATACCACTACATGATGTGTGTACCTTATGTGCAAGACATATATGTGTTTATGCCGTACAGTATATGCACAGTATAATAGATGGATGTTCCTTCCAAGAATCTATGTGTGTGAATGTGATTAAAGTGTCCATAGGTAGGTATTTACAAGAACAATATTGATTTTGTGCTGCATAGTTAAAATCAATAGTTCTTCATGATATTATATGTAAAATCGAGAGGAAGTGACATCACTCAACATTTATAAGTTGTGAAGCATATATAGCAGTGCTAGTCAAGGGCTATTGGAAACTCACAATGCCTGTTAACTAATTTTTAAATAGTTACAGTTTATGACCAAAGTTGTTGGCCAAGTATTGATTTCAGTGATTACATACTGGTAATGGCACGATTAGTTCAAGAATGTATGAAGGTAGTTTCGTGTGAACTGTACATTCAGTCTCAAAAGCTGTCTCCTATATCCATAATTTGTATTTTAGTTTTCTCAGAGCAAGAAATCACACAGAAATACTATATATTCAAGGTTTACTCAATGTTCTTGTACTATTTTCGTGTATCAAGAGAGGAAAATATAGTTACAAGTTGAAATTGGCGAAACGATTGATGAGTATTACTGTACAGTATGTAAGTATATAACAAGTGATATGCATGTAGGTTTGGCTGTGCAAAATGTAACTACACTGTATGCAGTAATGCTATAATAAGTCCTGGAATGTATGTGTAATGTTCAGGGAAAATGCATGCTAGTATTTGCTGATTATACTGCAATGATTCCAAAAAAGGTGTGTAAAGGATCCGGGCATAATGTATTCTAGTATATGTTGATCATTTAGGCTTTAGTTGGTTTGGGAATATGTGGTAGATGGGATTTAATTATGTTAACCCTCGCCGACATATGACGCGACTTTTAGCCTATTGGGGATACTTTAAAGCCTTTGTTACCATCAGGGGTATTTTAGAAACCTTTAGTTTAGTTACATCAACCTCTGCAGTTGTCTTTGAGTTAGCTGTGGGCAGAAAACTAATTTTGGAGAGGTAATTATAAGAGTGAGAGAACTCTATTTCTTATTGCTAATCTGACAACCTCTGCGTCATAAATGCGTGAAGGGGTTAATATAAGCTTTCTATGTTTCGGTGAATCCGTGAATATATATACAATGTATGCTACTATGTGCTGCTTATGCTATAGTGGGTACGGGTATGCATGCATTATGTGCGAGTATAGTGCATGGTAGTGTATGCTGATTATATTATGGTCGGTCCAGGATTTTAAGTAAGATGTGTGCGTATAATGTGTGCTAGTATACGCTGCTGATGCTTATGTGGGTTCAGGTATATATGCATGACGAGCAGGTACAATGTATGCTAATATATGCCGATTATGCTGTGGTGAGTCCAGGAATGTATAAATAGTGTGCTGGTAAATAATATGCTGTGTTTTGCTTATTATTCTCTGGCAGGTGTAAGAATGTACATTATATACGAAATGTGAGTGAAATGTATGTTAGTTTGTGCTTTCATGTTACAGTAAATATAAGCAGGATGAATAGGTAAAATGTATGCTAGAATATGCTCATTGTAATACTGTGGGTGTAGGTAAAATGTATGCTGGAATATACTGATTATAATACGATGGTCGCAGTATGTATCCTAGTGTGTGTAAGTAAAATGTATGCTGGAATATGCTGATTATAATACGGTGGGTTCAGGTATGTATGTCTGTATGTTGAGGTAAAATGTATGCTGAAATATGCTGATTATAATAAGATAGGTCCAAATAGGTATGCTTTTATGTACAGGTGCAATATATGCTGGAATATGCTGATTATAATACGGTGGTCCCAGTACGTATGCCTGTATGTGCGAATGAAATCCCGTGACCCATTCTGAGGTAGACGTGGTGAATACATCAGACTGTCACCCTCGCCCGCCCCTCCTCTGTCTCACCCTCAGACTCCTGTATACTGTACGGTCCTCATTCTGTCGCACCTCATGCTTCTGTATTGCCCTCGTGTTGCTTTTACACTTTATGATTCGGTATGAGCTCTAATATTCTTCACTTCATTCTACTGCTTTCCCTACATTCTCTTTAAATTCATGCTGTAGTGCCCCCATTATGTCTATAGACCTCATTCTGTCTGAACCTCATATTGTTTCATCATGTTATCTTACTTCATGCTGCTGTATAAACATTATGCTGTCTCTCCTCATGTTATCTAGATTTCATTCTATTTCAAATCGCGTTATTCTCTAGGCCTCTCTCAGGTATTCCTCATATTGTTGTATACTGTAAACCTTATGCCGTCTTACTTCATGATTCATAGTAAGATTAATGCTGTCTCACATTTGTAATCTTTAATTTGTTTCCCATTATTCTGCTGAAAAGCTCTCATGAAGTGCCATGAGAGCTCATGCTAGAGCATCTACTTTTTTTTGTTTAGTCGCCCAATTTTCAACTCTCATATTTATTTTGTATTCTATCTTACCTCAAGCTGCAGTAGGGACCCCTTTTTGCCTAACCATTATGTCTATGTATCATTCTGCCTCCGTTAACATTATTTTCGGTCTCATCATTCTTTCCCACGCCATTTTGGGACGTGCACATTAAATTGTTGTTACTATATGTTATTGTTTCGTTTAAATGGCTATCAGACCTCCTCCTGCCGTCTTCCACCCTACTGTTGACATCCTACATCATTTTGTGTCATCCCAACTTGCTGTGTCACTTTCACCCCTTTCAGTACGATGGCGCCATTCTTGTTAACGCAGGCTAACATTAGATGATTATATTCAGCTTAGGTGAAATATAACTCTTAGTCAAGGAACTGAAAACTTAATCGAACAACTACTACAGCATTATTATACCCTGTTTGTTTATATTTTTTTATTTTTTGGCTAACAATATACAATGTTATATCATCGTTAATAGGTTTCCCATCTTAACGTTTGTCATACTTCCTTTGCATATTTTGTTTACCTAGTACTATCAATTAATGTTTTTTTTTTTTTTTTTCATTTCGCTCTCTTAGTTCGGAGATTTGTAGATGTTGCACCTCATTAGTTTGTCGATAATTCAACGCTTTATTCTATTAAGATAGATGTAAGCTTTCACATAAAATAACGTCTTCTTGCAATTCGATTTATCATTGAAGAATTTTAGTCACCTTTGGAATGACGTGTAGCGGACACAGGTTTAACCGATATTAATTTGTTGGCTTAAGTTAGATAAAGTTAGGTTAGGTGTTAGCCTAGGATTTGTTAGCTCTGGTTGTGGCCGTTTTGTCCTGCTGTCATGTACACGTTAAGTATGTCCTGAAGGAGAGGCAGAGAGATTGAGTTATGAGAGGGGAGCTTTCTGTGTTTGCTTTTTTCACCAACTAATATCATTCTAGAAGTTAAATAGTAGTTATTACAGTAACATTGCAGTTGAAGTAGCACCATTATTTCGACATATAACTAGTTTTTCACATGGTCAACTTATTTTACTTAGTTATTGCTACCCTTATATCGTATAAAAAGAGATGTACTTGTATGACATTTATTAATGATTGCTCATATGAGTATTTTTTTTGTTTATGAGTTCAATCCTTAGGAACGGTGTTGCACGCAATCACCACAAAATGACTTGTGAATGCTTCGCCAACTACAAAATTAAATACATTATATCAACAGACAAACAATCGTAGGCTGATGACTACATAATCTCCACAATTGCAGTTAGTAGAGTTAAGTTTCTCATTCAACTCCTTGACACCAACAGTCCTTCTTAATCTGAAAACAAAAAAATACAATAAATAAATGGCGGTAATTGATTTATACAAACATCGGGCAATCTGATTGAAAAGGTAAAATATTTGGTCAAAACAATGAAACTGCAATTGCTATATCCATCCTCTACTATTAATATTACAGTACTGAGTTACCACCATTACCAACTATGAAAATAGACAAAGACTACCATAACATTGATCAATAACAGTACACCAACCATATCTATTATTAATGCTGCAAGTGCAAAAGCTATCGCCCCAGTGCTCGGTACACACATGCACGAATTAACGTCCCGTCCGTCCCCGACACGCCAGCAAAACTGCCTATAGCTCGGTTCACACATACCCGTCCTGAGCTCCCGTCCTTCCCCGACCACTGAAAACTTATGCAATCGTGCAAGGAGTCCGACATAAACGGGTATGGTCTGTTCATGAACGTACAGTGACGCCACAACACGGGCCGCGGCGGCGAGGGAGCCGAACATTTTTGACATACCTAAAATAAACAGATCAGGACGGACCAACCGCCAAAATCGGTTCAAGGGCGGGTCACCCACGTGACTGGTCAGCGCATAGGCGCCGTGTATAAGCGTCTATGCGCCGCCTAGACGCTACCAGACGTAGTCTATGCCCCGACCAAAATATTTGAAAGTTGAGACTGCGACGTGGCAACGTCGCCTCACGTGATCACCCCGCGCATCCCCGCTAGTCCCCGCCCACCAAGCGTCCATAAAAGAGCCAGCCGCGTGTGGCCCTATCTCAGTTCCCAAGCCGCCGTCACTGCAACATTCACCACCTCACACAACCTCCAACCTCCAGCCTACTCCAACCTCCAGCCTACTCCAACCTCCAGCCTACGTTATGCCTAAGTCTGACTCCAAGAAGCGGCGAGGCATCATGACAAAACCGAAGAAGCCCGAGGACACCCTAGACAGCCAGGTGATGGAGGTAGTAGAGGAGGAAGCTCCAGTACAGTTCTGGATCCTCTGCTGACAATTCCCTCATGAGGGTGTGGTAGTGGCCATAGGTCTCCCTCCTCAATAGGTATGGCTTCACCCACACACTTCGCTTTTTCCTTCTCTTCTTCAGCTCGCTCACAACTTCCATGAAAGTTAGGACCGTTGAGCACAGTTGTACGTTGCAATCCATGTACAGCTGCACTTGATTCAACAGAGTGGCGTCCATGTTGAGGGACACTCGGCAGGAGAAGTTATATCAGCGGCACGCTGGTTGAGACTGAGGTGTCTCTGTGCCACGCCCCAATATATATGCATGATGGGGGGCCATCGCCGACGACACTGCGTCCATCATATTGTGGTCGCAGTGCCGTCACAGTGCGTCTCAGACAGGTCGTATTCAGACTTATTAGGTCGCCTTCCAAAGGGACTGGTCGGGGCACCAAGTCGCCGCCCATGATCCGTCTGCCGGGGCGGTCACGTGTTGAGATCTCCGTCCACTAGCCGTGCATGCGCCGTCTTCCGGGGCGGTGACGTGTTGAGGTCGGGCATCAGGGCCACATGTGGCCACTCTGGCCTACTCGGGACACAAGGTCATCCGTTTGATGCCGTCCAACAGTTTTTGGTGGTCGGGGAAGGACGGGAGCTCAGGACGGGTATGTGTGAACCGAGCTTAAGGTTGGTACACGGACATTGCCATATCGCCGACTCTCCTTCCTACGTTTTTTTGCCGCCGTTCTCATCCTGTTAGTCGGCGTCTAGATGCCGTTAGGCTGCGTCTGGACGCCGACTGCTCCCGTGTGTGTCCCGTGGGTGTCCCCACATAGCACGTTTTCTGACTGTTGACCCGACCCACGCAGACCGTTTTGTGGTCGCCGCCTAGGCCCCCTCCAAATTGATGCCGTCCTGCCTCTTTTCTTGGTCGGGGACGGACGGGACGTTAATTCGTGCATGTGTGAACCGAGCAAAGGAAAGTTGTCCTAATATTTGATATGACACACTTTTTACACCTACAACTCCGCAATTATCACAATAACCGTAATTTAGCTACAAGAACTACACATGGTCATCAGTCCTACGGTATATCCTGAAGCTTAAACTAAACAAAAATATACTTAATTCTAGTCAATTATCTGACAATTTTCACCCCCATTAAGACGACACTTAGGAGCCTATAATATTGAATACACACATAGAACATTAAAGATAACAATGATCCTTAAAAGAATTAAACTACTGAAATAACTTGAAACTGGTATGAAACTCTGATACAAATCCCTGCTAAATTGGTTCGTGTGACACCATCCATAACTACCATACATACTTTCCAACAAGAACTAGACAACTATCACCATTCTTACAACTCCCAACCACTATAACACAGCTGCCCCAACTCTACACAACAATAAACAACTTGATTATCTGACCCGGAACTGAGGAGAAAAACAGAAAACTAGAAGAAAAAAGTTACTCCCAACTTTTCCATCTGACCCTTTGGGGAGGTGGTAGGCAAGGAAAGAACAAAAACAAGAACTTAGGGGGTGATCAGTGAAACGAAGATTTGTGACGTATATTCTTTATTTACGTTTCAGTTTCATCTCGGCTGACGGTAAAATAAATCCCTTAGTCACTTTTGTTCTCGATAGTTAATGGAATAATGTGAAACTACTCTTTCTCTTTATCATAATACCAAGCTTTCATAGCTAACACAAATTTTCACTACGGCATCTTTATATTAGGCAAAAAGTCAAGAGGAAGACATACAAATTTACCGTCAGCTGGAGAGCAACCGTTTTTGTCTTATGTACATGAAGGAGCCATAAGGCAAACCTGCCTATAACAAGAGCCCTCCCCCCCCCCCCCCCATCCCATGTTGAAAGAGTGCTAGAGAACCAAAATCAAGGTACATTAGAAGTAATTTAGGTGTGTTGGAAAGAACTATGGTGTGCCTGTTATGTGGGGTGGAATGATTAGGAGGAGGAAGTGTTTGCGAGAGTAAGCTGGATTACTTTCTTTGTAGGTCAGGCACAATAGAAACAGTGGGGGAAGCCAGGCAAATGAAACAGGAGTTCTAGCAACTCCTTATCATATGCCTATATGTGGCATCCCCTGGGTACTGCCCTGCTCGATTGGTGCCTTCAATATCCCCACTTGAAGTAGTCCAAACACTCAGAGGAATACGGTGGATGAAGCCCAGTGAAATTGACATAACCAAAACATATAATATAAGGATTGTATAAAAAAACTATAACAATTTTTTTTTTTTTTTTTTTTTCTATATTCCAACTTACTTCCTCTCGGGCATAGGCTGAGAGCCTTAACATTCACCGCTTTACAATGAACAGTGAAGCCCGTGAGGTCTTGTTCCAGTCTAGGGAGTGAGACATGTGAAGCACGTAGAGTACAACGAGCACCTGCCATCTTGCCTTCACATGAGGCACGGTGCTCACTCATGGCCCGAAACGACCCCATCTCTGAAGCCACCTCGTTCCCGTGCTTCACTGTCTCACCCCCTACACTCGGACTCTCACACTTACACACACACAACGCCGCCTGTTGAGCAGATAACTCACCACACAAACGCATAAACAAACAGAAATATGAATGAGTGTATCGAATAACGAGAGTTAGGCAGGTAGAGAACATTAGTGGGCTCAGTGGAAAGAGAAAATTGGGTAGTAGACAATTGAATATATACAATTGAGTGGTAGATATAAATGCTGACAACATAAACTTTAAAAGCTGTGGAAAAACAAATAAGTAAAGACAAGAGAGAGGCAGGGAAGATTGAGAATAGACAGAACAAAAAATGCCAAGCACTAGAAGAGACCGACAAAGGGGCGAGGGAACGCGAAAGCGGTCCCGGACTCTAAGAATTGCAACTTTAATTGATTTTTTCTGTCTGGGCTCTGTCTCGAGTCGGCCAGCCCCATCTATGGGATATATGCCTGAGTATATACATACATACATATTTATTGATAATATGAGAGAGAGAGAGAGAGAGAGAGAGAGAGAGAGAGAGAGAGAGAGAGAGAGAATCATCCATCATGTGGAGGGAAGGTGGGTCCTCTGGAGATGTGTAAGTGGGTGTTCTTGGGCCTATACAACCTCCCTGTGATGACTTCCCTCGAGAGGTGAAGGGGGAGGAGGAAGTGAGGAGGAGGAGGAAGAGGATGGCGAATGAGAGGAGGAGGAGGAAGAAGGGGAGCAAGAAAGTGGAAGGGGAGGATAGGTGAACATTAAATAGGTGACACAAGGAGGAGGAAGTGGGAAGAGGAGTACAAAGGAGTACAAAGGAAATCAAGCAACAACAGATCTAGTGACCCTTCTAGGTTGCTTGTCCTCCAAAACACTGAGGATCAAGTGTCCAAACAGTGGTTTAGAGTGGGTAAGGGAACATTGGAAAGGGAATTACTGCCCTGGAACTAATGTCCGTGGCAGGATAAGGAAGTTAGTAGGGGACAGATGGGTTAGTAACTGAGGGGGGGATAAAATAAAGTTATTAATTTACAAACGCAGTCAGTCGCGGGTTTGATGAGAGATATTTGTCTAGGCGGAGTTTAAATGAATCAACGGTGATGCAGTCTATAACGTTTCGGGGAAGCCCATTCCACAAGTTGACAACTCGATTGAAGAAGAAATTCTTAGATTCCTGCGAGTTAAAAGATTTACCAATAATTTTGCAACCGTTTCCGTTTCCCCGCGTGTAATTAGATTGGTCGATAGTGAAGTACTTACTACAGTTCATATTGTCGATGCCTTTGATGATTTTGAACACTTGAAATCAAGTCACCTCCTAATCTGCGCTGGGTTAAAGGAAATAGATTTAATTCTCTAAGACGCTCTTCGTATGGTTTGTTCTTTAGGCTAGGTATCATTTTGGTAACTCTACGTTGAACTCTTTCTAGCTTGTTTATATCTTTTTGGTAATAAGGGCACCAGGATTGAACGCAGTATTCCAGAAGAGGGCGGACTAAGGAATTGTAAAGGGTTAGGATAACTTCTTTGGATTTATGCTCAAATGACCTGCCTATAAAGCCAATTATTTTGTTTGCCTTCTTAACAACTTCTGAACATTGTTGACTCGGTTTTAGGTTACTCGATATTGTTACTCCCAGATCGGTTTCTCTGTTTACATTCTTAAGCTGAGTGCCATTCATCGAATAGTTTGCTTTCTCATTTAGGTATCCGACATGTAGTACTTTACATTTATCCGCATTGAAACTCATTTACCAAATTTGGGCCCAACATGACAATTTATCTAGATTGTGTTGCATATCGTCAACTTGTTCTTTTGAGAGTACGCTATTTGCAAGTTTTGTATCGTCAGCAAATTTTGAGATTGTACAGGTGAGACCCTCATCTATGTCGTTGATGTAAATTAGAAAGAGAAATGGTCCTAGTACCGATCCCTGGGGTACCCCGCTACTTACATTGGTCCATTTAGATGCCTTACCGTTTATGACTACCCTTTGCTTTCTGTCGCTGAGCCAATTTTCTATCCATTTCAACACACCGTCTTGTATTCCATGCGCTTTTAGTTTTAGCAGTAAACGTTTGTGGGGAACTTTGTCAAAGGCCTTTTGAAAATCAAGGTATATAATATCTACAGCTTTACTCTCATCGTAGAGGTTGAGGATATCGTGGAAGAAGTCTAAGAGGTTTGTTAAACAGGAACGTTTTTTACGAAAGCCGTGTTGAGTATCTTTAAGCATGTTATTTTCCTCTAAGTGATTTACGAGTCTGTCTCGTATGACCGTTTCTAGCATTTTACATACAACTGAGGTTAAGCTAATTGGACGATAGTTACTGGGTAGGGATTTGCTGCCTTTTTTTAATATCGGTGTTACGTTGGCTAGCTTCCACTGATCAGGCATAGTTCCAGACTGCAAGGATTTATTGAATAGTAATGTCAGTGGTTTGGAGAGCTCATCCTTAGCTTCCTTTAGAACTCTAGGCGAGATCGTATCAGGTCCTGGCGTTTTATTTACCTTGAGTTTATCTAAACAATTCAATACTTCTCTCTCTGTAACGGTGATATTGCTTAGAACATCTGAATTATCAATCTGAATCGGCGATGGTGTAGGGATATCACTGAGGTCTTCTGTTGTAAAAACTGATGCAAAGAAGGTATTGAGGGCATTACTCATTTGTACTTCGTCTTTGGTGTATTCTCCATTTTCATCGACTAACGGTCCAACAGTTGAAGTAACTACTTTTTTCTTTCTGATATAACTATAGAATTCTTTCGGGTTTGTTTTACTTTGATTCGCAATATGTAACTCTAGGGTCTTTTTACTTTGCTTAATTAACTGTTTGGCTTTGCGTCGTAGCTCTACAAATTTCACCCGTTCTTCGTCATTTTGTGAGGATTTTAATCTATCATTAGCAAATTTTTTAGCAAGCAGGCAGTTTGAAATATCTTTATTCCACCATTTGGGCTTATTATTATGGCCTGGACGCCGTATTTTCGATGGTATGCAGTCTTGCACTGCTTTTAGGTAAGTGGTTTCGAATAACTTCCAAGATGTATTTATGTCGTTATTGTTAATTAAAAAGCTCCAGTCAGTTTCTTTAAACATAGCTCTAAGTTTATGGAAGTTTGCTTTCTTGAAATTAGGGACTTTTTTCGATGCTACTATTTGGTTCGTTACTAGTAAACTTTAAAGTGAAAGTTATCGTACGATGGTCGCTGTTACTGAATTCATCACCAACATTCAAATTCTCTATCAATTCTTCTTTTGTTGCAAGTACAATGTCAAGAACGTTATTACCACGGGTCGGCGTTCGAACAAATTGATAAAGCGAACTCTCTTGCAAGTTCGTATACAAGTCATGTCCGGAGTGTGAAGTAAGAGTATCGCCCCACTTGGTCACAGGTAAATTAGTCGCCAAAAATTACGGTATCTTGTGAGTTACTTACATCTGCAATTTGTTCGTAAATTTCTCGGTCAGTTTGCACTGATTGAGCTGGAGGTCTGTATATTAACGCAAGTATTATTTTTGTACCTTTATTATTCTTTATTAGCACAAAAGATGTGTCGACGTTCACAATTTGAGGTTTTGACACGAGGGTTGGGTTAAGACTTTCTTTGATATAAAATAAAACGCCACCTCCATTTTTATTTATTCGGCTGTTTTCAAACATTACATAACCGGGAAGTGAATACTCTGCTAAAAAGTCTCTATCTTCTGTATTGAGCCAAGATTCTGTTATGCCAATCACATCATAATTTTCTGTAAACACTAGTTCCTCTAAATCTGAAAATTTATTGCGTATGGTATGCTACGAGCGTTTTCATAGAAAACCTTTAAAGTTGCGGATTTAGAACTCACAGAACGTTCTTTCATCGAATTTTTGGTTCTTGTCGGATCTACATTTACATTCATGGCTGTCCTCGGTCCTCGGTCGTTATCCCTGGCGGTTTTGAATTTGGGTCGTGTTGGTGGAGCTTTATCCAAATTCGCGGTTCTTGACGGATTAGTATTTAATTCCTTTATAGGTTGCTGTCTTCGGTCCTCCTTCCTGGTTGTTCTGTGCTGAGTCGATTTCTTCTCCGAAAATCCTTCACCGCATCGTTGAGAAGACTCCCAAAACGTGCTGCTCCCACCTGGTTCAGATGAACTCCATCGTCCGAAAACAAATAGGTATCGTAGTAGAAATTGTCCCAGGTGTCGACGAATCCCACGTTCTCCTTCCTGCAGAGGTTTGCTAGACAACGATTTGTGCTGGTGGCTATGTTGTAAAATCGGCTCTCTACACCGAGCCGGGGGATGATTCCTGAGATGATGATCCTTGATGACTTCTCCTTAAACGACTTGATCAGCTGCTGGTACTTTAAAAGCAAATCTTCCGACCGGGTTCGCTGTACATCGTTGGATCCAACGTGGATGACGTACATTGTATTAACAGGGGCCAGCTTTGATACTTCAAAGGATGAGGAGGAGGATGAGGGAAGCTAGATGGTGCCTGCAGAACAGAGAAAGAAGAAAGAGATATGTTAGAAGGAGGAGATAAAGAGAAGAAGAAAAATAGGTAGAAGGGAAGAGCAGGAAGAGGAGATGAGAAGAGGAGAAAGAAGAAAGGAGATGAAAAAGAAGTGAGCGCATAAGGAAGCGAGTAGAGAGGTAGTGACAGGAAGAAGAAGAGGATAGTAAAGGCAGTGTTTGTACTGAGAGAGAGAGAGAGAGAGAGAGAGAGAGAGAGAGAGAGAGAGAGAGAGAGAGAGAGATTGGTGAAAGGAAATCATACTCAGCGAAGAGAACAAAAAGGAGTAAGTGCGGGGAAAATCTGGTAGAGGCAACCTACGATGCACGAATTGGAGAGCATTATGCAGACGATATAATATGTGTTAGGAGCATTGAACGAAGATGAGCATGTTATAATAATAAAAGAGTATAACAAGACAGGAGGAGAAAAAAATTAATTATTAGGAGCTTTTAACCCTTTCAGCTACATTTAGAAGATTTATTTTGTAAAGCGTAGGAACGATGTATGGTACCGGTAGCTAAAAACATAATTTATGTAGTCTGTAACTTTTTATTTGGTACACATCCTTCCTAAGCTGAACAGAACCGTGTAATAGTTGCCAGAATAAAATTAAAAGGACGTCCCTGGTACTCAAGGGGTTAAGTAGAGAAGTATGAGAACACAATACGAGAGAGGAAGTTAAAACAAAACATTAGTAATGGTTGAAAGCTTAGGATAATAATGAGGGAACAGGGGCATGAAAAACAACAGGAAAGGGAAATATGAGGATTATATAAGAATAATGAATTACAATGACAATTATGGTCCAGGAATAGAAGCATAGGGAGCTTTGAACGAGAGAAGCATGACAAGGAAACAGAGGGGCACTAAACAAAGTAGGAAAGGGAAAGATAAGCATTGGGAAGTTGGTAGAAAAAGAACATATAAATGCAGAGGATCTTAAAGAAACTATTATAAAATATCACAAGCCTGGGCAAGGCATAAAAATATAAACAGGATGAAAGTATGTAAGCATTTGGAGTGTTAACCCTCTCCGACATATGACGCGATTTTGAGCCTATTAGGGATACTTTAAAGCCTTTGTTACCATCATGGGTATTTAGAAACCTTTAGTTTAGTTACTTCAACCTCTGCAGTTGTCTTTGAGTTAGCTGTGGGCAGAAAACTAATTTGGAGAGGTAATTAAATGAGTGAGAGAACTCTTTCTTATTGCTAATCTGGCAGCCTCTGCGTCATATGTGCGTGAAAGGGTTAATAAAAGAGGTGCGTGATATATAAGCAAACCAACGCACGATCACAAAATGGTAAAGGAACGTAAAGCGGGAGTGCAAGAACAAAAAAGGTAAAGGGGCATAAACACAGGAGGGAAAGAAAACAAAAAGGAAAAGGGACATAAAAACAGAAGCGCAAGAAAACAACATAGTAAAGTAACGTAACACAGAAATGCAAGAAAACAACATGGTAAAGTAACGTAACACAGAAATGCAAGAAAACAACATGGTAAAGTAACGTAACACAGAAATGCAAGAAAACAACATGGTAAAGTAACGTAAAACAGAAATGCAAGAAAACAACATGGTAAAGTAACGTAAAACAGAAATGCAAGAAAACAACATGGTAAAGTAACGTAAAACAGAAACGTAAGAAAACAAACTGGTAAAGTAACGTAAAACAGAAATGCAAGAAAACAACATGGTGAAGTAACGTAAAACAGAAATGCAAGAAAACAAACTGGTAAAGTAACGTAAAACAGAAATGCAAGAAAACAACATGGTAAAGTAACGTAAAACAGAAATGCAAGAAAACAAACTGGTAAAGAACCGTTCAAACAGAAACGTAAGAAAAGAAAACGGGAAAGGAACGTAACAACAGGAGCGCAAGAAAACATAATTGTAAATTAACATAAACATTAGGACTGTTGAAAGAGGAGGAGCATGATGGAAGACCCAAAGAACATTGATAGGTATTATACTTTTCATAGTTTATTAATGCTCAACTTCGGAAGAACCTACAGTATATATATAGAATTGTTAAGGGATTGTTAAATTAACCCTCTAAAGCTGACAGGTCCTTCCTTAAAAAGAATATAATTTTCTGGAGGTTGCAAAACACACACACACACACACACACACACACGATTCAATGGGTGTAGCTAAATTATATCAAGAATGGAGTAATTTACTTGGATAAGTCAAGACAAGATCGCGAATAACCGAGGAGTGTTTAAATCATGCTAACATAACAGAAACTCGTAGAAAAGGAACTGAGGATAAACATAATAATATTCATAGTAAAGAAACAGAAGGCAATGAAGTGTAAGACTGTTAAGCATGATGAAGAAGAAGTGAATCGGAAACAGAAGATTTGGATGAAACTTTTATGTATTCAATTTAAGATATACGAAAACAATATTTGTGTGTTAGTAATGAGTGGATTATGTGAAATACATTTTTATCCTTCATAATTAGACGTTTATGACTTCTAAAAAATCCTTTAATGGGTATATTGACATAGACACTTCATTTAATATTGCCATTCATTTATAAACCCCCAATTATTACATCATTATAACAATGTAATACGATTGGCTTATTGCGTAGTATCAAATTATTACATGCATGATTTCTAAAAATCGAAAGGGTAATAACTGTCTGATCATTATAACCCATTGACTCTAATAGATTCGTACTGAATACGATATAGAAGAGATATAGATTATGATGAGAAACAAGAACATTATGAAGATATATTTGGAGATTACCTGATGCTAGGACATGTTGAGGACAAACTAGGAGATTATGAAATACTAGATGGCGAATAGACGCTAAACAATATTATATACTAGGAGCCGATGAGTAGGCACTATAGTCTATTCATTATACGTAGGCCAACACTGATTACTGCTAACCTCCATGACTCTATGACGACGAGAGTAATCGAGCTCATACTTCTACTAGAGTCAGCTAGGGAATATTTACAGCCCATTTACTCTAACCCTTTTTTGAGCTACAGAGGTTAGGGGTTATAATTTCCGGCTTACCTATAAAGAATGAAGTATAGGAGATTAAGAGATACTAGGAGACCATAAATAGACACTAAGAGACTGAAGTACTAGGAGATGATGACATACGGGGATAAATTGAGATAATGCTCGATGATGAGACTCTTGACTATTATGAGGTACTAGGAAACGGTGAGGAAATACTTGGAGATTATGAAATACTAGTAAATGATGAAGATATGCTGGGAGATGATGAAGATATACTAGATGATACGAAGGCACTAGTAGTTAATTAAGAGATACTAGAGTATGACGAGAAGAAATAATGAGATGATAGAGATAATATGAAATAATAGAGATACTAAGAGATGATGAAGAGATACTAGATGATTAAGAAATACTATTTGGTAAAGAGATACAAGAAGATATTCTGAGATAATGGTGAGATGATGAGAAGAGCCTAGGAGAGATTAGAAGATGTTGAGTAGATATTGGGAGACAAAGGGATGATTAATACGGACTAGGAGATATTAAGAGGGTATGTGGTGAAAAGAGACTTCGAGATGATGAGAAGAGACAAGGAAAGACGTGATGAAGAGAAGATGGTAGGAGACAATAAGAGATAATGAAATGAAATTTAATAATGAGAAGAGACGAGGAGGTGGTGATGAAAAGAGACCAGGAAGTGATGATGGGGAGAGACTAGAGATGATGAGGAGAGACTAAGGGAGAAAAGGAGGAAGGGGTCTGAGAATAAGGGGGGAGGGGGGCAGGGGGGGGGGGGGGGTGAGGGGAGAGAGGGACCCCCTACGAAGCGCGGGGGTTACTCGGGTGACAGTTCATTAATCAGAACGGGGCGCGGTCTCTCTCTCTCTCTCTCTCTCTCTCTCTCTCTCTCTCTCTCTATATATATATATATATATATATATATATATATATATATATATATATATATACATATATATACATATATATATACATATATAATCACTTCTCGAAAGGGTCGAGTCCCAAGCATTCTGTTTATCAACTCACCACCTCTGACAAATCCCTTCAATTTCTTTCTTCACGTTGCAATGTTTCATCTCTTTCACTCTTCTATCGTTGTTACAACAATCAGTGTTCTCCAGTGTTCTCTCAGTGCACACCCATTACCTTACGGCGAGTGGGTGGCACCTGCCTTTCAACACAATCCCACTCCTATTCTGTCCAGTCTCCAACCCCAGAATGAAAATAAACGTTCTCTCTTTCTTCTACTCAACAAGCGATCTCTGGAATCTTTCCTTCATCCTATGATTTAGACTGTGTGTTCGTTAATTATGCTCTAAATTCCGGATTGTTTCATTCTAAACTCCCTCCAGTGGTTATTCAATAATGTTATCTTCAATATATTTCTCCAGTTTCTCCTCTGCCAACAAATTTGGACGAAGGTTATGTTTTTTGGCTCAGTTTGTCTGTTTGTAGACAAGATATCTCGAAAAGTTATGAAATACTGTTCACGAAATTCGGTGAGAAGATATGGCATGCGGCAAGTAAGAATTTATTCAAATTGGAATGTGATCGGTAGAGCGCATTCCTCCGACAGTGTAAGCGGCTCATAAAGCTATAAACCAACGTTCACGAAATTTGCTACCCAGATAGGATATGCGCCAAGGAAGATACGATTCCATTTTGGTGGTGATCGGTATAGCACATACTTCTCCAGCGCAGGCGGAGGGATGCGCTCTCTCCAGTGCCTCTCTAGTTATACTGTTTTTGTCTTCCTATCGGAGATTCGCCGTGTTGTCTGTTTTTTTATTTTATTTTTTGTCTTCTTAACATTAACTAGTCCTATGTGCATTAAATAAAAAAAATCATGAATATAAATAATTATTTTCTATTTTAACAGAGAGAGAGAGCGAGAGCGAGATTATGTTGTCAATTGTCACCTACTCCAAACCAAAATCGTATGCCTAATTGTTCACATAAACGCCATAATACCCTTTCATTATTCCTTATAATTCTCTAGGTATTATTATTTTGTCGTACACACTCCACTTCTCATTCCTTCCGTATTAATTCACTCTCCTCGATTCGTTCCGTATTTAAATTTATCCCTCTTTCTTTCCTCTTGCATACTCTTCTTTCACATTTTCTCTTTTCTTATTTTCCTCTCTCTTGTCTTTCCTCTTTCTTATCTCTCTCTCCTTTGCTCTTCTCTTTCTATCTCTCTCTCTCTCTCTCTCTTCTCTCTCTCTCTCTCTCTCTCTCTTTCTCTCTCTCTCTTTTCTCCTTCGCTCTCTCTTTCGTTCTCTCTTCTCTCTTTTTCTCTCTCTATCTGGAGATGTTAGACAGGGCGGCTCAGTAATGTACACAAAGGGTTGATAAAAGACATGCTGAAACATGCTCCACAGACACAGACTTTATATGTCCTACTATATTGTGGAGGAAACATAGATATATAGATTTTATAGAGAAGAGAAATATGGATAAAACATAATAGAGCTAGTTGTAGGACACACACACACACACACACATGTGTATACATAACAGTATATATATATGATATTATGATATATATCTATATTGATATAATATATAGATATAAAATTAATATATATATATATAATATCTACAGTATATATTTAAATAATATATATATATATATATATTATATATATACCGTATATATATAAGATATATAATATATATTATATATATATATATATTATATATAATATATATATATATATATATATATATAAGATAATAATATAATATAAATGTATATATAATATATATATATAAATATATATTATATATATATATAAATCTATATATATATAGAGAGAGAGAGAGATAGGGAATGGAAGAGAGAGAGAGAGAGAAAAAGTACAATGGAGAGAGAGTGGAGATAATACAATGATGTTAGAAGTGTGATGGAGGTTTTAGGTGACTGACTTTAATGAGAGAGAGAGAGAGAGATGGAGACAGAAAGAGAGAGAAAGAAATTGTAATCATAGGATAGTAATTATCATAAAAACCGCGGACACAGGACAAAAAATATAAAAACGTGGCAACGGTAATTATAAGAATACTTATGATGGCCACAATCATGAAGGAACAGAATGGATATACATATGTAAGTTACAGAAAAATACGAAAACCAAAGTTATCAGTCACTGATAATATAGGGGTAGTGCTTGGTTGGTCTATATTATATATTTATAATTTAGTTTTGAGTTTCCTCGCTAGACCTCCATTAAGCTTAGAAAAACACCCTAGACCCCCTTCAAGTAAATTTGTAAATTTTTCGGTAGAAAAATTCCCGGCCAAAGGCCGGTTCCTCAAATTAGAGGCTCACTATCGCTCGCCAGGAAAAAATCGACATCTAAAGGGCATGAAAGGTTTTAATATTGTCAAAAGAATGAGGCGAAAGGTCTCAAAATCCAAACTAACGGAACGAACGTCTTAAAATATCCAACCGAATACAAAATGAGGGAGAGGAGGCCAGAAAAAAAGTGGTAGTACCCCTTGAAGTAATAAAACTTGGAAGATATAACAAGGACTAAGATATGAAAAGCACAGAGGGTAATGGCGGTGGCAAGTATGAAGTAAAAAAAGTGATGGTCTGCATGAAGTATAAAAGCTGACGATCGAGTATGTTAGTCGAGCGATCATCAAAGGTGCGAGTGTTGGAGCGTTGGGAAAGTGGATGCTGTGATTATAGGCAAGCAGTGATAGGCGAGAAAGTGAGAGAGAGAGAGAACAAGCTAGTGGAATCGGGAGGACCATATGCTTTCATTATTTTATTCAAGTACAAAGGAAATCAAGCAACAAGAGGTCTAGTGACCCTTCTAGGCTGCTTGTCCTCCAACACTGAGGATCAAGTGTCCAAACAGTGGTTAGAGTGGGTAAGGGAACATTGGAAAGGGGTAATGTCCGTGGCAGGATAGGAAGTTAGTAGGGGACAGATGGGTTAGTACTGAGGGGAGGTGGATAAAATAAAATATTCATTTACAAACGCAGTCAGTCGCGGGTTTGATGAGAGAGGTCTAGGCGGAGTTTAAATGAATCAACGGTGCTGCAGTCTATAACGTCTCGGGGGAAGCCCATCCACAGTTGACAACTCGAGGAAGAAGAAATGCTGGTCGCTATCGCTCGCCAGGAATAAATCGACACCTGATGGGGATAACGTCTTAAAACAGTGGCTAGAATGGGGCCGATGGATACAAGCAGGGAAAGACAACATTATATGATCGACTCCGAGATAACCCACCACGGTAATGGTACGGAATGCGGTATTTGGGGTATTGCGTAAAATAAGTAGTGGACACGCTGCGGTATGCCAATAATATACGCAATAACCTCTTTGATGGGGTCGTATTAATAAGCTATATTAAAGAGAGAGAGAGAGAGAGGGGAGGGACAGAGAGAGGAGAGAATGATAATGAGAGAGAGAAGAGTTACAAGGAAATTATATGATAGCATTTCAAAGGTGTTGGTGTAAATCCAAGAATATACTGGATGAAGGAACAAAAAAATATTGTACAATAAACTCAGTGCTATGCGGGGTTTTTTTTTTTTTTTTTTTTTTTTTTTTTTTCTACTCACTTAACGGTGGGTGCATGGGTTGATATAAAAGGGACAATCATCGCCAACCTGCACATAATTATCTTTCAAAATTTAGTGTATCGCTCGCCACGAAAAAATCGACACCTAAAGGGCACGAAATGTCTTATTTTTGGTAAAAAAAAATGAGGCGAAAGGTCTCAAAATCGCCAAACTAACGGAACGAACGTCTTAAAACCTCAAAGCTAATGTGCTAATCATGAGGGAGAAGGGGGTCCACAAAAAGCGAGTACTACCCCCTTAACTTTGCAAACTGATAGGGTTCTGTCCTACCCCCAGTTCTATTTCTAATGAAACTGGTGTGACAGACCACTCGGCAACACCTTGCAAAGAGGATAATAATAATAATGATGATGATGTTGATGATACAAAAACAAAAAAAAAAACGATCACTCGGCCACCCCTTGTAAAGAGAATAATAATAATGATAATGTCGATGATAATAAAATAATAATAATAATAATAATAATAATAGGAAGAAGAAGAGGAAGAATAATAATAATAATAATAATAAATAAATGAATTGTGTTGTGGAGAAATATCTGGAGAAGAAACAAACGGTGTATGTTGCCTTTATGGACTTGGAGAAGGCCTATGACAGAGTGGATAGAGCAGGTTTGTGGAAAGTACTTAGAATATACGGAGTAGATGGCAAGTTGCCGAAAGCAGTGAAGAGCATGTATGAGGGTGCAAAGGTGGCAGTACGTGTGGAGAGTGAGCAGAGCGAGTTCTTTGACCTGAATGTTGGTTTGAAACAGGGGTGTGTGATGTCCCCGTGGTTGTTTACTGTATATATGGATGGAGTCATGAAAGAAATACTATCAAGAGCAGTGGATGTTGGTGTATCGCTGAAAAGGGAGGGAATTGAGTGGAAGCTACCTATACTGCTGTTTGCGGATGATACAGTTCTGATGAGTGATAATGAATGGGAGTTGCAGGGTCTGGTAAATGAGTTTGGAACAGTGTGCGAAAAAACGGAATTTGAAGGTAAATGCGGGGAAGAGCAAGGTTATGGTCTTCGAAAGGGGTGAAGTCACAGAGTGTGAGGTGAAGCTGAACGGTCAGGCTATGGAGATCGTCAACTCTTTTAAGTATCTGGGCAGTGTGTTGAGTAAAGATGGGACTATGGATGAAGAAGTGCGGGAGAGGGTACAACAGGGGAAGAGGGTTGTAGGAACGCTAAAAGCAGTAACAAGAAATAGGGTGGTCAGTATGGAAGTGAAGAAGTCCTTGCATGACAGTGTGGTAATCCCGACACTGACTTACGGAAGCGAAGCATGGACGTTGGTTGAGAGACTCAGACCAAGAGTGAGAGCAGTGGAAATGAATTACTTAAGGAGTGCGTGCGGAGTTACATGGAGGGATAGACAGACTAATGAGGAAGTAAGAAGGAGGTGTGTGGTGTGGAGGTAGATGTGCTGGAAAGTGTGAAAAGGAACAACTTGAGATGGTTCGGCCATATGGAACGTATGGAAAGCGAGAGAATGACTAAGAGGGTGTACGAGAGCGAGGTGGAGGGACAGAGAGGGAGAGGTAGACCGAATGAGGGGTGGAAGGATGGAGTGAGGAAGTACATGAACGAAGGCGGTGCTGGTTGGGGGGAGGGGCGTCGACTGACTGGGGGCGGTTCGTTCGTGGCCACCCCTTCGGGGATCACGGCGTCAGGCAATAGATAGATAGATAGAACAATAGACCCATCCTATTATTGTTATCCAGCCACTGGTAACCAATTAATCCAACAAGACCATCTGGCTGTGAAGGACATTAATTAAGGGGGGGGTCACCTATTTTTGTTTTTCTCTCCTTTTCTCTCTTTCTCTGGCTTGTATACATTCGGGCCCATTCAGTCAACTATTTTAAGACGTTTATCCCAGTCCAGTTGTCGATGGCTTAAGGAGGGAGTTTAGTTTGCTCTCTAAACCTCTATCAAACTTTTAAAAAACACCCACAAAACTCCCCTTTGATACAAATTTATAAAATTTTCGATAGAAACATGTCCCGGCCTAAGGCCGATTCCTCTTCAAATACAGGCTCGATATCGCTCGCCAGGAAAAAATCGACACCTAAATGGCACGAAAGGTCTTAATATTGGCAAAGAAATGGGGCAAAAGGTCTGAAAATCGCCAAACTAATGGGGCGAATGTCTTGAAATCTCATAACTAATAGGGCTAAACATGAGGGAGGAGGAGGACTCGAAAAACCAACTGTCTCCCCTTAAGAGAGAACCTAATAGTGTATGGTGACTTAGAACATAGTTATAGAAGTCTTTCCTTAAACAGAGTAAAAATATATATGTTAGTAGTCTGCTTGTAGAGTCTGATGGGCAAATATAATACTGAAAACATGTCACCGTTTAAGGACGTATTTAATTGCTCATTTAAGGATTTTTTTTATCATTATTTTATTTTCCTCCCTAGACCTCCATCAAACTTGAACAAAACATCCATTTAATCCCCCTACTAGATTAATTTGTACATTTTTCGGTACAGGCTCACTATCGTTCGCCAGGAAAAAAATCGATACCTAAATAACACGAAAGGTCTTAATATTGACAAAGAAATGGGGCGAAAAGTCTTACAATCGACAACTATGGGGCCAAACGTCTTCAATTTTGAAAACTAATGGGGCTAAACATGAGGAAGAAGGGGGGGGCCAGAAAAACGACCCATCTCCCCTTAACATCAACCGGAAACTTTGTGATATTGTTTCTTACGCTTCAAACCAAAAATATTATTCACTCCAAGGGCAGTTGCAGGAATGAAATGGCAAAGCTCATGAGTAATTTATATGTTGTGTTGTATATTATCATCACCGTGCTCTCTCTCTCTCTCTCTTTGTCTGTCTGTCTGTCTGTTCTCTCTCTCTCTCTCTCTCTCTCTCTCTCTCTCTCTCTCTCTCTCTTCCTCTACCCTTGTTGTATAAGAAAGATGGCCATTACTCTGTGGTGTGTTTGAGAGAGATGATGATGTGAGATTTTATAGCCTTCTGAGAGAGAGAGAGAGAACAAAGCTGGGTGATAATGCTGGGGATTTCAAAGGTTGGCGTTAACGAAGTTTAGTTTACATTGCACCATTTTTATTCTCAAACTTCGCTTTTTTCCACCAAAGTGTCCGGCAGCCGTCCGCGTCTATGAGAAATGTTTTAATGTTAACACTTTTAATTATATATATATATATATATATACTGTATATACAGTACAGTATATAATATATGTGTTAGTAAAGCCAGGTAATACATTTTCTTTAATACATACGAGGTTGAAAGAAATGGCAATTTCTGCGTTGGAAATTTTATTATTCAAAGTTTCCAGGTCTCTGATGAGTTTTCGCTGGGTGGCAGGAAGTAGATGAATGAAATTAGCAAAATTCATGGTGGTACAGGGTTACATTAATGTACATGATGATACAGGATATACGACGCGTTTCACTGGACAACCAGCATTATCAAGTAAGGGTAATAGAATGATATAAAAGGTAAACAGGAAGGGTATATATAGAGGGTGGAGGATCAGAGGATCCTATATGGCATGACGCAGACTCGTCTTTCACGTCGGTTAACTCTTCACCTTCAGGCTGGAGCCATCAAAGACCACTATCTCACCCCTAACCACCCCCACCTCACACGCAACGAGTTAGAGAAACACACCACCATACTCGATAAAGAAAGTGACCCAAGGAGATTACCTATACTCGAAGCTTTATATATCCAAGCCTTACATCCCAACATCAACAACCAAACTCTGGACCTTCAGATCCTTCCTTCTGCCAAAAGGCACTATCCTACAGGACCTAACGCCCCCCCTCGCCCCCCGGTGCCCTTGACGCAGCCCCCCGCGCTACCTCCTTCAGCTTCGTCTTCTGCCGGCGCCACACGTACTACGCAACTTAGGCCACGCCCCTCGACACGCAGCCAATCAGCTTCGACCCCGCCAACCGACCACCACCTTCCCGCATCCAGTGCGCATGCGTGAAGCGGTCTCACTTTCTCTCCTAGAATACCCCTCCACCAATAGCAGACTTTTGCCCCCTGATTTTCGCCTCCTCTGATCCTCCACCCTCTATATATACCCTTCCTGTTTACCTTTTATATCATTCTATCCTTACTTGATAATGCTGGTTGTCCAGTGAAACGCGTCGTATATCCTGTATCATCATGTACTTTAATGTAACCCTGTACCACTATGAATTTTGCTAATCTCATTCATCTACTTCCTGCCACCCAGCGAAAACTCATCAGAGACCTGGAAACTTTGAATAATAAAATTTCCAACGCAAAATTGCCATTTCTTTCAACCTCGTAACTATGTATTAAAGAAAATATATATATATATATATATATATATAATTTTTTTTTTTCTTTTTAAGACAAACGATGTGATTCAGTTTAGGATAAACTTATGGGAAAGGATTAATGGAGATAGTTTTTAGCGGTTTGCTTCCTAAAGGTATTTCCTATGCTGCATGCATTACATAGTTTTGTTTTTGTTTTTGTTCTATGTTTGTGAAGGAGACAAAAGGCAGGTTGCCTGTAGCGAGTGTCTCCCCCAATTGAGAGATTGTAGGGAACTATTAAGAGGAAGTGAGTTGATAAGAGGAAGTGAGTTGATAAGAGGAAGTGAGTTGATAAGAGGAAGTGAGTTGATAAGAGGAAGTGAGTTGATAAGAGGAAGTGAGTTGATAAGAGGAAGTGAGTTGATAAGAGGAAGTGAGTTGATAAGAGGAAGTGAGTTGATAAGAGGAAGTGAGTTGATAAGAGGAAGTGAGTTGATAAGAGGAAGTGAGTTGATAAGAGGAAGTGAGTTGATAAGAGGAAGTGAGTTGATAAGAGGAAGTGAGTTGATAAGAGGAAGTGAGTTGATAAGAGGAAGTGAGTTGATAAGAGGAAGTGAGTTGATAAGAGGAAGTGAGTTGATAAGAGGAAGTGAGTTGATGAGCCGAAATGCTTTTGATTCTACTCTTCGAAAAGTGCAGTTTGGGTGGAGCTTCCCCACACATGCGAACAATACCGTACTCAATACAGGGGTGCACTGTGCCCCGATACAGAGCAAGAAGCTGTGCGGGGGTGAGGAACCCACGGAGACGGTTGAGTACACCTAACTATTGGGAAGTTGTTTTAGCAAGAGTGGTAATATGATCTTTCCAAGAAAGGTCAGATGAAAAAGATACACCTAGAATATTGAGAGAAGATGAAGGGTTGATTTGTGTATTGTTGAAGTTGAATTGTGTATTGTATGTGTGGATGAACGAATGAAGAATTCTGTGCTAGATGCTAGGGTATATATGGGTATTTGGGGGGGGAGTTGTCTGACCATTATGTAATAGTAGCTAAAATTATTATACAGAAGAAGTGGGTGAAGAGAGTTAGAGGGAGGTGGAGAGGTTACAGGAGGAGGAGATCAGGGAAAAGAGTTCAAGAGAGCAGTAGAAAGACGACTAGTTAGGTTTGACTTGGAGGGTATGGAGGAAGTGGAAGAGTTGAGCAAAGTGTTTAGAAATAGATGTGTGCAGCATGTGAGGAGGTATGTGGAGTTAGGAGAAGAGGGAGGGGAGTGAAGGGTACAGCATGGTGGACT